>OY744604.1:86680221-86695221 GCA_963556255.1 Allolobophora icterica | reverse complement strand
TGTAAATATCCCCACAGATGATTAGAACATTATAACGATAGATTATCACAGCTTCCTGTACGAAAGCAAAATGTCCACCTGCTTGGTTACCGTGGGCTGCGTGTAATCGCGACTGGACCACATAGAGCGCCTCACTGCACCATAGTTACTAGTTGTTAAGCTGTGCACCTTTTTCAACCATAAAACTACACACTTTGACGAGACAACCCAAGCATTTTAGAATGGGCAAGTTGGTACACACCTCGAAGCGTACAATATCCCGAATATAGTCTGCGTACAAATTGCTATATATAGTACAGACAGTCTGAACATTAAGTATGCCCATAAATTCCAGTTCATATACAACATACATTGGTATAATAATGTGGTGGCCACACGTCGGTACCTGCTTACTATGCATACATAAAACAGTCTGATCGCAGGGCCTTTCATTTAAGTCACTCATGGGTGTGTGACAGGTGTGTCTGTGTGTGTCTGTGTGTATGCGTGTGTCTGTGTGTGTACGTGTGTGTGGTTTCTTGCGTTCGTGTGTTTTGACCGGTTGGTTCAGTCTGGTTGGATTCAAATGATCTCGCGATAACAATCGGTGAGTCCTTTAAATCACAGAGCAATCGAACCGTGTCAATAGTCACACTCGTCCCGCTATCTAGGTTACCTGTCGTATGAATTCGCACGCATGGTGGACTCGTGGTCTACCTGCCGTAATCAAAGCGTCTAGGCTGGTTAGGGTACATCATCGCCTCTGTTCGAGGCGTGTCGTCTGGATCTGGCCAGTCCAGGACACTTCGTTACGAACACGATCTATTGCGAAACCGGTGACTGTAGTCTGTGGAGACGAGCACGTGCTTAGGAACTAACAAGACACCGCCTGCCGCTCCTAAGGTAACGATGACTCCAGTATTTTATCTTAGGTAGCAACGTCTGTGGCGCCAGTGACTGGCTAATAATAGGCAACAATGTTTGTCCGAAAGTTCGAACTCTATCTCTTCCTTTAATTAAGAAACGCCTCAAAACTCACCACTATTTCTCATTGGTCTACAAACATCTGGATATCTAACTCCACTTTACCTGGCGACTGATTAACCTCCGATTCTCATTTCTGTTTGACTCTGTGAGGGTCAAACATGTTTGTAATAGTAGTAGTAGTTGTAGTAGTAGTGTGTAGTAGTAGTAGTAGTAGTAGTAGTAGTAGTAGTAGTAGTAGTAGTGGTAGTGGTAGTGGTAGTGGTAGTGGTAGTAGTGGTTAGTCACCGTTAGTCACCGTTAGTCACCGTTAGTGGTTAGTAGTAGTAAACTCTTAGATGCAATGGTATAAATTTCAATAGCCATATTTATTGAGTCACGGAAACAGATGTTGCGGACACTTTCAATAATGCAATATATGTTTGGGAGGGGGGATAGAGTAGTGGTAACACTCATGGCCAGGAGAGCATAAGGTACGCGAATCGACTCCCGCAACCCCCCTCTAGGGCGGCGCCTTGCATGGCTGCCAAACCGTGTGTTTAATTAAGATATTGGTTGTATTTCCGTGTTTCAATGTAATCTTACTGCGTCTGTCGGTTTGAAATAATAAAAAATATAATAATAATAATAATTATTATAATAATAATATATTCGGGTTTATTGATAAACCCACTGAGAAACCGCAATAAATAACATTGAAACATATGACGGTACAATTATCAAGATCTTGTATAACACATGTTACATTTGTTTATGTTGTCCGTTGAAAATGGAAACATTGCATAGCCCTTCATTGCAGCATTAAGAGGTTTCCTCGAAGTGACTGTCTCGGAAGACGAAAGGGGTTCCAGAACGTAAACCTACGTATTGTAACCGTTAGGCAGCGTAATCTTATGTACCATAAAGCGATTGTAATCTTTATGTGACCTTTACATTCCTGCACAGATCCTCCACCGGGTAGGGTCACAACTGTAGCCAGTCGTTTGATAAATAGTATCAATGCCAAGGAGGGTGCAGATGCCAATAGACTTGCGTGGGCTTAGTTTTTTCTGCTTTAATGCGCTGCACTTAAACTATAATGCTTGCAATTTAAAACAGCCGATACTGCATTCTATCTGTCTGTCTGCCTGTCTGTCTCTGTCTGTCTCTTTCTCTATCTGTGCCTGTCTGTCTGTCTTTCTGTCTATCCATGTCTGTGTCAGTCTCTTATTCTGTCCGTCTCTGAATCTGTTTCTGTCTGTCTGCTTGTCTCTGTCTGTCTGTCTGTCTGTCTGTCTTTGTATATCTCTCTCTGTGTCTATTTCATCATTCTGTCTTTCTCTGTCTATCTCTGTTTCTGTTCCTGCATATCTCTGTCTCTGTCTGTCTCTTTCTGTCTGTCTCTGTCTCTATCTCTGTCTCTCATTCTGTGTCTCTCTTTCTCTGTCTATCTGTCTCTGTCTCTGTCTGTATCTAATTCTGTCTGTTTCTGTCTGGCTGTCTCTGCCTATGTCTGTCTCGCTCTGCCTCTGTCTGTCTCTATCTCTTTCTATCTGTCTCAGTTTGTCTCTGTCTCTGCTGGTGAGACGCAGCCGTGTTGACGGTGCAACGACCGACACCCCTCCCTAATCGTGGTCGCTGTCTCCATATACTGGACGAAAGTTAATATATAGCGCTGTCAAGAACCTTCTAGACGGTTATTGTGTGGGTCGACCCGACACGCCTTCTTTTGTTCAATGGAGCGTGACCTGTTTGTGCAACTACACACGATACAATAACCGCATCGTATAACTGTTCTTTTGCAGTCTTTTGTATGTTTTTGACCTGTCTCTCAAGTTCCCTGCCATCCGCCAGGTTCAAATTTCTAATGGCGCTACTCCTGACAACGTTGCGTCTCCCTTGTGGCGCCACTCCTCAACTAGGCTGCGTCTTCTTCAGCTTGCTGTCTGCGTCCATCATCCAGCTTAGCGACATCTGTCTAGACTCTAGAGGTTACTCTTGTCTCTCGGGCTTTCTGTCTTTCTTCGATCATAATGATTCCAAGAAGGAAGCTTCATCTCCGTACGTGACCAATCCATGTTTCTGTCGTAGTCATACTTAGCCACCTTTCCCAGCGTTTGTAGCTGGTATTCGTAAGGATGCTTTGTGTGCATGCAGGGGGCGTCTATCCCCCACAGTCATTGGAACAATTTCCCCTCCTCTCCCTCCTCTTCCCCTTCCTTTCCCTCCCCCCCCCCCAATAATGATGGCACATACACTGACAGATCTTTCCTCCCTAGTTTTTGGATGGACATTTGCTCCAAGGTTTCTATGGAGTAGACGCCCCTGTGTGCACGCACAAGTTTGTGTGTTCTTACGGAGCATAGTCCATGGCAAAGTCATAAAACAGTCATGAGCATTGTCAAAGTCATACGTCTGTTAGCAATTTTTATTGTATGTTCGCAGAACTATATCGATCTTCTTACACAGGAGGCTTCATAGTTTACAGACCTTGTGGCAATTGTAGGCCTAAGTCTACATACAGTTACCAGCATAAAAAAGAAGCATGAGACCAATATGCATATTAAGCTATTAACGTGTGCACCAGGATTTGCTAGACGTTTATAGGGCAACAGAATACCATAATCTAGGTCATTGCTAAAGACCAGGGACCTATTACCAAGAACCAAGGGACCTATAGCCAAGGACCAAGGACCTATATGATATACAGCACTGGAAAGTTTTCATTTGACGTCGTCGTGTGACTATTAGGAGCACAGTCTACTGGCAGAGAGGAGAGTATCACATCTCGTTAACATAACAAATGCAGTTTATTACGCTTATGAAGAAAATAGACGTTATGTTTGCGAAGTAGAAAATTGGCTGCGGAGAATAAAGCGTATTTAATATTCGGTGTGAAAATTGAAGCGGAGAGACATCTATCGGTAAGAAAGCAACAGGATATACGTTCACTGTACGGGTTCTAGCCTCCCAGAGACGGTCATTGTGTAGGGACCTTGAGCATGTCCTACAATCATAATTGCTCAGCGCCATCGATTGATCTTTAGTAGTTAGATATTAGCGCTTAAAAGTACAGAGCTAATAATAATAATAATAGTAATAATAATAGTAATAGTAGTAATATTAGTAAAGGTCGAAATAGTGGTTACAGTGGCAATGATGGTAATAAATAGTAAAAGTAGTAGTAATAGTAGTAGTAATAATAGTAATAGTTATAATAATAGTTGTAATAATAGTAGTAATAAAAGCAATAATAGTACTTTAATGATAATAATAATACCACTACTACTACTACTACTGCTGCTGCTGCTGCTGCTGCTACTACTACTACTGATACTACTGATACTACTGATACTACTGATAATAATGATAATAATGATAATAATAATGATAATAATAAATAATAAAACAGTTTTAATAATAATAATCGCACACTACACTGATTCGTTCCACGTTTACTTCTCTTAGCTTCCGCCCACATGGCATAGAATTTGAATTATGGCCCGTTTGAGTCGTTTTTCTCGCGCTTCTCGTCATACTTGTCAGTCTGCACTCGACCTGTTTTATCTAGGCCTATATCTCTATCACAAGACCAAACTTGGCCATTATCACTGGTCTGCCGGAAATTCAGTGGCATGCAGCCACTATCACGCCATCAGACTAGTTCACCGGTGCGACGGCTTGGTCTATAAACACCGACCTCGTAACAATTCATGCCCAGGCTCTCATAAACCATCAATTTCTGTCCTCGTTTAAACGACTCCCGTGGAAGAGGATGAGACTGCTGCTTCAGATCGGGTACAGCGTATGCAGGGTGAGGTTCTTTCAGATTCGGATGGCTACTTTCTGATAGTACAACTTTCCTAGTCCCAACTCTTCTTGCCGGCTAATAAACATATTCCCAAGGCAGCTCGTTCTTCATTAGGCAATGTTGTAATAGAGTAATTGATCGCGTTCTATTAGATCCCACAAACCCAGATACTTGGGGCTCTTTGTTGGTCTTCAGCAGCTTCATCTTAGTAGCCTATCACGACTCCACCAGCTAGAGGAGATGGGTGTCTTAATACTATATCTATTATCAGAAATGTAATGAAATTTTTACTCTGAAATTACATCCAGTGCCTAGTTCTCGTCGCCGGTTGGGTTTGTAAATTGCACTGGCCATCACAGTGGACGGTTGCTTAGCCCAGATGCCATTGTATCAGCTGTAACCGCAAAGTTGGAGGACGGCAACGTCAGAGCCGCGTTTCGCATCCTTTAGCCTATTCAGATTATCAACCTATTCAAGCAGACAGGGGCTCCTTTGCAGACCTTCAGGCTAAGCATCCTGCTCTCCAGGAGCTCATGACCAAAACCATCTCGCCTTTAAGGCCATTGAGCAAGACATCACTCGTGCGGTACGTTCTTTCCCAGCGGGCACCTCCGCTGACCCAGACAGTCTACGCCCACAACATATCATGGACTTGATTAACTGCAATGATTTTGGTCCTACAGTCCTTTCCTCGGTTAATTCTTTCATTAACCCCCTGCTGGGTGGTTCTTGCCCAGAGGCTGTTTTAGGAGGCACATTACTAGCCTTAAGGAAGAAGCAAGCGTTATCCTATAGACTCGGCACATGTTCTGCACGATCTGTTACCCTCCCATAAAATCGACCGGATACCCCTTGCGACCTCGCGCTCATAACCAAAATATCCCACCCGCAGAGAGCTTAGCCCGTAAAACGTATACTGTATCATCAAGATGATTTACGCACGATAAACTTTCATGTACACCAAAGTGCGGCTAGCAACTGGTTCAATAAAGGATATACTTACTTACTTACTTAGTCCTATTTCTATTGGTTATTTTTGGGGCCGCCTGGCTGGAAAGTGTGCCATTGCTTTTGCATTGAACCAAGTTTCGAACTACTTCTCACCACTCCAGCTCGGAGTCGGCACCCTGGGTGGATGCGAGGCTGCAGTAGGGGCCTACATTATGTCGATTCCTCACTGACCTGACACAAGGTTCAGTCCCTCTGAAGTTCGACTTTAGCAACGCTTTCAACAGCCTCAACCGAAAGCAAACATTGGCGCATGTGATTTATGATTCATACCCATGCTGCTATCTGGTCTGTGGAATGCCTTCAATCCTAAAGTATATGGTGACTTCTGTATCTTGTCCTAAGCTGGTCCTCAGCAGGGTGACCCACATTACTCTGTCCTTTTCTGTTTACCTTTGCAGCCTCTGCTCTCTCGCGTGTCCTCTGCCTTAGTTTTAGGTTATCTAGATGACCTCGCGTTGGGTGGAAAAGTTTCAGTCGTAGCAGGCGATGCTGAGGTCAACATGACATATTAAGCTAGCTTATTGGGCTTGGCTTTGAACATTGCGAAATGCGAGGTCATTTCAATTGATCCACATATTGCTCTACCCGACCTTTTAAATTGTTTCACAGTAGCTGCAAATGACAACGCCTATATCCTGGAAACAATTGGACTCGTGCATGAGGTCTGATGGCAAGCGCCCAAATGGCGCGACTCTGATACCCTGGCTAGCGGGCAAGACTCTCGCCTGAGATGTGACTGTTATGAACACTTGGCCCATTTTCATATCTGTTTCACATAACCGGGTCTTCGGGTGCAGCGTAAAGGAAGGCCAAAAGGAAGGTTGCCAAGTATGAAAGCCTGCCAACCTCTTACCAGTTCGTACCTGTTGCTTTAAGACACTTGGCACAATCAACCATCAGGAATTGGAGTTTATGGGTATCCTGAGTCGCCACCTGACCAGGGTTTCTGGGGACTCAAATGGAGACGTCTTTCCTCCTCCAATGTGTTGCGTCAACAATCCAGCGCTTTCACGCGATCGCCTCCTGGGGAACATTTGAGGAGCCTAACTTCTGCGAAATCTACCTACGTAGGCGTAAACTCTGGGGGGGGGCAGCCGGGGCACGTGTCCCCCAATAATTGAGATAGACTGTACACCAAATGCAACAAGTGTAGAATTAATAACCAAATTACCCCCATATTTTGGACAAGTTTACGCCAGTGTCTACCTATCCCATAAATGCATTCTCCCTTGTTTAATAAAGCAGTTTTCCACACTCTCTGGAATTCATCCTTGGGTATTAAAAACATAATAATATTTGCACGAGTTTCCATTCATCCATTTTCTATACTCTTTGAGGCAAGACACGCAAGCCTCAGAAACTGCAGGTGATAAATTTCGACAACGCGAGCTTTGTCTGAACAATGTATCCCTCTATTCAACCAAGAGCAGACTGGAAGAAATATCAGTCGACCATGACTAGAGCTAGCGTGATTTATGGGCAGCGCCACACCCTCGCAAGGGAAACCTTTTCCTACAAAGACCACTGAGGCTGGATGACAAATAACCTCCAGGGGATTGGTGAATTATTACTTGTTTGTTTCCATGGCCGACGATACATGTTTGCGTTTGCATATGAATATATGTATGTATGCATGTATGCACGTCTGCACGTATGTTGAATGCATGTATATATATATATATATATATATATATATATATATATATATATATATATATATATATATATATATATATATATATATATATATATATATATATATATATATATGCCTGCGTAGGTACGTTCGTATTGCGCATGTAAATGCATGCATGAAAGAGTGAATGAACTAATGAACAAACGAACGCATTAATTGATCAGTTACTTAGTTAATGTGTTTTGGTGTGTAGTGAATGTTTGATTGAGTGCATGTGTGCATTCTTGTGTATGAGTGTATTGAGTGTATGCATGCACGATGCACAGTGCATGTTGAGCCCTCGTTATCGTCGTCAACATCAAAATTAGGTAAGATGGAGCAAACCCAGTGAGGCAGTTGCGCATTAGGGTGAGGGTTTATCATCTACGCCAGCTCCGATCCAATTACCAATTACCAGTGTAAACAGCATTGCCAAAGTCTACAGAGTGCAGATCAGAGCGTGAACCAGTGTAGTGACAGCAGTATAAACAATACATTACCTGATGAATAGGGCCTATACTAATTTCTCTAGCCTAAATTCGGATTTCCATTCTTATGATACTAAAACTTCGTCTTCCATAAGAAGTGAATATGCCAGAACCAACTCTCGTAAATTCTCCATTAAATGCAAGTCACATGGAGCGAACTACCCTATAGCCTGTGAATAAGCTGGTTTCCGTGACTTCGCTTTTTTGGGCGCTGTAGAAATCCGGAGATTACGATTACGATTACGATTAGCCTTAGAACTATTCATAACTTGAACATGTTTAAGCTGAACTTGCGCAAATGGTTAGCCACTGCAGAGGAAGAATTCTAATCGTCATCCTCATATTTAACCTTGTCTTTTTTATGTTAGTGACAGTAGTTTTGTGTTTATTTACCTATTGCATTAAGTAGACAAGGCTACTGAACCACTTGATAATTGCTGTTGTCGTGCGCTGAGTAATGTTAATTTACAGCTCTTAGCCACCACCGTATAATAATAGTCAATTGGGGTCCTAGTTAGCGGGACTTCTACCTTTTTGGGTCTCCCATTGTGTTCCAAACATTAACTGATCTTATTAGGCTTATAAAGCCTTGTATCAAGCAGGCTACATGTTAGATCAATGATTTACTATCGGTGATACTCATGTGTATTCTATTTTTTATTCGTTATTTGGTGTACCAATAAACAATGAATGATTGATTGATTGAAATAAAAGAGACTTGCGGATGGATCGGAGCTGTTGCAGATGATAAACCCTCACCCTCATGCGCAACTGCCTCACTGGGTGTGTGTCCATGGCCGACGATACATGTTTGCGTATTTTCGGAGATGTATGTATTATTTTATTATTTTTTGGCCCCTCTGGCAAACCTTCTGGATCCGCCCCTGTGGATAACATATATTGGATTCTAGTCTCCTGGATTGCTGTAACTCGCTTCTTACTAGCATCACTAAGTCTCACCTGAAGAAGCTCGAGAGAATTCAGAACTCTTTGGATTCGTAATACACCTAGATTTAAACACATGACCCCACACGCTTGAATGAATCGTTACATTCGCTTCGTGTTCAGCAAATCTCTTGCAAATTGGGCTCATGGCTTATAAGACACCGAACAACCAACCACAATATTTAAACCAGTCCTTATTCCTCAATCTGGTCACTACTGGAATCCATGACTTCCGAGTTGACGGTCTACCATATTTACCAATAAACTGTTGTGCAAAGCGCTCTGCTAATATCCATTGAGACAATACAGGCATCTTTGACAACAGGGCTAACTACCAATACCTTAGCTTCACAATCCAAGGGTGTGCGCACTATTGTACTGTATTGCACTGCATTGTACTCATTTTACTGCATTGTACTGCATTGTACTGCATTGTACTGCATTGTACTGTATTGTACTGCATTGTACTGCATTGTACTGGTACTGCGTTGTACTTTACTGTACTGTATTGTACTGTAACAGTAGCGTAAGATTAGCTAATAGTTAACAGTGTAGCTCAACAGGCAATGGCTTCAGTTTACGATCCAGGGATGTACGCACGTACATATATAATGCATATGTGCATACTATTGTACTGTATTGCACTGTACTTTATTGTAATGTATTGTACTGTATTGCATTGTACTTTAATGTAATGTTTAGTACTGCACCATACAGTATTGCATTGTTTTGCTCTGTAGTATACCATAAATTAAAAATGATTTACAAAGCCTCGCAGGCAACAAATCATGCGATGGGCTAGATTTGCATACGATTATGTGTATGTAGGAGCATTTGTGCACGTTCATGTATATATATGAATGTATATATATATATAATATATATATATGTATTATATTGATATGTCTGGCTACTTTTGATGGATTGATAGTTAGATGTGTGTAACTCATGGCCAGACTCTTAAAACGATGGTTAGTTCTGCTTGACTAGAATTTGTTCAGGTGCGATTCTGGCCATCTGGCGTGAAACCAACTCTTATAAGCTAAACGCAAGATATGATAAGCGAGCTTGGCATTTAGGTTTTGGTCTGACGAGATATTGCTTTGATGTTGGTGCGCCAAGACTGCATTAGTAGATTTTTGTGACGCAGAGCCGAGCGAGGTTACTCCTCGTAGTTAGACGTCTTTTTGGCTGCTTGTCTCGAGTTCGTTGTGATCAAAGCAGCTATTTGTTGACTTGTTCGGCTGCTGTGGTTGAAGCTGCTGAGGTCTTTTCGACTGCAATCTTATTGTGTTTTCGAAAAAGGTATAATTGTAATGTATTCGTTAGTTTCGGAAAAATATATTTTATCTTTACCGAGGCGAGAGCCGTTTATTCTTCTGGAGGGAACTCTAACAATATATGTGCATCATATAATATATATGCAGTGTTTTTTCCTAGAAAAAAGGTTCCGGAACTGAACAATTATGGAAGGGCTAAAATCGAGGGCAAAGCCCGAGAAAAACGGGATTGGGTGTTGGGAGGGGTCTCAATAAACACTGAAAACAGTTCACAACACTTAAATTAAATTAAAATAACTAAATATTTTTTTAATTGTTAAAATAAATTATTTTTTAGTAGCTGAGAAAGGTGCCGGAAGGCCGTCCCGGCGCGTTCCGGCTGAAAAAAAGCACTGTATATATGCATTGTATTTTTATATATGTATAGATAAACGCCTCGTATGTTTTTTGCAAGCGAAAGTGCAGCAAACTCCTTTAGACGCGCATGTAGATATTATATGCACGACGGTTGAACGACACGATAAACTTTTTAAACTTTTAATTTGTGTGACTTACTACTCACTTGCTCGCAGAGAAAGCACGAGGGGACGGGTGAAGTCTAGGTGGTATTCCAAGACCCTATAGGCTTGGCTCAAACTGTGTGTGACACCCTATCAGTGGCGACCTCAACAGCTACCTTAGCATTATCTGGTCTCGTATGTACTGTTTCGTAATAAACATTAGCACCATTTAGGCGAGAGCAGATATTTTGCAAGGTACATACTAGGAGCCATGTAAGGTGCCTGATTAGGGCCTATATATATAGTACGCGTGACTGTTCTTTACCGGGGTCATAACCATAGGCGTAACTCTGTATTGTGATGACGGTGAAAGGTCACCATAACTTTTAGAAGTGGTGGTGACAGTCGCCATCAATTTTGGCCCGGGCTCCAATATTGTTTTGCCATATAACCACGTTATTTTGGTTTGAAGCAAGTTCAAACAACGACAATTCACAACAGTGTATTGCTGTCAGATGTCTTGACGTTAGCTTACTTACTTATTGTTTGTATTGCATGAATAGATGACCTCCTCAAGCTTTCGAAGGAAGAGATTGTCACCACCAGTTTTTGGGTCAAAGTTGCGCCCTTTGTTGAAACTCCTCTGTCAATGTGTTCATTGTCATGATAGGCATATCTTTAAGTCGTTGCTTTTTGAAAGGCAAATACTCAACGTCTACTGACCCGGAACAACGAATAACTCAAACTGTTGACGCGTGTCATTGAAACAAAGATTTATTGCCGTCATCAAAACCGACTTCCCTCCCATTCTCACAAATTTTAACGCTGCACGTGGCAAAAGTGAATTCATTTAGCTAACGCGTAAGAATTTCTTAACTAGGATGTTATACCAGTAAAATTCATATCCAACTGTTGGGCCTTCTATCTATACCTAACCTAGTTAGCTGGCTTCCTTTCCAACTTATGTTGTTTCTTGTGTTTCTTGCCTCTAACTGCATAACATGTTTTTAACCACAGTACGCATGCAGGTGGTTCAATAAAGAATATACTTACTTACTTACTTACTTGGTGTGTTCTAACAATAAATAGTTGTGTCATTTCAACCGAAAATAATTTTCAGTCACAGTACTTTTCTACTGAAACTATTTTTAATTATGTTCAACTGAAAATACCCCGGCGTATCTACTTGTTTTAGAAGAACAGATTCTGGAAGAGAGAAGATGGGCGTTCAAAGTGCAGTGGATTGTCTGCGGAACTACGAGATCAGTTGCCGTGAGAATCAGTCGGAGTATTCATCGGGTCAGATCTTGCAACCGCTCTGGAACATTGCCTTGGAGAATCAGTATTACAGTCGATCGCCGATATTTCCAATCTTCGTCGGAGTCGGATCCTTCTTTCTATTCACAATTCCGTTTACTTTTATCGACTTCTTCGGAAAAGACTGGGCCTGGGTAAAGAAATACCGGATCCACCCGGAATCGACGGTCACCTGGCCGATGGTCCGTCACGCCGCCGGTCTGACCCTCTGGAACCAGTTCCTCTACATCCTTCCGGTGTCGATCGCGCAGTGGGTCTGGACGGCGGACACAGAACTGCCGTTCTCCGCTCCTCCGTTGTGGGAGTTCCTCTGGCATCAGTTCCTCTGCCTGGCTATCTACGACTTTGACATTTTCGTCTGGCACGTGATTCATCACAGATCTAGGTTCCTCTATCGTCACTTTCACTCCGTCCACCACCGCCCGTCAGTGGTCAACTGCTGGGTCAGTCAGTATGTCCATCCGTGGGAACTCTTCTGCGTCGGCATCTTTGGTACGACGCCCCCCTGGATCGTAGGCGCCCACCCCATGACGGCCTGGGGTTTCATGATCTTCAACGCCTTCCTCGGGGTCGAGACTCACAGTGGGTATGACTTTCCGATCATGCTGCATCGATGGTTTCCATTCTTCGGCGGAACGATTAAACACGAGATGCATCACCAGAGGCCGCTCGTCAACTACCAGCCGTACTTCACCTGGTTCGACCGACTGATGGGAACGGAATGTCCGGGACAGCAGGCTGGAGGCTTCAAGTCGAAGCCATTACTTGAGTGGGAACGAAAGGAGAAGTGACGAAGAATGTGGTTGCTGCACTACATGTAATTAATCCTCAAGGAACAGAGTTTTCTCCAACGTTTTCTCAGAAGACAGAAAATTAACGATGAACATTCTAAAAGCAAGCGAAATCCATACTGAAAATCTGCAGGCAGCGAGGAGCTCCTCGTCAATGACGCAACTGTTTTCGTAAAATTTACGTGGAACATCGGAAAAGTACTAATTACGTTATTAATGACGTAAGTGTTTTTATGTATATACATATACGAATCGCACGTTGGAATGAATAAATAAACGCTTAATTACTTTATGGCCAAGGACGCCTTTGTTAAAGCTATGGAACAATGTCGCGTTGAGTGCTTGGGAGTGTGACTGGTGTTACTTAACATTAATTTTAGAGATCTCGCAAGAGATCTCTGACGCCATTTCTGGCGAAAGCTCCTTGTTTTGCTCTATGTGGAGTCAATGTTTATGTTAAGAATGATTTTTATGCGCAATTTCTACCGGTTTGACTGTGTGCAATGTAAAAAATGTTACAGTCGGCCTGTATACTTGAGTATATTGTGTGACTGTTGCACTTCGTGTACACTACCAACACTTAACATTTTGGCCTGCCGGATTTAAATATATAAGTTTTTATTTTCACACTTCTTTATTCTGTTTACAGTTTACATTAATGTTTACATAACTCAAAAATATTGCAACCTGGTTAACAGGATCCATAACTGACTCTAAAGATGTAAAATTAAAACGATCTGTACTATCAACAATAATCAGCCTTTACGTATTCCGTTTCGATTTCTCTCAGGGATAAGACTTCGATCCTCGCTGTCGTGGTTGAGCCTCGTGTAAATATGAATGTTAACGCTTTTATATAGCGACCGTATGGCCTCGCCCCTGCTCATTTGTCTATGAATTGATCGGGTGAGATCCATTCACCATCGCACCCTGTTTGAATGGGGCCACGCGATTTAGGACCCCTAGCCCGAGAATCAAATCACTTAAATAAACGTGTTTGACCAATCGCAGCGAAGCATTCATGACAATCATTTTATGCAGAAAAAAAACTTAGGCTTGCATAAATAACTATAATTAAATTACTAAATACCGCTACAAATGTAGGCCTAATCAATTTTGCGTGTGGTCTGAATTTCAAATTTTAGATTTTGTTCACTACATGTGCAGTTTTTCCGAGTTTAAGGATTGCATATTTGCGCTTTTATCTAGACGTTAATGAACCACACGATAAATTATTTAGTGACTCGGTCTAGCGATTAGCTAGGCTGCCTTTGTCATGTGCCGTGTTCCTGCAGGTTTAATGAGTTGAATTGGAAAACTGTATCGTCGTTAGTAAAAATTTTGAACGGGATGAACCATTGTTCTGATTTTTGTAAAGGACGAATAGTTCGTTTGGGTCATCTCTGTCTGCCTGGCCTTTGTTATTTGATTTCTCTGTTTGTTTATGTTGCCTGATGTTTTTATTCTGAAATAATACAATCAGTGTATATTTATTGCTGCTCACAGTGTGTATATTTGTGTATACCCGTATATCTCCTCTCTTCTCTCTCTCTCTGTTTCTCTCTGTCTGTCTGTCTCTGCCTCTCTGCCTCTCTCTCTATGTCTCTCTCTTCCTCTCTCTTCCTCTCTCTCTCTCTCTCTCTCTCTCTCTCTCTCTCTCTCTCTCTCTCTCTCTCTCTCTCTCTCTCTCTCCTCTCTCTCTCTCTCTCTCTCTCTCTCTCTCTCTCTCTCTCTATCTCTCTCTCTCTCTCTCTCTCTCTCTCTCTCTCTCTCTCTCTCTCTCTCTCTCTCTCTCTCTCTCTCCTCTCTCTCTCTCTCTCTCACTCTCTCTCTCTCTCTCTCTTTTCACGATTTTTCTATCGTACACTTGCAACCAGGGGCGCCGTCAGGCTTAAAAAATTGGACGCACACCCTCCCATCTTCTCCTATCAACATCTGTCCCCTGTCTGCCACTCGTAGTCATACACTGAAAATGACTAAGAGTGACTAAAAAAGTACAGTATAACACATGCATATGATATCATAATATGATATTATTTATATATACTGTATGGTCAACCAAAATTACACAGTGAAATTGTCAAAAATATCGATGCGATGCCTAATTCTTGTGAGGATTTGATTTGCTGTGTACATGGACGCACGTGCGTCCAGTGCGTCACGCTGCCGGCGCTCTGCTTGCAACCTCGGATATGCTTCTGTTAATCATAAACGGGCATTGCATACATATTCACGAGCAG
>OY744604.1:86214068-86680021 GCA_963556255.1 Allolobophora icterica | reverse complement strand
AACCTGGGTTTATGCTTACCCGGGTACCGGAGTTACCCAGGTTACCCGTGATTTTCGGAACCCGATAACTCGGGTTTAATCGTGATTGAAACCCGGGTTTGAACAATGACATTAAATTTTCGTTTCTATTTTATTATAATATAATATAGGGCCTTGCCTATCTAGAATCAATGTTTTACTATACATTATATATATAGCCTAACTCGGATTCCAATCATTAATATACTACAAACGTAGCCAATATCGAAAGTTTAACAACAACGGAGGCCGACGGGTAAAACAACTATGTTTGAGCGTAATACAAGCTTTGAGCACCACATAAGCCACAACAGCTTCCACCCTAGACGAAAACATGTTCCGGTCTTGAGAGTAGACGGAGGCAATTTCCTCTTCGTGACAGGTTGGCCTCGCACTTGCAGTCTTGTCCTCTGCATTGAACGCAAGTATGGTTACCCCCACAGCCAAAGCGAGAGACGGACACCTGCCAAAGCCCGTCTATGTCATCGTAAACCGCGATTGAAACCCGGGTTTGGCATGTTTGATAAGCATCACTTTGAAGAAAATATAGCATTGGATTAAATTACAGACAAAAAAGAAATAGATCACTCATAAAGTTTTCCGAATCTATGGTTGCTTTTGATAAAATTATTGTTGACGTCAATTTGCCTTGAACACCTTCTCCCTCTGTCAAGAATTGTCAAACTTTTTCAAACTCCCTCCGTCCTCATTCTGTTGACATAATAAATGGACGACCCCTAATAGAAACATGTGGAATCATTAAAAAAAATTCTTATTTACAATATTGCGTTTGAAGAACATTGGTTTAACCTTCGCAGGACGAAAATTGGTAAATAATTACCCAAGCGGTGCTTGGATGTTGATAGTGGAGCAACTGTAGACAAGTATAATTTGTCGTTCCATGTGTTTACAAGTTACCACCAATGACACATTCTGACTGCATACCCACCACATTGCCATGTGGTGGGAAAAAGATTTTTCAATCCAAAGTGTCCTGGGGTAAAAATTTACCCCACTTCGTCGTCGACGTCGTTATTTTTTCGTTCAAAGGGCAGATATGTTTTTTAAAGACATGAGCTCATAAGTGACTTGCAATCATAAATCAAGTGTGGAATCTACCATGGAATTGAGTGTTAATAGCTTCATAATTGTGGAGAGTTTATTTTCCAAGATGGCGGCAAATATGGCCGCCAAAACAAAAATATGCATATCTCAGCTCATAGGTAAGCTACAATGACAAATGAAGTGTCAATTGTAATATTTCCAAGGTCAAGGAATCGATTTATCGTAGTGGCAATAGTGTGTGAGCACGACTGTCCAAGATGACGGGGAACATGGCCGCCAAAACACAAAAATGTGTATATCTCGACTCGTAGGTATGATACAATGACAAATGAAGTGTCAATTGTAGCATTTCCAAGGTCAAGGAGTTCATTTATCGTAGTGACAATAGCGTGGGAATGCTACTATCTAAGATGGCGGCCAATACGACCGCCAAAACACAAAAATAGGAATTATCAATCAACTGACTGATCGGTCACTATTGCAACTGCAATAAGTCAATTCCTTGACCTTGATAATGTTACAATTGACATTTCATTTGTCATTGGAGCTTACAAGCTGAGATATACATATTTTTGTGTTTTGGCAGCCTTGTTGGCCGCCATCTTGAAAATTAGTATTCCCACACGATTGCCATTACGCTAATTCGATTCCTTGACCTTAGAAATGTTACATTTGATACCTCACTTGTCATTGTAGCCTACCTATAAGCTGAGATATACATATTTTTGTGTTTACGCGGCCATATTGGCCGCCATCTTGGAAAGTAGTATCCCTACACTATTGTCACTAAAATAAATCGATTCCTTGACCTTGGGAATGTTACTTCTTGTCATTGTAGCTTACCTACGTGCTGAGATATACATTTTTTGTGTTTTGACGGCCATCTTGGCCGCCATCTTGAAAAGTAGTATTTTTACACTATTGCCACTATGATAAATCGATTCCTTGACCTTGGAAATGTTACAATTGTCACTTTATTTGTCATTGTAGCTTACCTGTGAGCTGAGATATTACACATTGTTTTGGGGTAAAAAAAATTACTCCTCTTCGTCCTCCGTGTATCGTAAAATCTTTCTGTCCAGGCGAAGGTTAAGAAAAGTTTTTGAACTAAAAATTATTCGTCTACGGTGGGATTCGATCCGACACCCCCGAGCATTCAGAGATAACCCACTACTGACTTGGCTATGATGCATGAATATTCTTGGAGCATAAATATGATCTATTTCAAGAAAGAATATAATTCTAACCGCAAGAAACATATTCCAAAATAAATATTCATTCCAATGCTTTGAAGAGTACGAGTATAATATACAGTTAGCAACACACTTTTGAGATAAATGTAACGAATAGTAGGGCCTTTGTGTTTCGATTATCATATATACGCCCCCTAGTGAATCAGAAGTCGTGGGTTGGAACCCGACAATACTCACTATTTCATTTTTTTAAACAAAATAGTAGCACTCACTTATAGACGTTAAGTATTTAAATTATTGCTTTTTTCCGGACCTACTTTTAATTTAGGCTATTCAAGTTTGGCTACAACTGAAAATATACGTGGAAAAAGAACAAGTTCGTCGCTTCCTGAACACCCGTATTGCTCTGCGAATGCCTTCTAACACATCGAACGAGCAAGATCCTTGAACCAAAATGGGCGGTCACTGGGCGTAAGACAAGTTTTGCAAACATACACTCGGGCATTTAAGCAAATATAGTTAGATACAAACCTCTGAGATAAAATCTAGTGCTGAATATTTTCTAATACGAGTTTTAAGATCAACGCGTTTGTTGTGCTCTTTAGCTGATTTGATAGGGAAGGTCGGTAAATGTAGAGTAATGGATAACACACTGGCGTGAAGAGCTGAAGGTACCAAGATCGAACCCCGTAGACATCCATTTATTTAAGGTTAATTCTGCCTTCCACTCGCTAGGCGGCGGCGGTGGTTAAATGAATAGTAGGCCGTGATTTGGGTCCGTATGTGGCTGCCGCATAAGCAGTTATATTCTATTCCTGTAAAACTGTTATCATGTGCTTCTATACATGTATATAAGGCGCCCTGCGTGGCTGTCGTTTCTATTATATGTATGTTCACTGTACAGCGCAGTGCGTTTGCAGGCGCTTAATTAAAGAAAAGATTTTTATTATTATTATTATTATTATTATTACTATTATTATTATTATTATTAGCAAGGTTAATTCTGCCTTCCACTCGCTAGGCGGCAGCGGTGGTTAAATGAATAGTAGGCCGTGATTTGGCGCCGTATGTGGCTGCCGCATAAGCAGTTATATTCTATTCATATCATGTGCTTCTATACATGTATATAAGGCGTGGCTGTCGTTTCTACTATATGTATGTTCACTGTACAGCGTAGAGTAGGCCCTAATGGATAACACACTGGCGTGATGAGCTGAAGGTACCAAGATCGAACCCCGTAGACATCCATTTATTTAGGGTTAATTCTGCCTTCCACTCGCTAGGCGGCGGCGGTGGTTAAATGAATAGTAGGCCGTGATTTGGGTCCGTATGTGGCTGCCGCATAAGCAGTTATATTCTATTCCTGTAAAACTGTTATCATGTGCTTCTATACATGTATATAAGGCGCCCTGCGTGGCTGTCGTTTCTACTATATGTATGTTCACTGTACAGCGCAGTGCGTTTGCAGGCGCTTAATTAAAGAAAAGATTTTTATTATTATTATTATTATTATTACTATTATTATTATTATTATTAGCAAGGTTAATTCTGCCTTCCACTCGCTAGGCGGCAGCGGTGGTTAAATGAATAGTAGGCCGTGAATTGGCGCCGTATGTGGCTGCCGCATAAGCAGTTATATTCTATTCATATCATGTGCTTCTATACATGTATATAAGGCGTGGCTGTCGTTTCTACTATATGTATGTTCACTGTACAGCGTAGAGTAGGCCCTAATGGATAACACACTGGCGTGATGAGCTGAAGGTACCAAGATCGAACCCCGTAGACATCCATTTATTTAAGGTTAATTCTGCCTTCCACTCGCTAGGCGGCGGCGGTGGTTAAATGAATAGTAGGCCGTGATTTGGGTCCGTATGTGGCTGCCGCATAAGCAGTTATATTCTATTCCTGTAAAACTTTTATCATGTGCTTCTATACATGTATATAAGGCGCCCTGCGTGGCTGTCGTTTCTACTATATGTATGTTCACTGTACAGCGCAGTGCGTTTGCAGGCGCTTAATTAAAGAAAAGATTTTTATTATTATTATTATTATTATTATTATTATTATTATTATTATTATTATTATTATTAGTGGTGGTTAAATGTTTTTGTCGTACAACTGCAAGCAGAATTAATAAGCACGTAGCCTTTCATAGCACCGGACACACTCACGTGCAATACATTATCTAGAACGATTTTTCTGTGATTCCTATGTGGCCGTGAAGGAGCGCCCTTGTGAATTAAAAAAGGCGCTATACAAGTTCTCCTATCAGCAATTATCTGCGAACCGTGATATTCGTGTCTGTACATCGTAATTATCATCGTAATCTCCAAACTTCTAAAGCGCCATTTGAAGACCAAGCGCATGGCACCAACCTATTAACTAACGCTGTCTGTCTGTGTTTATGTTTGGGTATGTGTTAATGCCTGTGTTTGTATTCTTTTGGATGTGTCTGTGTTTATAAGTGGAGATCTGTGTTGGTCTCTGTTCTGTTGTGTATGTGTTTCTTCGTGTGGGAGATCCTCGCCTCCCTTTCCGTGTGTTCGTGTGTTTGTGTCTTCCCTCCTGTCCTATATTGAGGTCGGGGGTTTACTGTGGTGGTTGATTGATTAGTAACAGATGCGTCTGTTTACTAATGGACCGTGGTTCGTCCTTGCGTCCGTTGACCGTTCCCCGCGGAGTGGCTCATTAGTGTGTTGATCCCCTAGATTCCATAGGGTCTCCGTGCTTTTGTCCCCGTCTGTGTATCGTTGTGTTCCCGTGTGTTCCCGAATCCTTGCATATATCCACCACCTCCACTCCCATGTATAATACCATTCACATATATATACATATATATACACATACCTATATACATACACATATCTACACATGCATATATATACATATACATATATATACATACACCTCCATACGTCCGTATACCTGTGTCTGCATGCATACATGTATACATATTCATATATCCACCTGCACAAATAAAACTATATCCACATGAACACATACCCACACCCACGTGTACCCACTCCTAAATCCATGTATCCGTATCTCCCAGCGTACATCCATACCTACATCCATGCGTCCATCCTATACACGTGCATACATACATGCACACATACCTACATAAACATATACATATGCATATATAACTGTGTTCCCTCTGTGTTGATGTTCCTATGTATTTGTATATGGATGGGTTTCTTTCTAGAGGCGTGATGATGTTAGTATATGCTTTTGAGGTTTTCTTCTTGTAATATGCTGCAATCTGGCGGAAGTGTTTGAAGTGTATATGAAAGTCTGAAAGTCTGTACCGCTTTGCGGTCGAATTCTTTGAAATTTTGTGGTGGTTAGTGGTTAAATGTTTGTGTCGTAGCCTACAACTGCAACCAAACTCAATTATTAAGCACGTAGCCTTTCATAGCACCTGACACACTCACGTGCATTACATTATCTAGAACGATTTTTCGGTGATTCCTTTGTGGCCACTGTCAAAGGTGGGGGTCTTGTCCCCCTCGCTTGACCCCCATGATCGCCGCCCATGGGCGGGAGATGGTTGAATGGTAACACGCTGGCACGAGGATCAGAAGGACGCGTTTTCGAAACCCTCTAGACCTATGAAGGTTGACTCAACCTTTTCGCTCCCTACACTCCCTAGGGGCGACTAAAAACTGAGCAGTAGGACAGATGGGAGCCTTGCAGGCTGCCATGCAGTTAAATTCGAGTCCTGTTAAACTTTTATCATCTGTTACTTCTATATCATGTAATCATACTGCGTACTTATCAGCTTGAATTTAGTGAATCGATATTTAAAGAAAACATATACGGTGCCAGAAAACATGTTGCAGCGTGGTTCTTGTAAGTTTTTGTACTGTGTACAATACTGTAGCCTACGCACATGAATCAAAATAGCAAATGGTGAATCGCAGCCGATGCATTCGCACTGCTCGAAAACAGATGCGATATGGATAATACGAGAATATATTGTAGTTCTAGGCAATTTGGACTTTAAATCTATGAGAGTTATTGCCATGTTGAAACTAGGGGCCTACTTAAAAGCATGCTAACTGCTGGTAATACACTCAACATGCTGTCTTTGACATTCAGTTATGGACGCGACGTCACGCGAGTTTAATTTTCTAGTTAATGGTCTTGGTGTGTCAGTAAAGGACAACATGTCATTAGTCAGATCGCAGGGATATAAAGCTTACGTTTACGGGGAAGCTTGAGTTAATATTTTGTATTTTTGTATTTTGTTTCGTTTGACGATTTTCTAATCTTCGTGTTTCTGCTTTGAGCGAAATAAAGTAGGCCTCTATTACCGGTACCTTCTGCACCGTCGATCCTAAGGACAAAGCTCCACTCTTAAACAATCAAGCTTTTACAGCAACAACCAGAACACTATGGCACCCTTACATTACGCTTACTTCGGCAAGACACTAAAAACCATCATTAACCCACTCAGTGGCTGGTCTGCGTGGGCGCAGTTGGGGCTGGCATCAGTCTGTGAGGATGTGTTAATTATTAGTCCTTGAATCTGTTGGCAATTAATGCTGCGTCGTTTCCGTAGCTTCTTAATGATCTTAATGATCTTAATGATCTTAATGGCCTCTCCGAGGGCACAGTCGGCCGACCGTATAGCGGAATAGTAGGCTACCACATGACCACCATGATACCCCATCCGGCGGTCGTTGTGGCATGACGACGTAGGCCTTAATGGTTATGGATTAACATGCACTTAGATTTCGCGTTGATCTCCATGTTTATTAAGATATTTTATCATGAGATGGTGCGTTAAGTAAGTCAGTAAGCAATCATAGTAATAAGTAAGTAAATTAGTAATCATAGTAATGATAAAGACCAAATTCAAACAATGACGGTATCAAAGTACATTTATTTCTTGCAAACATTATGTGGCACACAAATTATCATAGGACGCAACAGCTTTTGTATGCAAACAAGCAACTTTGAGAAAAGCCCTGACCACGAGTCTTAGCACCACTTATGAACAGCCAGTCTTGTTGTCAAGACCTTAAGCCTCAAGACCAAGACCAAGTCTTTGAACCTCAAGACCAAGGCCAAGACTTTGAACCTCGAGACCAAGACCAAACTTTGAACCTCAAGACCAAGACCAAAACTTAGAACCTCAAGACCAAGACCAAGACTTTAAGCCTCAAGACCAAGACCAAGACTATTAAAAACGAGACCTTGGTCTCGAGCACAACAAGTCTGTAAACAGCAGCCCATCAGTGTTAAGTACGTTAGTCATGGACTAAAAATTAGATTCTATGACATTGTCACCTACACAGGCCTAGGTAACGGGAAAAAACGTCAAAATGTCTTGAACACCCTCCTCCCTTTGTCAAGATTTGTCAAACTTTTTGAAACTCCTCCTTCCAACATTTTGTTAATATAATTACCGGACGACCCCTTTTGGCGAATTCGGGTCTGCATTTCGGCATATCAAACGCTTGATAGAAAGCTGCTTTCGGCGATTGGGTTTATTTTGCCATTTACTCGCTTTCAGCGATTTGGATTTCCGCGTTTCGGAAAGATCCGTTGATAGCACACGATAATAGACCAATTAAAATGCACTCCGGGATTGTCACTTTAAATCTTTCACTGAACATTTATGAAAACGGCTATCATTTTTAAAAGAGTTTGGAGTTTCTATTTTGTTTCAATTGCGGACACAACTAAAGGTAAGAAGTAACAATTTGTTATTATTTATCTGTTTATATTGGTTTTATTTTTCGAACGACATCCACGGTGTTCAATCATGCTCTGAAGGTAACAAAAACCAAAGTGTATGACCAAAGACTACAACAGGTCTTCGTAATTTTGTTTGTGGACTAAAGTATAAACCTACGTGTCGGTCGGTGCAGAGGTGAAGGTGAAGGTTATCTTGGAGAATCTGTTATTGAACTGGCTACATCCACCTGATCTTGGGCTGCTTCTGTATCAGCAGCAGAGGAAGGCAGCTTTGCTATTGGCTAGAAAGTGTTGGCGCGCAGAAAGAGAGCTGCGGCGCCGGGATACAAGCTGGATGTAGAGGCTGAATGCCTGTCTCTATTTGCGGACGCAGAGCTGTTGACATCATTCTCAGTGAAAGAAATTATTGTAGGCTTTTGTGAGATTTCAGTGATTAGCTGTGATAGAAGGAAAGTATATATATCTATGTATCCATTTTGCTTGTGTTTCATTTCAAACTAAAATTTATAGTTGAAATTGTAATATTTATGCTGCAGTTTTATTTCAAAATTCATCACTTCTGTTTAAACCGTGTATAAAAATACAACATCATGGCAAAAATGAATCAGTTTTATTGTTGTCCATGGCAGAATTGTAATATACATTTTGATAATTTGAAAATTATGCTTCAGCATCTATTTTTAAAGCATTCATCAAATGAACGTTCAACGATGTGAGTTATTGTGTGGCATTTCTGCTTGGAATCATGTATATACAACTGCGGCAAGTTATAAAAAACATGTTGAACGAAATCACTGTGCAAATGGGGAGCCAATGCAGGACCTCCAGCATATAATTTGAACCTTATACCTTAGACCTTAGTTCTTCCACGCGCTTACAGCGCATCGGGCGACACAGATCCTCCACACCACTCTGTCCTCCGCAGTCTTTGAAACATGGCCAAAATAGAGTATTTGGCCAATAAGGTGCACAGCGGAGTGCAAGATGCGGTAAATAATAATAATGATAGTGCATTTCTCCAAATTTAAGTAGAACTCTTGGTATTTACTGCTGATATTGAATGCTTTTATTTGCTTTTGCAAGAACTTTGTGTTCATAGTTGCATAAGTTACTGTAGCAAACATTGCCAATTCTGCACAATTATTGTCTTGCAATATTTCTGCATCTACACTTCTACACTTAAGAAATGTACATGTCAAAAGTGCTGTCATTTACTTCGTGTTGAGAAGGCTGCAAAATTAAAACATTGTAATGGAGGTTGCATGCAAACTTATTCACACTTGTGCATGTTGAAGAAATGCACAGAGAAGATATATGCCCATTAAGCTTAATTATTAAGCCTGGTTTCAATATCTTTGTATAAATATGTATTTTTTATGATTAGGTATCCATCTAGTGAAGACTATTCAGCTGTGTGTTTATCCCTCGTGAATGCACATCCCTGTCTAGAAGATAAATTCAAGGCCGGAAGGCAAAATGGTCCTCGTTTTGTGAGTATTTACTAATTATTCTGATGTTGATTGCGATATTCTGATTAGTTTTAGTTAGCAGTCCCTGAAGATATCATATATTTCATCTGAATACATAATTTTGTTCCATAACAGGTGTGATAGTTAGCAAACCTATTACTGTGTTTGGTTTGATATTTAAGAATATGAAACTTTTGTATTTCAAATGAATGCCAAATTGAATCTAACATTTGCACTTTTTGAGCATATATTATCACATGTTATTGTTATTGTCACATTTCACAGTACTGGTTGGAAAGTTTGTAGTTGTCTGTGATTTTAAGCTTTTCCCTTCTCATTTTGTTAATCTATGACGCTAGTAAACCTGAAACACAGATTGTATTCTTGGATTTAATATAACTATTTTGCCTATATAAGTAATACATGCAGTATATTATGTTTCTTCGATAACTAGGCTACTTGGAGAAATTCACGTACACAGCGATTTAAAGAAATCCGAAGACCGCTGTGTACTAATGAAGAAATAAAACTGCACAAAGAGAAATATGGTTCGCCAGGGATGAAGAGACAAGACAATGGCGAGGAGGGCGAGGAGACATCTCTTGCCCGAAAGCGCAGCAAGGTTTGAATATGATATGTAATCTATCAATCAAGCAATCAGTTAAGCATTCATAAAGCGCCCCTTCAAGGTAGCTATTCAGAGGCGGTCCCAGCCCAACCCCGGCGAAATAGAACAGTCTTTAGATCAGAGAAGAAACGGGTGGACGAGTCTAGAGGAAGAGACGGCAACTCAGGAGGAAGCCCATTCCTAATTGTGGGTCCAACCATGGAGAAGTGCACTGCTGCATAGTAGCGGTACATGAGACAGAAACATAGAGGTCACCATAAGGTATACTGTGATAGGCTAACAGTCTTCTCGTCAGGTACAGTGATAGGCTAACGGTCTTCTTACCAAGTACAGTGATAGGCTAACGGTCTACTGACCAGATAGTGTGATAGACTAACGGTCTTCTGACCAGGTACAAAAAATCAATCAATTAAACATTTATATAGCGCTGCTGCATAATAGCGGTGCGTGCGAAAGGAACAGACAGGTCACGACGGGTGGCAGAGCGAAGAGAGCGGTGGAGCAGAGGCGCGAGAACAAAACTCGCGCAGATAGGAGGGAGCACGGCCAAGCTCACATTGCCAGACAATGGAGGCTACCCGGTAGACAATGCATTGCGAGAGTGGCTACCAGTGGAGGATATCTTGCCTGTATTCAGAGACATGGCCGAATTTAGGAATGTGCCCAACCAAAGCGCGCTGCGTAATGCAGTACGTGTTCAAGGCAGTTCAGTCGAGTGAGGTGATTTGTGATTATTCTTGTGGAAAAATATTATTAGAATTTCAAAATTCACTACTTATTTTCATTATTTGTTTTAATTATTCAATTCATTATTTATTTTATTATTCTTATATTCTATGATGTATTGTAGGCCTACATGTATTGTATTGCACTGTATTGTCTTGTTTACTAACTTATTAGAACCGACTTGAAATAGTGATGGTGAAGGAAGGCATGTAGGAATTTGGCTTAAAAAGAGATTTAGCTTAACAAGAGAATATGCAGTTTGAGAGATGGAATTGTAATAATTTTCTACAATTGATTGTAAACACTTAACAATATGCATACTTATTGCATGTTAGGTGGCAGCTGAGTTGGACTACAGTGCCGCAGGAGAAGATGAAGAGACTGTTAAGGAGCATCAGCTGATTATAAAAAAAAGAGTGGAAGAAAACAATTCCTGACTTGTCCACGATAGACGACCGGATGTCAAGGACCCTAAAATCTCGAAGAGAGGTTATCGAAAAGGGAGAAACAAAGATTGCTGAGATCATGGACCTCTACCCGCCATTTGGATCAACTATCCAGGTAAAAAGTACCTTCGTGATCTCTTCACCATTCAGACAACCCTCTCCACTCAATTATCCTCCAATTTCAGTCTTTCTCGACCCTCAGTCACTTCTCATCTCAAGGTCTTCAACCGAGCCATATCCACCACGCCTCTGGAATGATCTTCCCCTGAATTTGGCAGTTTCTCAGTTCCTCCATCATCATTGCATCATCATTGCAATCCATCCTCCATCATCCTCTTCATGCTCCTCTATCTATCACTCCTCGAGCTCTTCACTCGAAAAGTCTCACCTTTTCAAATACTCTTACACTGTTACTGGAAAAAGTGGGATATCCCACGATTTAGGGTGGTCTCTATAGCCCACCTTGTTATTTAGGTAAAGGTGGGATTTCAAGCTGAAGTGTGTTGACAAGTTTTGTTTCTTTGGTCATATGATTGGGGCTGGAGGAGGAGTGGATGAAGCATCGAGAGCAAAAGTAAGATGTACATAGGGTAAGTTTGCCTCCAGTTCATGTTCGAGGGGGCATCACTTAGAGGGAAAGGGAAGGTTTGTAAGGTATTTGTTTGGAGTGTTTTGGTTTAGGGTAGTGAAACCTGGGTGGTGAGTGTTGAGAATATGCAGAGACTGGAAAGGACTGAGGAGATGATGGTGGATATGTGGGTTAGGTGGATATGTGGAGTTACTCTGATGAATATGGCATTAAATGAGGAGTTAAATAGGCGCTTGATATAGAAAGTGTTACAGATGTGGTAAGGCGCGGCAGGCTGTGGTGGTTTAGGCATGTGGAGCGTAAGATGTCGATGATTGAGTGTCGGCCTGTAGAAATGTTGAGGTTGCAGTTATGAGGAGTAGAGGTAGAGGTGAGAAAACGAGGATGAATGTATAAGGTGAAATATGATCAGTTGGATTTGAGGAGAGAGTGGGAACAGTATACAGGCAAAAGGAGGAATTTAATATGGGGAGACCGTCCAACCCATGAGAGCATGGAAAACGCATGTTAAAACGATGATGATGATTATTAACATCTCTGAATTTAACTTTGCAGCTTTTGAAGGAAGTGCGCCAGGTTGATATCTTGGAGAAAATTTCCAATTATCTCACTGAAGAGAGGGTTGGAAAGATCCTTACGAACGTAACAAAGGACAAACTAGCCATAGCTTTTGTCGATGAGGCAAATAATACAAATATATCTTGTGAGTGCATTTCATAAGTTTATTTTAAATAGTATATATTATTTAGTTCAAGAAATGTATTTGTGAAATTATATTTAAGATGTGCTTGACTTAATCCATACTTATTAAAAATTGAAAAACATGTTAGTAGACAACTGATTATTATTACAGTCACAAATTTCTAAGATTGTGACTGATATATTTATATTATTTTAATTAAAAATACAAATTTTTATTAAATTAAATTCTATTAAATTTTTTCTTTTTTCTTTTGTTATTAACAATTGCACGGTTTTAGACATTTGTATGTTGTGCTTTATTTAAATGCTCTAACTGATCTGATTGTTTCAGCTTTACGAAAAGGTTGCGCCCTGGCCGTTCTTCCTGCTTTGTTCGGAGAAACCCTTAGCAAATGGATTGTTTGCACTTATGTAAGTATAGTTAATAAAGTAAAACTGTAAATGAAATGTAGCTTAGTTTATTATAATATGCAACAATGGATGAGCCTGTATGCATTGTTCGAATGTCAGAAATTTGTGGATTTGCTGGAAGTAATCGTACATCAAGAACTTAACTTTTAACATAGGTGGATTAAACGTTGATTTTCATGAAAGTATTATTTTATAATTCAAATCTTGCTGTCTCCTATCATGAAAGTATTTTTTTAAATTCAAAATTTACTATCTCCTAAATTATTTATGAAGAAAGACAATGTTACATGGCAGGGGCGCCCGCAGGCTTAAAAAATTGGACGCACACCGCTTGCCAGCTTTTCTACCATATAGGTATAAGTAAGAAAATTGACATAGCTGCCATATATAGAGTAGTGAGTAGTGACAAGCGTTACAAAAATTTCAATTTAGATAACATCTAATATAATATATAATATAATAATAATTTTCGTTTAATATTTTCAAACTGACAATTACGCAGTATGATTACAAATCAGTATGAACGGATGATCTCAAGTTATTACAGGAGTCGAATTTAACTGTATACGGCAGCCATGCAAGGCGCCCATCACGTTAAAATATAGTTTAACAACGCGCCATCTCGCGAATGATAGGCTGAGTGGACCTTTTGGGAGGATTGCGGGAAGCAATCCCGTTACCTATTGCTCCTCACGCCAGTGATGTTACCACTACTCTATGGACCGCCTAATGCTTTAACACGAAAAATATCGATGTGATGCCTATTCCTTGTGTGGTGTTGATTTGGTGGGTGGACGCACGTGCGTCCAGTGCGTCCGTCTGCGGGCGCTCCTGTCACATGGACTAGTTATATAAAGTACAACCCCCTCAGATGAAATATGAATTGTTAATAATTGCAGGATGATGACGATAATCCAAAAACGTGTGTCACACCGGTGACTGTATTGACCCGGGCCATGGGGTCTAATCTGCTGGACCAGGGCAACAGTTTAGCAGTCAGACTGGATGGACTACGAATTGCAAAGCCAGAAACTCTCCTGGAGGCACTAATGAGTGCATTTGCTTTGCATTGTGTTTTTTATGTAGAATATTGAAGAGAACTAAAAAATTTCTATTATTTCCTAGATGGCCATGTCCTTGGTCTTGACAAACGTATGTCAAAACCACCGGTAGTTGTCCAAAAAAATTAAATCTTTTAGAATAATGGTGCTATTTGCTGGATTGATGTAAATATTTTTGGTTTATTTTGGTCTATGTCTTGTTTTGGTTTTTTGTTTATTTTTTGATAGGTTTAAAGTTTCTGATAATTGCTTGCAGAAACTAAATCTTAGAAAAGACCCATGGGCTGTTTGCTGGATTGATGCAAATATTTTTGGTTTATTTTGGTCTATTTCTTGTTTTGGGTTATTTTGTTTATTTTTTATATATTTCAAGTTTCCGATAATTGCATGTAGAAACTAAATCTTGGGAAAGACCTAGGGGTTGTTTGCTGGATCGATGCAACAATTTTTGATTTATTTCGTTTATTTTTCTGGATATGTTTAAAGTTTCTGATAATTGCATGTAGAAACTGAATCTTAGAAGAATCTTAGAAAAGACCCATCGGCTGTTTGTTGGATGGATGCAACTATTTTTGGTTTATTTTGGTATGTTTCTTCTTTTGGTTTATTTCGGTTTTTTATATATGTTTAAAGTTTCTGATAATTACGTGTAGAAACTGAATCTTAGAAAAGACTCATTGGTTGTTTGCTGGATCGATGCAAATAATTTGGTCTATTTTTTGTTTTGTTTTGTTTAATTGATTTTTGGGATGTGTTTTAACGTTTCTGATAATTGCTTGTAGAAACTAAATCTTAGAAAAGACCCATGAGCAGTTTGCTGTATCGATGGAAATTTTTGGTTTATTTTGGTTTATTTCTTGTTTTGTTTATGTTGGTTTATTTCTTGTTTTGATTTATTTTGTTTCTTCTTGGGATAGGTTTAAAGCTTCCGATAATTTAATCTCACGAAATTTTTGGTTTATTTCTTTATTTTTGGATATGTTTAAAGTTTCTGATAATTGCGTGTAGAATTTGAATCTTAGGAAGGACTCATTGGCTGTTTGCTGGATCGATGCAAATATTTTTGGTTCATTTTGGTCCATATTTTGTTATTTGGGTTTGCTTAATTTATTTTATTTTTGGGATGTGTTTTAAAGTTTCTGATAATTGCGTGTAGAAACTAAATCTTAGAAAAGGCCCATGGGCAGTTTACTGAATCGATGCAAATTTTTGGTTTATTTTGGTCTATTTCTTGTTTTGTTTATGTTGGTCTATTTCTGGTTTTTGTTTTTGTTGGTCTATTTCTTGTTTTGGTTTATTTTACTTCTTCTTGGGATAGGACTAAAACTTCCGATAATTGCATGTTGAAACGAAATCTTAGGAAAGACCCGTGGGCTGTCTGCTAGATCGATGCAACTATTTTTAGTTTATTTTGGTGTATTGGTTTATTTCGTTTTTGTCTGGATATGTTTAAAGTTTCTGATCATTGCGTGTAGAAATTAAATCTTAGAAAAGAGTCAATATTTTGGTTTAGCTTGATTTATTTTGGGCTATTTCTTGTTTTGGTTTATTTCGTTTATTCTTTGGATACGTTTAAAGTTTCCGATAAGCGCTTGTAGAAATTAAATCTTAGAGAAGGCCCATGGGCTGTTTGCTGGATCGATGTAAATATTTTGGTTGATTTTGGTTTATTCTGGTCTATTTCATGTTTTGGTTTATTTCGTTTATATACAAGTATGTAGAAAGTAAATCTCTCAAAGGAAAGGGCTGTTTGCTGGATCATTGTAAATATTTGTTTTTTTATGCAGGAGTTAAAGTTTATGTGTCTGTAAGACTGATTTTGCATGTAGGTTAAAATTTGTCGTTTTGTGCTTAAATGTATGCATATTTTTTTGTCTGTTGTATTGATTTTTAGTTTTCTATTGTAGTTTCAAGTTTGCGAAAATAAAATTTCTATGCCACTGTACTTTCATTCTCTATAATCGGTGTAACTGTATGTATATTTCTTCGATTGTATGTATTTCTAATTTTTTGTAGCTTGTATAATATTGTGAAAATAAAATGTTTATAGTGCTCTACGTTCACTCTTTATTCATTGCAACTTCCGGTTATAGCTACAGTTGCTAATATACCTCCGACAGAAATCACAGTTTTAACACCAAAGGTGGAGCGCAGTGTACCAGTATATAGAGATGAATTCTATGTACCATTGGTACTAAAGTAAAAAAATAGTAGGAGAAGATTAAACTTATTCCACTGGATACTCATGAAATAAAAATGTTTACCACTATGCTAATGTAAGATATTATTTACACTACACAATATTTGTGAACAATAAGCGAGGAACACCTGTAACTTTGGATATTGCATCCTAAAATCATGGAGAGATATCACCACCTTAACGTAACGAATATCACCCCTACAATGAGGGAGGATACAACTTTAACGTGGGATACTACACCATTGGACAAGGAAGGGACATCACACCTTCAACGTGAAATAACACACCTTAGAATGAGGGAGGGATATCACTCCTCTAACGTTGGATTTCATACCTTAGAATGAGGGGGGGATATCACTCCTCTAACGTGGGATTTCACACCGTAGAATGAGGGAGGGATATCACTCCTCTAACGTGGGATTTCACACCTTAGAATGAGGGATGGATATAACTCCTCTAACGTGGGATTTCATATCTTAGAATGAGGGAGGGATATCACTCCTCTAACGTGGGGTTTCACACCTTAGAATGAGGGAGGGATATCACTCCTCTGACGTGGGATTTCGCACCTTAGAATGAGGGAGGGATATCACTCCTCTAACATGGGATTTCACACCTTAGAATGAGGGAGGGATATCACTCCTCTAACGTGGGATTTCACACCTTAGAATGAGGGAGGGATATAACTCCTCTAACGTGGGATTTCATACCTTAGAATGAGGGAGGGATATCACTCCTCTAACGTGGGGTTTCACACCTTAGAATGAGGGAGGGATATCACTCCTCTGACGTGGGATTTCGCACCTTAGAATGAGGGAAGGATATCAACCTTCTAACGTGGGATATTACACCTTAGAGTCGGGGTGGTCTATCACACCGTAGCGTGAGATATTACACCTTCAAAGAAGGTGTTAAAACCCACCCCTAAGGTGTAATGATGCAGGGTGTGAAATCCCACCACACAAATAACGTGGTAAATCCCACCTTTACCTAAAAAATAGGGTGGGCTATAGAGACCACCCTAAATCGTGGGATATCCCACCATTTCCGGTAACAGTGCAATTGCTAGCAGTCATGCAAAATCTCATTCTCTTCACATTTGGTTTTACAGTTCGTGTTCAGTTATTTGAAAAATGCAAAACCTCACCTTACACCTCACTCCGCCATTGCCCGTACTCTGGTAGTGCCAGTCTCAAGCCTGGATAACGACGCTCTGTGTTGTGACAGAGCGTCGTTAAACAGCAACTAACCAATCAACCTCACCCGTTAATGCACCTGATTTTGCCATCGCTTTCTTCTTTAATTTCAAACTGTTTCAGTTGTTTGCAACAGTTTCAACCTGAAAAATCTCATTTGTCAACGTGCTATGTGTTAAGTATAATATAGTCATATATTAGTAATGACAGTATTCCTGTAATCACGTGTATAATGTCGTGAAATAATGCTTTCAACTAGCCAAGAAGTCCCTATTTGCATGAATCGATTATTTCACTAATTTCTATGTTTGAGGTAAGGTGAGGAATGATATCGCAGTCATTATCTGGGTTTATGCTATTAAAATCGAATGTCAAACTATTAAACTACTATTATAAAGGCTGTGATTGGTTAAAATAAATCTATTTTTAAAATTATTTAAATTTTAAACTCTATTTTCCAAGGCAAAGAGAACAGGTGATGTGGTCAACTGCTTATTTACTTGGTACTGAACAAATTGAAACTATCCATTGGAAATTTAGATGATTAATTTACAGTTTCAAATTATTTGCACGACTGACTCCCCAGGCCACAATTGATGGCTTCAATGCCTACCATTGATAATAATCATAACATCTGTATCTGTGTTTGTTGTGCCTGTTTCTCCTGTTTTGCAGATTTTCATAAAATTTAAATACAAGCGAAATTACAATAAAGTACATTTGAAATTCAGTTTATGGATATTTTTATCTTTTCAATTTTTTTATATATATTTGGGATGATTTCCTCTTCTGTAAAATTTAATAAAAACTACTTTTACGAGATTTTACAATCCAAGACGACATGCATTCATATACAAGCACACATACAAACATGCATACACAAACATACATAATTTTACATATACAATACAAACATAATTATACAACATACATTTATTGTACAAGTTGGCCCAGTGTGATTCTCCTCACAGATTTTATTTTAGTTACAGTTACAGTTATAGTTAACGGTTTTTCATTTTAGTTATAGTTACAGTTATATTTAGTTTTATATTTTAGTAACAGTTATAGTTATCGTTAACGAAATCATTTTATTTTCGTTAATGAAAACATTTTCGTTACCGTTATCGTTAATGAGAATCACACTGATATTAAGACGCATTACACAATTTGCTTACAGCTTCGAAAGGCTTCAAAGAATGGGTGCATTCAGCTTCATGAATAGGCTACACGACACTTCATATTCACCGACATCCAAGGAGAACATAGGCTATTAGTTGTAGCGCACTTTCACGTTCTCATGTTTGTCGATATTGCACTTTTCAATCAATCATTCAATCATTCAACTTTTCATTTTTTGTGACGAAATAAAAATAACTGAATTTTCGTTAGCGTTATTTTCGTTATAGTTATAGTTACAGTTAATGATTTTTTAGTTACAGTTATAGTTATCGTTAACGAAATCATTTTATTTTCGTTAACGAACATTTTCTTTACCGCTATCGTTAACGAGAATCACACTGAGTAGGCCTACACACACACACACACACACACACACACACACACACACACACACACACACACACACACACACACACACACACACACACACACACACACACACACACACACACACACACACACACACACACACACACACACACATTTCCACAAGCAACTAAAGTGTTGAGTACAGCTGGGTATATTGACACATAAAAACAGATGAAGTGCTCATGTATACAAAACTGTCATCCTGTTATTGCGTAGAACTTGGGGTCCGGATGGGCCACTGCGTCATATTGAATACCCATTCATGATCGTAATCGGAGTCGTAAACAACAGATTTATAAAAGCTACTCTAAAGCATCAGCTTATTCAAGAGTGGTGGGTCGTGTCATAAGGGTTGTTCAGAATGTACGGTGAAGATCCGAGTCCTGCTTCTAGAGAGACGACAGAGAGAGAGAGAGAGAGAGAGAGAGAGAGAGAGAGAGAGAGAGAGAGAGAGAGAGAGAGAGAGAGAGAGAGAGAGAGAGAGAGAGAGAGAGAGAGAGAGAGAGAGAGAGATAGACAGAGACAGAGACAGAGACAGAGACAGAGACAGAGACAGAGACAGAGAGACAGACAGAGCGAGCGAGAGAGAGAGACAGGGACAGAAATAGACGGAGAGACGGATAGGCAGACAGCCAGACAGAGAGACCCCAGAAAGAGAAAGATTGATAGAGAGACCAGAGAGAGAGAGAGAGAGAGAGAGAGAGAGAGAGAGAGAGAGAGAGAGAGAGAGAGAGAGAGAGAGAGAGAGAGAGAGAGAGAGAGAGAGGTGTTATAAAACTTTCGCACACAGAATGAGTTTGAGTTGTTTTGCAGTGTAATTCTAGGCGTTGGGGCGAGGGGAAGGCGAAGACACGTCAGTTTGTCTCTCTATGCAGTGAAAACATCGCATAAAGACAGAATTAGCCTGTATGGACAACTATTGCTTTTATTGGTTGAAGCCAACGCATCGCGTTCGTGGCGAATTCGTTCATTCGTTTACTTAAGCACCTACTACACGTAAAGAGCCATTATATCTGAATCTAAGACGAGGATATATGTTTCCTATGGGCCACGCAGAGTCGTCCAGAGACCAAAGTAATTAAGTGGGTCTTGACAATTCATTTAAGTCATGATAGCGAGTTTGCATGTCAGACGGTCTTTCCTGGTGAACGATTCAAAATAAGAGAGGCACAGCAGAAGATAAAAGCACGTCATCTGACAATTATCCTAAACCTAAAGGTTACAGGAAGAGGCTAGTTTAAGAAGAACGCAACAGGATAGGAGCTTGATATGGATAGCAGTGTATTGCCATGTGAAGGAAAATGGCCATGCAATCTTAAACTTAATGCACCATTCAACACGAAGTCGTTGATTTTCACGATGGCGATTACCTGACGCATTTAATGAAATAGGAGAAAATGTAACAACCCTGTTTTGAAACACACAGAACTTTTAGGATTAAGAGAGGATAAACTATGCAGCACCGAGAACCAACAAGTGCACAGACAGCTGTCTTAGCCATGTCACCAGTAATACAGGACCTGGCCTGAGGTCCCGTTTGCAAAATGGTGTTGGGGGGATTTCTCACTTCCACTTAGTCAATGAGTCCCTAGACATGAAAAATCACCGAGGTGCTTGTCTGGCACAGTGGCACTAATGACGCTATGACCAAATCAAAAATGGCCGCCGTCGGCCATATTGGAAAAATCATCTTTTTTTGTTTTTTAGAGTATATGCACGTGTAATACCTCTAATCTGACTAATTTCGGTATGTGGAATTCATTTCTGATATTGTTTTCGCCACTAGGGGTCATTTTCACCTTGAAAGGTGACGGTCAAGGTCATTTTGTTAGGCCTACATCGACAATTTCGATCATACATAACTTAGCCGAATTTAGCAGTAGAAACAGGAGTAATATCTCTAATTCAACTAAATTTGGTATGCAGAATTCATTTCTGATATTGTTTTCGCCACTAGGGGTCATCTTCACCTTGAAAGGTCACGGTCAAGATCATTTTGTTACATTGACAATTTCGATTATACATAACTTAGCCGAATTTAGCAGTAGAAACAGGAGTAATATCTCTAATTCAACTAAATTTGGTATGCGGAATTTATTTCTGATATTGTTTTCGCCACTAGGGGTCACCTTCACCTTGAAAGGTCACGGTCAAGGTCATTTTGCTACGTCGACGATTTCGATATTTTAGGCACTGCACTGACTGTTGGCTCCACGAACGTCATATTACTGAGAGTTATTCTGAGATTCGTAATTCACAACTACATAGCCTCTGGTTGATACACTCAACGATGGCGTAACATTTATTAATTAATACAATTAATAAATAATTGTCGTTGTCTGTTTCAGACGGTCGTTTCGACGTCAGATCCTCGTAAACCGATACAGCGAACCAGCTGGGTAGATGTCACCTGCGTACCTTTCTTCGTGACAGCGCTTAAAAAGAAGATACAGGGAATTCTTGAAACTGGCCGACGATGGTGTCCAAGATGTCGGAACAGTTGAGCAGATTGAAACGAAAGACCGGAAACTGTAAATTAATTGCGAAACGATAGTTATTTAGCCACACATCGTGTTGTAGAATAATTAAGAAAACGTCTCCAGTGAAACATGATTATACATATTACGCTCTGGTTCAGTCACTTGTTTCGTTCTTTACTTACTTCTAAGACTTTCTTTGTCAAATTGCTTATCCACCATGTAAAACAGACTAAAACAGAGAAACGGTATCTCTGCCTTAGCGGAATAATCTGCTGGATGTCGATCGGATACCAGCTTGGTCTTTGGCGCAATATAAATTGCGAAACACAAATCGCACTCTGGTAATAAATCACCCAGCTATTACTATTACTGTATTTCCTACTACAATTATTGTTATTAAAATTTGTCCCGCTACTGTTTGGTTTCTTTTATGTGGCTATTGCACATTCTGACAATCTCTCTAACCTTTCTGATTCTCTTTTTTGGGTTTTTGACGCATGTGGAATATGTTCTGGCTTTCAATCGCTACAAACTTGAATACATACACACATGCATGCATACATATACATACATACATCCACACATCAGGAATGCCTCCAGTTTGATCGAAAACATATCGCCAAACATACTCTGGAGCTTCTTAATGAGACGTTGGGCCACACTAACTGATACTGATATGCGAGTGCTGTTGAAAGGTTCTTGAGAGGCGCTACATAAATGCTACTTTACCTAAACGGTAATGTTGTCTGGCTTCTTGTTTGGTCTCATGTCTCAGTTGATCTTCGTCCGGTCAGAGAACGGCGCCTTTAAGTGCATTCAAACAACTGTCAACATACATCAGCGTCTTCCGTTTTGGGAGATTAGCGGAGTTTCTGTGCAGTCCGAGGAGGGCCTCTCTCTATTTATCTCACTCTTCGTTTCATTCGTTCTCTGTTTCTCTGTCTGTTTCTCTCTCTCTGTTTCTCTCTCTCTGTCTTTCTCTGTCTCTGTATATATATATATATATATATATATATATATATATATATATATATATATATATATATATATATATATATATATATATATATATATATATATATATATATATCTCTCTCTCTCTCTCTCTCTCTCTCTCTCTCTGTCTCCCTCTCTCTATCTCTCTCTTTCTATCTCTGACTATCTCTGTCTCTTTCTGTCTCTATATCTCTCTGTCTCTGTCTGTCTGCCTGTCTGTCAGTCTGTCTGTCTGTCTGTCCGTCCATCCATCCATTCATCCATCCATCCATCCATCCATCCATCCATCCATCCATCCATCCATCCATCTATCCATCCATCTATTTCTAGGCGTTATATGCAGACTGATGACAATCGTGGTATTTTAGTAACCAAGGGGCCTTGTAATTAATTTGCGTGATTTTTGTGTGGCAGAGCGGACATTTAATAATCCCTGCAGTTTACAAGATAAACAATAGCCAATTCTTTACAAATTTCTTTTGAATGCTAGGAAAGCGTGTAAGTGTAATAATTTTTAATTGATACCCTTATGGCATCGGGTTGCCTTGCTGCATCGATGGCTCAAAGCGCCTCTTTATTTGCCTTGTTTGTTGCTGTTGCATCGTTTTCCCCAAAAGCCTCTTTATTTGTTCACAGTCCCTTATAAATGTATCGTCTTATTTCTCCTTCTTTTCATTCTTTTTCTTTTCTTTTCTTTGTTTCTTTGTTTTCGTATTTCATTTTATGTTCTGCATTCTTCGCTCTCCTGATTACTTCTTTTCTCTTCGTCGTTATCTTCTTCTTACTCTTTTTTTCTCTGTTCCTCTCGCCTCTTCGTTGGTTTTCTTTCTTAAGCTCAATCAGTCTAACTTCCTTTATCCTCTTTCTTCTTCATCCGAATTCTTTCTTCTACTTGTTCATTTCATGTACGACGACAGGACAGTTTAATAACGCCGAAGCACTTCAAGTCCTTCTCCGTCGGCTTTTGTGTGCCTTCTTTTCGATTTCCTCCTAGCCGTCTACTTCCATGTCTCCTTCCTTTCTTCCGTCATTCCTTCACAGCCAGCTGATATTTTCCGCGTCACTTGACCAACAGCTTTCGCTGAAGCCTTAAATATCTCGCATCTCCTCGCGCGATGGAATTTCCAGTCATGTCATCCTCTTCAGGATCGTCGCCTAATACATGGACACTGACAAACACATACAACATAAACACACACACACACACACACACACACACACACACACACACACACACACACACACACACACACACACACACACACACACACACACACACACACACACACACACACACACACACACACACACACACACACACACACACACACACACACACACACACACACACACACACACACACACACACACACACACACACACACACACACACACACACACACACACACACACACACACACACACACACACACACACACACACACACACAAATTCAGAGAAACACAGTGATGCAGCAGATACATGAGCTATTGAGCATATCCGATATTAATAACCGAGGATAAACATATAGGACGACCAACAAGTACAAATACTGGCTTTGTATATTTGTAGAAGGCAAAAATGTTAATGTTAGCTCATAGTAATGATGTAAGACAAAATTTTGAACATAAACATATATTAATGATTAAAATGCGAACATATGTAAGTGTGTATGTATAATTATACATAGTCTAATGCTCAAATGTAAACACGCGTACGATAGATAATACAACATAAATGCCATATGATGTGGTCATAAAGTGAGGCACGGTAGCCAGATAGATGGAGCGCTCAGTCAGTAACGTAGAGTATGTATTTGAGCCTCCACTGCACTGAGGTGATCACTGTGTAGGGATCTTGAGCAAATCTTTAACTCACAATTGCTCAGCACCATCGATATTCTGTCACATGGACGTGTGTGCACTTCTGAATTTTGGAAGGAGGGTAATTCCAGATGTAGTTGTATTGTATTGTTTTGTTATTGTACCACAGCTGCTTCTGTATAGTAACTTCAAAATTTCTCGGACGCATGGGTTGAAGAATATTTACAACCGCTTCAATCCAACAGCAGAATACCTACTCAAACCTATGAACCTGACGAAGAAACGAACCAAGGGCTGAGTTTGCCCAGATAAACTGGTATAACGTAGGAAGTCAAACTAAAGTACTAGTGTATTGGTTGACGATTGACGTTTTCTTACTTCAGTGTGATTTCCAATGTCGGGTTATTGTACACTGTCAGTCGTTAAGGCGAGAATTTCTGCAATTTTTCCTAAGATGTTAATCGCCGTTTGCAAAGTGCCAGCTTTCATGACTTGAAGAGATTGGAATTGTCTGCAGTGATACTTCGTCAATTTATGCCACCTACCGGCACTGTCTGTGTGTCTGTCTGTGTGTCTGTATGTGTCTGTATGTCTGTGTGTCTGTCTGTATGGCTGTGTGTCTGTCTGTTTGCCTGTGTGTCTGTTTGTGTGCCTGTCTGTATATACCTCCATCTGCTTATCTATTTGTCTTTGTGTCTGTCTGTCTGTTTATCTACCTACCCTCTCTGCTTTTCTATCGGTGTGTACGTACCCTTGCTTCTCTCCCTCCCTCTAACTGTTTGTCCCTCTATGTGTGTTTGTACCTGTATGTCTGTATTTCCGTCTGTCTACGTATATATTCATATGTCACACTCTTTAACTCATTACTCGCCACATCTCTCCGAGTCTCCAATCGCCATCATTTGTTGGTTGCGATTGATTGGCTTCGTCGCGACAGACAAAGCATCGTTCATCACCTACGGACTTATTTTACTTCCGGCGGGGTCATACCCACCACATCACCCACCGACGTGTCAGACGACACACTAGTAGTAAGGCGAACGCGGCTTTAAGTAGGCGACACGCGCTAAACACGATACGCCAGGGTCTTCCTGTGTCCCGCTGAGCCATACGTTAGGGTCTTAGGAACGACAAACTGTCAGCGACGGGTATTAAGGGTCGTTATAGCCCACAGTAGATAAGTCATCCGGCTCCGCGAAATTAGCGGTTTCATGGTAACGCCATAAGTTTCCGTTACTTGTTACTGGACGTGTTGATGTTTTGTCGCGTTGGAGATAGATCATTTGAACGGTTAGGAGTAAAGAGTACCGGATTGTAGGCGAAGCAGTATTGAGCATGAACGATTAGCACGTACATTTTTCGGATGCAATTAAGGATCACCGGTTGTGTCGGATCCCATTTTTTGAAACGAGACTCTAGCTTGAACTTTGACCCTAGCTCTAGCCAGTTGTAATCCTGTTCTAATATCAGATTCTAGCATTAACTCTAAGTTCAGCCCTAAAGCGAAATGCAACCAAATGCAACTCCATTAAAAACTCTGAATCTAGGTCTAACCAAATTCAATCCTGTTCTAACTCCAACTCCAAAACTAACTTTAGCCGACTACAATCCTATTCTAACCTGAACTATAACTCAAACTGTAAACCTAAGTTTGTAAAATTGTAATACGCTTCTAACATTTATCACAAAACCCTAAATCAAACCCTGGCCAGTTGTTACCTTAACCCTAGCGAACAATACACCATGTTTACACAGCAAAAGCTAAATGAGTTTACCATCAGGCCTTGCCAATCTGACAAACAGCTCATTTCTGAGCCGCTGCCAGAAACAGTTATGCCGTCACAGTTTTTTTATTGTATGCCAACAAAATGTCGCCGACCCAATGGATGAGGCTGGTTCCCTGGATCGTTATTTTAATGCCCTAATGCTCTTACATCATATGCTTGAGCAATTCATCTTAGGAAAATCTTAATGCTATTGCCCAAGAACGAGGAACGGTTTGCAACCGTCGCCCGGCAGATGGCATTGCAGCTCAGTCCGGCGACACCTGACGACGAGTAAAATTGTCCTTGGTCTGTCGCCATAGGACACACTATACTCGTGCTTTGTCATCTTACGAATTGACAGAGAGAAAGGTAAAAGAGTACACGAACTGTCGGAGATTTTTTCCTCTCGCATGCACAGAGAGAACGCAGGAGATAGGCAGAGCTAGAAGCAGGAAGAAGAGGAAAACAGACTTTATTAGAGACGGAGAGGGAGAGAAGGGATGTATATATAGGGAGAGAGACAGAGATAGAGAGAAGGGAGAGAAGATCGGTGCGTTGAAGAAGAAAGCGTATATAATGTGCGAGAGTGTGCAGAAGAAAACACGAGGAAAACATGTATAGGCTATGTATAGATATAGACAGAAACAAAAATAAAGATAGATAGATAGATAGATAGACAGACAGACAGACGGACGGACGGACGGACGGACGGACGGACAGACAGACATACAGACAGATAGATAGATAGATAGATATATATATATATAGATACATACATACACAAACACATAACAAAGTTGCTGCATGGTGCCCCCCATTTTGAGTGTTTGCATTTCACCTGAAAATCTGAAATTTCAAGAATAAATAATATTTCAGTAAATAATATCAACTTTAAATCAATAATGTGAATCAAGAAATCAGATACCGTCCGTCGAGATCACGATGAAGGTCGGTCCTCTAAGACCATGACCAAGGTCAGATCTCTAACACTATATCGAAAGTTCGACCTCTAAGACTATGACCAATGTCTGACCTCCAAGACTATGACCAAGGTCAGACCTATAACCCTGGAAAGACAAAAGATAGACTCTGCTCAGAGATTCGACTGGAACACGGTAGCCGATTGGTTGAGTGCTCGGCTGGTAACGCGGACAGTTCGGGTTCTAGCCCCCATTTAGACGGATCCTGTGTAGGGACCTCGAGTAAGTCCTTCACTCGCAATAACTCAGCGCTATCGATTGATGATAGAGCACTGGATAGCGGTTGATTATAAATGCATAAAAATTCGAGCAATGAATGGGCCACACATTTAAAAAAAACGGATGACGAGCTGAGTTGGAAGCCATAGAAGAGACTCGCTTTGGCAGCCAAAATGCTCCTTTAAATAAAAGTTCGGCTTTTCTTGACGTTGGTCGTTGATCGTGAAGGTTGGTCGGCGGACCTTCATAGCACAGAAATTCCAAAATTAAAACAGAATTTGCTATTTACCTGTTAGCATTTGCGATGACAGTCAACCGTGTAAGGTATCCTAGAACTAGTTCACTAATGACGATGCTATAGAAATTGTCACAATTATAATCAGAATTGCACAGACAAGAACACTCAGAAAAAAGTAGAGTAGCTAGTACATAGTGCTAAACTGAGAAATGTCAAAACTTGCATCATTTGTATGTTTTATTTATATGCTTTATTTCTGATTGCCATGGTAATTTCATGGGAGAAAATATCCCGGAGCTTTTCCTTTAGAAAGAAGGAAAATATCTGGGAGAAAAGTCCTAAATCTGTAATACCTAAACATCAGCGAGCAACTCTAGCGAATGACTATGTAATAGCTCTGCAATCTGGCGAATGCTTCAGAAAATACCCAATCAGAATAAAGAAGACCAAAGAAAACAACATAAAATCTCTTCACAAGTCTTTCACTGAAAACTGAAAATACTGCTCTTTCACAAATCCTATCCCGATTCCTCATCTTCCCTTCAACTACCTCGCCGTTTCAACTCTAAACACCATCTACCTTAGAGTAATCAAAGAACGTCTATAGCGACACAGGTGGACTTTCTAAAATTACCTCTGATCCTGTTCATGAGATTTCAATACGTAATACGAAGCAAAAAGCTTTAGAAAAGTAGAATTTACATCACTTAAGATGCATCACTAAAATGCACGCAGTGAATAAATACAACACAAGAAATCATTATATGAATTGATCTGACCCATTTATCTGATCTGACCTTACCCTCATTCAATCAATATTACTATTAATTACAGTACTACGACTACGACTACTACCGCATTTATTACTAATACTACTACTCCCACTGCTACCACTACCAACTACTCTACCATCACTGCAACTACTGCTCTTAATTCTACTTCTACTTACTACTACTACTGCTACTGCTACTGCTACTGCTACTGCTACTACTACTACTACTATTACTACTACTACTACTACTACTATTACTACTAATACTACTACTGTTACTACTAATACTACTGCTACTGCTACTGCTACTACTACTACTACTACTACTACTACTACTACTACTACTACTACTACTACTACTACTACTACTACTACTACTACTACTACTACTACTTCTACTACTACTACTACTACTACTACTACTACTACTACTACTACTACTACTACTACTACTACTACTACTACTACTACTACTACTTCTACTACTACTACTACTACTACTACTACTACTACTACTACTACTACTACTACTACTACTACTACTACTACTACTACTACAGAGCGCGTCTGAACGGTTCACGCTACTAGAGGCGCTTTACAAATGTTCAAATACAATAAATACGATACTTCTGCTACTATGATGCTGTTACATATGATGTCGGCCTTACCTACAGTTTCTTGATGCAAGTTGTTTACTTAATCGGAAAGTAAATAATATTGGAAATATAAGAAAAATTATTGGGTGGAATCAGGCCAAGAAAATTCCGTATCAAATCAATAAAATTACATTGTAATATTACAGTAATTTTTTCGTCGCTTATGGTTAAAACTTTAATACTTTAGTAATCCCGATATAAAAGCAGTACAGTGATCATTTATGATAATTTTAGTCTAAAATAAGAGATTATCTTTTAGATTCCCAATAGACCTTCTTTATTATTAGAACTCCATAACTTGTGCAAAATTATTAACGAAACGCATTTCGCCACAATTAGTCCACTAAAAGTTTTCATTAATAATAATAATAAATATAATAATAATATTACACTCTGGGGACGAGGACCACGTACTCCAAGCTTAACCTTTCAATCAACTGTTAGTATCTTAGAGACTGAAAGATCTTACCTGCCTCGGGCGAAAAAATAATAATAATGAGTATTCATAATGTGTATGGTTGCAGCGCAGAAGCGTTTCATAGAAAGTGACACGTTTTGTGATCAGATGGCATTCAAAAATTTAAAAATATTTAATATATTAATTTTTAAATTTGTCTACCTAATGTTTTCGCTCTCGCCTATTGTTTTTGATCTGGTGAAACGTCAACATTCGATTTTTTTAACCTGGTGGTACAGCCTCGAGATTCCGTAGCTGCTCTTTATTAATTGAAATAAATAATACTAATTAGTTATCAGTTGACCCAACGGGAAAGAGATTTCTTATTGACTTGTTCTTTACCTAACTGCAACCCCGGGAAGTTTTCGACGCTTTTTCGATCACATGGTATCCTCTTGTCTATCGACGCAAAAGATACTTATTCTTCATCTCAGCAAACGCCTTCGGTGTGTCGAGAGTCGATTTATCTTCGATGAGGACATGCGACGCCCTTCAGATTCAACTATGAGTTTAATTTCGACTAAAAGTGTAAACAGTTACTCTACATCCTTTCAGTTCTCCGACAATAAGCTGTTTCTTTTCTTTGTCGAAACACATTCTCCATGACCAAGACACATTCATATATTCTTTTTTATCCGTTGGTCGATAAAAAATTCTTTCATTCCATTTAAGATCGGAATCCAAGAGAATTACTCCACGATTCCCTGCGTCGATCACAAACACTTGATCGTCTGAATCGAGTGAGAGATAAGAAGCTGTGTCCAGTTTTTGTGTTTCATTTGACGGAATAAAACGACGGATGACCATCTGTCCATCTCTGGTCACTTCACTTATGAACCACCTCTCATCCAAGTTACCATCACTCTCACTTGACTCACTTTGCTCCTTCTCATCTTTTTTCTCCCACTGGTGAAGGATAATGAAATTCCCGATAGATGTTTCCACTGCATGGAGAGGGTTCTCCACATCTCTTGGTAACTGAATGGATCGAATAAGTTCTGCTTCTGATCCGTAGATCTTCAGACCGGACCCACAATGACTGACCACCAACAACTGATCGTCTCTAGACACTGATAGAGTATATGGCGCATTATCAATGGTCAACCATTTGACGATTTTGTGTTTGTCATCTGTTCCTCTTGTAATCTTCCAGATGGATTGCTTATAACGGTTATAGACGTAGAGACAATTTTCCTTCTCACTCGATGCAATGTCATGGAAATCTGTGATCTCGTTTATTTTGAATTTCCTCTGAAGACGAAATGGACTTCGATCCTCAAAGACGCGAATTACTTGTGATCGATAGAAGACATAGATTTCATTTCGCAGTTTAGTCACTCCAAAAACTTCTTCTTCATTTACTGGGTCGATTGTGTGAGTGAAGTCGATGGAAATTGGACACACGACTAGAACAAAAGAAAATAATCTTTAATACGCAAATTACTCACTTAATGGCATCTTTCTTTGTTATTACAACTGACTGTCAACATTTAGTTTGTTTTCAATTATTGATTTCTTTGCTTGTGTATTATTATTTTTATTATTATATAATTCAAATTAAATTGGTTCTGGCAAACATTTTGTTATCTAATGCCTCTGACTCACAACTGAAATAAAGCAAAATTATTAACATATTAATAACTAATTACTATTATTCATTCATTATGTTTCTATTATACTATAGGAACTAGAATTGAGTGCTGTTGGTTGTTTAGAGTATCGAATCTATTATTATAGGTTTCTTTATATATTTTTTATTATTTATTAATTTAACTAGCTGGTCATTGTCTTCTTCACAGTGGCGTGCAGAGGTTCTTTGATGCCCGGGGCCAACCCCTTCATTGGATGCCCCTAAATTGTTCTTTCCCTAATTCATACCCCTCCCCTCCCACTGCACTGTGCTCAATGTGCTGCCCCCTCTCCCTTTGTTTGATTAAATCCTTACAAAATAGACAATAAAATTACTTACTGTTGCGTCTTGCCGAAAAAATTCTAACAGACGACGCTAACCTAATTAAACCTATGAACGATAATACAATCATAACACTGCCGCTGTCAACCGCTGATTTCATAACACGCTAAAAGGGTTCGCAATGCATTAGACACTATTATTAGTACTTAAACTACGGCATACGATTCGTATGATACACGAAATTAGTCCGTCAATACAAGCGCAAGATACAAGAGATGTAACTGGGCCAACTCCAACCGTTGGATGCCCCCCACCCGGCTGGATGCCCGGGGCCGTCGCACCCTCCGCACCCCCCCCTCTGCACGCCACTGCTTCTTCATTGGTTTGTCCAGGGTACTGAGTTTTTTGCTATTGGTTTTTACAGCTTCCATACCTCACTATATATCTTTTAAGTTCATTATTTCTTTTCCTAATTATCTGATTTTTAAACTTACCATTCTCTTCCTAATGAACCGATATTTACTGCTCATTAGCATCATTTAATTACTTGCTTTCCGTTTGACTACCTGTACCTATCATTAAGTCTGAATATCTCACATTTTGTCTTTTTGCATAGGCCTACTTTCTCTCACTGCGAGCCTCTTGTGGTCTCTGTGCCTTTCCACTTGTACTAATCGATATTAATCTAATTTGTCCTTCAATCTCAACTTGTGGTTTCTTCTAATGTTTTGATTTCATTCAAAATAGGCTGCAATAAACACAATCTACGAGGCGTTCCGATACTATAACTAGAAACTTCTATTGGTAAAGTTTCTCTGTGTGCAACAAATACTAGTCCATACTCTCTTTCTTGGTCTCTATTTTTTTTATTTATTTTCACTATGTTCACATAAATAAGCGGACGTTTCTTATCTATTTCAACTACATTATGGACTTTGTTAAATAGCCTTCTCTTATTAATATTTATTTATCTAAGACCTATATGATATGTTTTAAATTTTCTCTGTGACGAGGGCGTTCATAAGAACTTGCCAACGGTTTTCTTGAATTGATTCCTGTCGATGGTTACCACCATTGAAAGAGAGGATTGAATATTTTCAAAGAATACATCTCTCAGCTGATTCGATTCGTATATCTTCTGAATATGTTCAAGGGATGCTTGTGAATGACACCAGATCCAAACGACCATTGTCTGTCTGTCCAGTTGGGAGTTCAGGATTTCTATGCCTTCCTGCTTCAGAGTACTGATGAGTTTATCAGTTTGATATGACCATTGTTTGGTTCTGTTTCGAAGGTCTTCGATCTTTTGATGAAGTAGCTGTATTTCCATTGACGTTGTACACTTTGCACCACGCGTTCCTACTTTGGTTTCTAATACACCTAAAGGGAAAAGCGTATTTGAAATGTAAAACTACATACTCGGATGTAATCTTAGTTACCTGCAGTTCAATAAATATGAATTTATATCAAATTAATAACTACTTTAAGGGAAAACCCAACCGAACATTTTCATAACGAACGTTTAGAAATTAAATGTCATTTTTGATCAGTTATTTATAACGCGTCAACATATAATTTCTCGTAAAATACCATGATAGATCAATTTTAACAATCAGCAAAATACGTTAGGATAAGAGTAGGTCAATCATAAGCCTTTAGATAAACTTTGGATTGTAAACCTCCTCCACTTTCTATGATTCTCGCCACTGTGTTCTGGTTGGTTCGTCGAAGAGTCTTGACGAAATTTGAAAACTTTGTCTCGTCGAAGGATCTCAGAAAACACAAAAACTCGGCGCTCTTGTCTCGGTTTGAAAGCTGGCGTTGAATTAAGTGACTTTGATCTTCCGTTATGCAGTTGAGAGACAAGAGTGAAACGATGAACTCTTTATTTAGTTGAATATTTTGTAACAGATATTCTCTGTTGCTTCTAATGATTGCAGATATTTTCTTCGTTTTTCCATAGAAATCTAAAGCGACACAAACTATAACAACTTGTGAATGGAATCGTAGCTTTGTTTCATCACAACATATCATGTTCAGCGAAAGATTCGTGCCCGAAATAAATAGAAACCTTTACGGCAGAAGTGATGAGATTGATTCAACTCGAAAAACAGCACTAAAGCCAATCAGGACCGTGTTAAGGGGTTCCGGGGCCCTGGAGCACTCTATGATGTTGGGGGCCCCACTATCCCTTCCATCCTCCTCCCTTCCCTTTTTCCTCCCCTCCCTATCTCTACCCCCAACCTTCGCCTCCCCTTCCCTAATTTAGTAATGTTCAAATCTGCTCAGACTCCAATCAAAAACAAATGTAACCATAATAGTAAGCACATTCATTTTACTCACGCATATATGCGTATCATTACAGAGCAACAGCTCAGTGCAAAAGTCAGTAAATGGATTGTTAAATTATTTTACACTTGTCAGTAGTCACGTTGGCATTTCATCATCAAACTGTCAACAAACACGCAAACTGGTTATGAATACAGGCAGCAGTCTACAGCGACCCTGTCATTGCATCACAAGGATCATATTAGCACCTTAGTTCAACTCACATAAGACTGAAGGCTCAAATTGTGTGAACAGAATTTAATGAATCAGATAAATTGCAAAGTTATAAGAAATGCAAAACACTAAAATTTTATGGCTATTTTAGGTTTTTATACTGATTGTACTGTCACTGTTATGCAGTACAATCAGCAGAGGCTTCCGGTCTTACGTTAATGCGTTGGAAATGGGGCGTTTTGTTTGCATGTAAATTTGTTTCATATTGAAGATATTGAAGATAAAAATAAATCTTTATTTTCATCTTGAATTTCTGATAGTATTTCAGTTCTGTGTCTCTGTTTTTCTGTTTCTGAAGAAATTTGTCTACATTGAAACATAACATTTTAATATTCTAAGAAATTCTCCTCTCGATTTTTGGGGGCATTGCCCCGGCTCCTCAATTATTGGGAGGGCACGTGCCCCGGCTGCCCCCCCCAGAGTCTACGCCTATGGTGCCGGCTTGTGCGTAACTCACTCACTACGGTAACTTTGTTGTAGTTTAATCCTTATAACTTAAAGTATTGAATAACCATTCAATAATTTCTAGTAGGTTTTCTCGCAAGTATGCCAGTGGGTCTTTCAAACGTGCTGCAAAGCGCGAACAAGTTAAGGGAAATCTCGAAGTGTTAACTAACACCAAAAAACTGACAACGTTCTTTCAAAATAGTAGTACTCTATCTGATAGTGTGCCTGTGACTGTGAGCGGACAGGCTGGTGATGGTAGTGAACCGAAAATAGTCGGCAGATCGATCGTTGACGAACTTGACGATGATGCACAAATTAATTTGCGTTCAAAGGAAAATGAGATGTCTGCAAGTGCAATGCAGTCTATCAACAACGACGATCATTTTTGAAACAATGTCTATTCCTTATGAGGCCGCAGAATCAGAAATGCTAGCAGGTTATGAATCTCAGAGTTACTAATCAGATCAGGCTGAAGACAAAGCAGTCGCAGTAGACATATCAGTTTATTTCAAATATATTATTAATGGTATAATACTAATTATCCTACGTAAAGGAATTGCTTTGATGTGAAAAATACAACACTTAAGGCACGGACCATACGATATCATTCTATAAAATACAAAGAAGGCCTACAATAATATTCTATTCTGTAATTAATATCAGATACTTTTGAAAGTATTGTAATATTGGTGCGGAGTAAGTCTCCAGGAAATGAGCCGCTCGGCACTGGACAGAATGGAGGCATCGGACACCTGCGGGCTCTGAGCTTATGGACGACGACGACGACGACGACGACGACGACGATGATGATGATGATGAGTCAAACATATTAGCTTCAGGTCCGGGTTAATCACTGGAGCACCGGAGCACGTGCTCCGAGGCCCTCGACGACCAAGGGACTCCGAATATGAGTGGTTTTTTCTGCGTCTCAAAATGCAAATTGAATTCACTTTTGGTGAAAAAATGGAACTCATTTTGATCAAAATGCGGCGACAAGTCACATTACTCTGCACTCAGCCTAGAGTAATAGTAATGTCAAGATTCTAGATATTTTAATTATCCCTGTGGTTACGTCATCACCTTGTTGACATGTTGTGCCGACCACTGGCGTAAACTTGTCCAAAATATTAGGGGCATGGGGTCTGGACCAGAGGTGCAAAAAACAAGTTTTATCAAGATGAAAAGTTGTTTTTGTTGTTGTTTTCCCGTGTTTTTTTGTTTTTCTATGGTTTTTGTTGTTTTTGTTGTTTTTAAGATTTTCGGATTTCGGATCATAAAAATCATGAAAAATGGCACGAAGAGCCATTTTTCAGGATTTTTAATCATGAAACTCAGTTTAATTTAGTTGCGATTTCCGAAAATTAAAAATAATTAAATCAATGTTATTAAAATAACTTCTACAAATATAAGAAATTTATTTTTCTAAACAAAAAAACAAGGTTTTCTTCGTTTTTTTTATTTAAAACCAAAATACAAAAAACTCACCTCTGTTCTGTAATAATTACCGGCCTCATTTATGAACTATTTCATATCGGGCGCCCAGATTCATTCTCACTGCACTAGAAGTGCAAATAAGTATCGCCCAGTTAAAAGCTCGCACTAATATTAGAGTGTTCAGCTTAAAATTTTACGAACCTAAAATCTGGAATACCATACCCCTAAATCATGCTGCTAACCCCTATTTATTCAAGACTAGACTGCGTTTGTATTTGATGGATACTCTTTAAGTTGCTCCCTCATCACTGTACATGTTACTAATGAAAACTTAAACAAATCTGCATACGTCTGCACATGGGCCTATCCAATCCTTGTGGCTATCTTATTAGGTTTCTAGTTAAGATTAGTTAAGTTTAGACAAGACACATTTCTGTTGTTGTCACCGTGGTCTCTACTGAACAATAGGGGATACGCCCTATATGCTATACATAAATAGACCTCTCGAGACTATTTTCTCAATGACAGTCATTTAGCTACGGTGATTGGTCCACTTTAGGTGCTCCTGCTTAGCGGGATTAAATAATCCCTTTAGGGCCACCTTTTGTGGCCAGTGATGATCATTCTGGTTTTACGTTTGTCTTGATTGACAACCTGTTCATTCATTGCTTGGTTACAATAAAGATTTTTGATTTGATTTGATATCATCTAGGCAACTCAATGCCGCGATTTTGTACGGTACTTAAAATGCCTTGTGTCAAATATCTGGATAGCTAGCAAACTATTATTTGTGACCATAATGATACTTTCACAAGTGTTGTGATCATATATTAAAATATTTTGTAAAAGTAATCCTTATGGCTGTGATAAACAAGATTGACAGTAATACATGGAAAACATCTCACCTTCGAGGTAACGCCAGATTGCATGCTTGAACCGTTGTCGGGTAATTCTTCGATTGAAGCAAACGTCGACTGATATGAGAGACCTTATAACTTCTTCGTCTCTCTGCTTTGTTGATGAATTCAATATCCAATGTAGATATGACTTTTGCAGGATAATGTCCAACATCTCCAGTGGAAGATCATACAACTGAAATGGAAAAAATGATGCAACATTTACACTGGAAGACTACATTGAATGTTATGATTACATTGATTAGTTATGTAGAACTTTATTAGGGAAGTTAAATAAGTCAACTTGGCATAGATTTCAACAGCTCCAGTTCTGGGCAATATTTAAATAGTAGATACTATTTAAATAGTATTTAAATAGTTTATGACTATTGATCCCACTATTTAAAATAGGCCCGGTAAAAAAGAAAGGTCTTAAGAAGGCCATAGAAAGTACTTGAGAGGTTCCTAGGGAGGGAGCGATGGGAGAGAGGGAGGTCATTCCAGACGGTAGGACCCAAAACGGAGAATGCCCTAAGCTGCGCCGTAGCAGTACGAGTATAGGGGACAACAAAATCACCCCGAGACGCAAGGTACGGCGCCCTGAACAAGCGGAAGTTAAAATCAAGAGCTCGCAGAGGCAACCCGGGGCCCGCCATAGGACACAATGCCACGCCTTGGTGGAGACCCTGTAATGTATGCGATGCCGGACAGGAAGCCAATGGAGGACGTCTCGCATAAATTCAGAGACGTGGTCAAACCTGGAGATACTGCCAACCAAGCGTGCAGCCGACCGCAGAACCCTCTCTAGATAAGCAAGGTGAGTCTGAGGAAGTCCCACACAGAGAGAGGAGCAATAATCCAATCGATTGACAATAAATGCATGTACCAGAGTGAAAGCCGCGGAGAATGAAAGGGAGCGGGATACAATACGCAGTTGGCGCAGCTGATAGTAGGCCTAACAAGCACGAGTCAGTTCGTGAATGTGCTTAGAGAAGGAGAGTTCTTGGTCTAGAGTGACACCTAGGTCACGAACAGAAGTAAAAAAGGTGAAGGGGGAATTCAGTAGCAAGAAACGTCAAAACAAGCTTAGCCAGCTGTTGACGAGTGCCAAACCATTATGTACTGAGTCTTCAAAGGATTGAGACGCAGACGATTAGATGACATCCAGGCATTAAGGGTGGAAGTAGCATCTGACATAAGCCGAACAGCAGCAGCAGCCTCAGTTGCAGAGCAGTGAGTGTAAGATTGGAGGTCATGAGTTATTAATAGAACGAGAATGTTGAGTTAACATTTCTCTGCTTTAGGATATTGTGCATATTCAAGATTCACTGGTTGTTGTTGCTTAATCAACATGTGCATTAAAATAGCTTATGCGAAATAATTTAAAAGAAGGATGAAATCAGTCGCTCCTGCGAATCCCAATAGTCGGTTGTAGCCAGCTTAAAGTTAGTGGGGGAATTAGGCACAAGTGAGACGCTCCACTGGCTTCCAGTCGAGCACAGGATTAGTTTCAAGATCCTCTCCATGAGAAGGGTTTCGATAATTGATGCGCTTCTAGAATGCATCAGATAGCTCTTCGTTCCTGTCTCCTAGGCGTTGCGTTCAGCTGCCTATGAGGAGTTGATGCTTCAGCGCCCTCACACGACGATACTGTCATGCGTACGATTTTCCCAAACAAGTCAGGAAACTTTCAAGCTATCAGATCTATTACATTGCCATGTCGAGCGCTCTTCTGTAGCTCCTGAAAGGTGCTGTAAAAAAAAAACAGACGCAACATACGATGCTAAGCCATAGCATGCCGACTCGTTAATTGATATTTGAACCGCCATTGACACCTTTCGATATCTTATTTTGAATTCACAATTAACTAAGACAAATTTAATTCAATATTTCAGCTAAAGCAACACTTTTATGATTTCTGACCTTAATTATGTTTACGTTCATTATCGTGGGGTCAAAGATTAATAGCAATCCAATGTAATGACTTATACAATGCCGTTATTAATGCACAATTCATCAATGATTGTTGCTTCAAGCGATGTCTTCAAAGTGTTAATGATATTGTCAAACTTATTCTATATTATTTAGATTATTTTACCGTTGTACTTGACGGAGCTTCATTCTGTTCATCTGCTGGATTAAATTAAACCATTGAAATAGTTAAATATTAGAACATAGAGTTAGAAAAAGTTGAAAAGCTTTCAAGATTAAATGTGATCTACATTTCTCCACTTTCCAAACATTTAATTTATTACATCATTCAACCAGGTAGACTAGCTTTATGATTGTACGAAATCGTTTGATTTTTCTTCCGTTAATGAATATTCAACAAGACAAGCAACTATATGATCAAGTGACAACCAACAGCAAAACTTTGATATCTCGTTCTTAAGAATTGTTCCCAAAATGTTGCAATTAAACCAACCGATAAAATTCGAAATTCGAACATATAAAATCAGTCCACAAAGCCAACGTGAAAAAACTTTTTAAATCAGCAAAATATATATATATATATATTGCACTATTTAAATGTGCTGAAAGATGCATCCTAGGTAGAGATGACTATTAAACCTAAAAGAATAGGTCTTATGGTCGGCAAGGCACGATGTGTCAAAGTAGGCTCAGAATTGACAATAACCAGTTAGAACAATTTTCATAAAGCATTCAGTCCAAGTGCCGGGCTAGCAAAATCAAATCTCGTAGCCATGATCGACAAGCACTTTCCATTCCTTGTTGAAACTGATTGGTAAAAGAATGAATTAAGAGACATGGATGGCATTAGAACAAGAACTTCAACATCCAGTTACCCAATCGATAGACGTTGTGAGAAAATTGGGAAGTCATACTTCTTGCCTGAACGCCTAATCAGATAATCGACGCTATTGCTTCGAAATCAGCAAGTTACTCTCGAATTCTTTTTGTGAAACAGCCTCATAGGTTAAATACACGCAAGATGCCACGAGCTTCGATATCCGGCTCTAAAGAGTTTGAAGAGACCGTTAAACGAGACCAGGGCCACACGGAACCACGCTGTGGTAGCAGATACCCGCCGCTGAAAGTCGGGCTATACACACAGCCTGGAGACGCGCCAAAGGCTGGGACGATTTCCAGAGTCGTAGAAACGGCAGCTCTCCAGATAACGTGTGGAAGAGTCTAAAGGCGAATGGTTTAAATGGCTTCTCTTTCATTACGCTAAGGCACAGGTTTACAGTGTAAAACAAAAGCCACGACAGAACCTTAACGCATTTGTTGAAACTTGAAATTGCCTGCCGTTATATTTTATTTTCTAATGGTGATATGTTTCAATGGTTTCTGTTTCATTAGGCTAAGGCACAGGTTTACACTGTAAAACAAAAGCCTCGATAGAATCTTCACGCATTTGTTGAAACTTAAAATTGCCTGCCGTTAAATTTTATTTTCTGATAGTAGATTCTTTCCTTATATGAGATGTAACAGTTCTCAGTCGGCGCACTGAACACAGTGAACAGGATCAATATTTGACCTAATTACACACGAGCTTTGATTTCTAACTGACCTCGAACAACTCTAGTATTTTCGATGTTATTTCTGTATAAGAGTTAGTAATAAAGTGCTTTCTTTGTTTAAATACCAAACTTGATCACTGTAGTGACAGTCATGGACGATATTATATTAGGGATTTAGGATTAGGCTATATATTAGTATTATGTGTTGCGTAGGATTTGATGTAGGCTAAAGAACACTAGAGTCGAGATCAGATAAGACTTGACTGACATTAGGGCCTGACCGGGTGTCATAAGAGGGGGAGCAGGGAGAAGGAGGGGCGAAGGAATGGTAGCGCGACCGAAAGGAGAGCGAGATTGGGGGAGAGATGGATGAATGACAGGTCAGGGCGAAAGTGGAGAAGGAGGAAGAGCGAAGACTGGAAGGAGGACGGCATTCACTCACAGGAGGAGGAATCGGTGAGACGTATACGATTCACTCACGGAAAGAGGAATCGGTGAGACGTACGATTAACTCACGGAGGGAGGAATCGTGTGACGGAAAATTGCAGACGCAGAAACTGTTATGCAACACGAAGTGAGAACTGTTCTAGGTGTACATACGTTGTGTACAAATATTGTATAATAAGAATTGCAAAACATACAAGAGTACTGTCTTCTAACTGTCTTCGCGAGGTGAATTACGAAAACCCACGTGCTTCGAACGCTAACAAGACCCCCGAAGACTAGCCTAGCCGCTCGATTACGTAACACCGCTGCCACCATAACTGAAGACAGATCTAGTAACATCTTCTTTCAGTACAGTACATTGTGCCAGCAGGGATTCAGTACAGTGTATTCTTCAGTACACTGTATTGGGAGACGGAGCAGATTTTCTACGCTGCACGGCTCGAACCAGCATCAAGCGGAGACGTTGGAGGACAACTCAGCACAACGGACGGTGACGACATCGGAGAAAGAAGCGGAACAAGAAGGACGATCGGACGCAAAAGACGAGGAGCACGCGACGATCGGGGCCAGCTGAACAGCCGAACTCAACGAGCGAGCGAGCAGACGATCCGAACAACCGGAAGAGGGACTCGGACGATCACAAGAGGACGCGGAGGACGAACGGACGGTTGGAGGACAACTTGGAGCCTTGCAGAGATCTCGAGTGGACGGTGCGGCGGATTCTTCGGAACTACACACCTTGAAAATCTGACGAGATCGGGTGAGCGAGACCTAGCTTGTTAAATTGTCTGTTAATGATCATTGGATGAGTGTCATAAATTGCACTGACGCTAGATGATAAAGTGTATGAGCTGAGATAATTGTTTATTGCAGAAAGGACGGTGATTATTGATTGGTAGTGCGAACGAAAGCACAGTTATTGTTTAGACGAAAAGTGTGAAAGACTGTCATAGCTTGACTTTCTGTTGATTGGTTTTTCAGTGTTTACGAGGGATTTTGAATTTGTGTTTGAGTGTTTTACGAAGACTTTTTCGAAGGTGTAGTGTATTGTGGATTCTGTTCGAATAATTGCACTGAATTGCTAAGAGGATGTTTGAGAAGATGAAATTGGCGACTTTGCAGCAAGAATGTGAAAAGAGAGACATTTGCTATGAAGGGCTGGATAAGAAGGGAATGGTACAGAAGTTAAAAGAATACGAGAATGAGGTGGAACAGAGTGAAAACGAGATGGAGGAAGTGGAGGTGGATGAAGAGAGTGTCGGGGAAACCCAGATGAAGCTCCAGCTGACTCTGGCGGAGGAGAAGAGGTCTCAGGCAGAGGAGAAGCGCTTGCAGGCAGAGAAGGAGAAGATGCAGGCAGAGACGGAGAAGATGCAGATGGAAATAGCACTTTTGCGTGAAAAGGCTCAGTTAGGGCTATTACAATCGAATGTTTCTGCTTCTGGCACTGATCTACCTTTGTCTTCATCTTACTCTAAACTTCCGACGATGTGTGAAGGTGAAGATGCAATTAGTTATTTTCATTCATTTGAAAAAGTGGCTTGCCTTCACGCTATTGATGAGAGCAAATGGGCTAAGCTGTTACCAGCTCTGCTTAATTCTTCTATGCGCTTACATTACAACCGACTGTCTGTTGAAGTCTGTTCACATTACAAACAAACAAAGGCAGCGCTACTGGATGCATGTAGGATGAACGCCAGATATTATCTGGACAAGTTCAAGGCGACACACAGAAAAGGCAAACAAACATACGCCCAAGTGTTAGACAATCTTCATGATATCTTTAATTACTATCTGGAATGCAAAGGCATAGAGGATTTTGAATCTCTTAAAGATGACGTTTTGCTAGAGCGCTTACAGGAAAGTCTGCCCTCAGACACCCGTTATTTCGTTCAGGCAAGAAAGCCAAAAAGTGCCAGGCAGTTAGCTGAATATGCTGACTTGCATTTTGAGTGTACTCTGGAAAGTCGAAAGCTTAATCAGGGAGAACTAAAACATAATCATGGTTTTAAGCCTAACAATGTTGACTTTAGAAACAAGCAGTTGGAAAAGCATGGACCCAAAAGCTTTGGAAGTGAGTCCAATGCGAATGCACGCCCAATGCATTTCAACCAGGATAACAGAGCGGGTTATGTAGCCCAAGGAACACAGTTCAATAACAGGAATCAAAACAGATTCCACGCGCAGGGGCAATCTCATGCGCAAGTCAAATTTGTGAAACCAGATGCAACTGTGAGTAAGGTCACTGAATATAAAAAACGTTTCGTTGTACCCCTCTTTGTAAATGATGTTCCAGTGCAAGGTCTTAGAGATTCGGGCTCAGACGTATGTCTTATAAGCGATGCAATAGCACCAAACAAATCGTCCGTCATTGAGGGGAAGCCCATGAAAGTCCAGTGTGCTTTTGGACTGATAAAATGTTTTTCCACATGCCAAGTTGAAATTCATTCACCGAAATTTGGGACAGACAGAAAGGTAACAATAGTTGCAGGAATTGTCCCGGGCTTGGCCGTCGACATAATAATAGGGCATGATTTGTTTGTTGACCATCCGGACTTTGTTGATCCCGTAGACATAGGTCACAGTGACACAATCGACGATGTAGCACAGACACTAATCGCCACTAGACGTCGTAGCTATGACAGTAAGGAACAGCAACACCAGATGGCGCTGAAACCGACCGTAAATGCACCTAATGCACTCCCCAAGGGACCTCTTGACGAAAGACGAGAGAAGCGAAAGCCGTTAGTCGCTGATAAGAAGCGACCGGATTCAAAGCATGGAACCATACTGGACATAAGCGACGGCAACGCACCGAATGAACTCCGCTTGGCCGACAGAGACACAGAGACGCAAGGTGACAGACTAGGCGGAAGAGGTGAATTATCGGTAATTGACGAACGATCGAGTTCTAACGACGGGACCGTACGCGGCGTTAATGACATTAATTGCCCTAATGGACTTAATCGCTTTAATGACCGACAAGGGCGGACGGGTAGAAAGGCGCAGAGTTCGGACATTAATTACGATAGAGGCGTACTAGTCAATAATGATAGCGACGATGATACAGCGCATGATGAAGAAGAGGAAGAAATTATTGAAGACAGAGGCACAGCTAATGACACTAACGACGAAGACATTACAGACGACGGAGACGAGGAGATAAAGACGGCCAAAGACGATATAGATGGAGAGCAGATAACTTTTAAAATGGCGCAAAAGAAAGACGTCACGTTGTGCGACCTCTGGACAAGAGCTAAAGAAGGCGACGAAAGATACATGATACATGACGATCTACTGTATAAGCGAGGGAAAGCGAATCAACGCGAAGGCGAGGACGATAAGGGCGGATGCAATCAGTTAATGGTCCCAGTGGAATACAGACGAAAGATATTAAAATTGGCCCATGACAGTTTATGGTCTGGACATAGAGGCATAAAGGCCACAAAATCTAGGATAAGCAAAGCGTTCTGCTGGCCATCCATCACTCCAGACATTCAAGAATATGTCCGATCATGCCCAGAGTGCCAAAAGACCGCAGTGATCAAAAAGGCTGATAGAGCGCCACTGATACAGGTCCCAGTCATCGAAGAACCATTCCGTGTAATCGTAACAGATATCCTAGGACCAGTAAATCCCAAATCATCATCAGGAAAAAAATTTGTTCTGGTGATCGTGGATCAAGCCACGCATTGGGTGGAATTTGTGGCACTTGGCAGCGTAACTGCAAAAAGCGTCGCAAAAGCACTAATCGAAGTGTTCGCCCGAACCGGAATTCCTAAAGTCATCATATCTGACAATGGAACACACTTTAAGAATCAGCTTGTACGAGGATTGGAAGATATGCTGGGCATTTCGCCAGTATTCTCAACAGTTGAACACCACGAAACGGCGGGAAGTGCAGAGCGCACTATCAGAGTGCTAAGGGAAATGCTACGAAAAATTATAGCGGATCAACCGAAATCGTGGGAAGCGGCGCTTCCACTCCTGGCCTTCAGCTGCCGACAGGTTCCTTCATCTGTAACAGGATTCTCGCCTTTCGAGTTGTTATACTCACACGACGTCAGAGGACCTATGCAGGTAGTGCAAGACGCATGGACAGGCAAGCTAAACATGGCCTCAAATAAGCGAAGCGTCATTGAATATTTAACAACGACACAAAATCATCTAAAGAAATGCATGGCACTAGCCACAGAGCATGCAACGAAGGAGAGACAGAAGGCGAAAACTTACTACGACAAAAAGTCCACGAACAGAGTGCTGGAAACAGGCCAAGAGATCCTACTCCTGAGACACTCAACCGAGAACAAGCTTCTGGCGAAATGGGAGGGTCCGTTCATGGTCACCAGAAAACTGTCAGCCGTCAATTACGAGATTATGACAGAGAAAGGACCAAAAACCTATCACATTAACCTGCTAAAACTGTGGCATGCGAGGGAGTCGGACATTCACATACCCAAGGTCAATGTAATATTAACAGCAGAACCATGTGAAGCCGATTATGAGACACTCGGAGCAATAGATGACGAGAGAGATGACACAGAAGAAATAACCTTCAAAGACGAAAGTCTATCAGAAGTTCAAAAGACACAACTGCGAGAAGTACTAAACGCGTTTAAGGACCGCTTCGTACAAAAATTGGGGAGAACCACCCTAATCCAGCATTCCATCAAGTTAACGACTGACCGACCGATAGCACCAAAGTTCTATCGGATCCCAGAGAGCCTAAAGGACCAGGTTCATAAACAGATTAAGGAAATGATTAACGACGGCATAATAGAGCCTTCAGAATCACCATATGCCTCTCCAATAGTATGTGTGAGAAAGAAAGATAGCACGATACGCATATGTGCTGACCTGAGACAGATCAATGCAATCACAATTGCAGACGAGTATCCAGCCAGTGACATGAGAGCGATACTGGAAAAGGCTGCAGGCGCCAAGTACATCACTGGCTTAGACCTCCAGCAAGCGTTCTTCCAGGTCGAACTGGACGAACAGAGTCGCCCTTACACGGCATTTAAAACTCCGCACGGTTTGTACCAGTACACCGTGTTGCCAAACGGCGCCAAAAACTCGTCAAAGGTCTTCCAGAGACTGGCCGATAAGATACTGCGGGGGGCCGAAGACTTCGCAGCGGCCCACGTGGACGACTTCATTATTTTCTCATCCACATGGGATCAGCATCTGGGCCACATACGAGAAGTATTGGCCAGATTAAGAGAGGCTAATCTGACAGTAAAACTGAGAAAATGCCAGTTCGGAAAGAAGTCGATAAAGATTCTAGGTCACGTGATAGAGGATGGGTTTGTAAAACCTGATCCAGACAAATTAACCGCAATTTCTAACTACCCCATTCCCAAGACGAAAAGGCAAGTAAGGGCATTCTTGGGTCTAGGCAATTTTTACAACCGCTTTATCCCCAATTTCGGCTCTAAGGCAGCCCCCTTGACCGAACTTATTAGAAAGGACAAGCCGGACAAGGTTCAGTGGACAGAAGCATTAAATAAAGCATTTAATGACTTAAAGGACGACCTGACTTCTGACCACATGCTAATACCACCAGACATAAGTCAACCCTTCATTCTAAGATGTGATGCATCGGGAACGGGTCTTGGGTCCGTTTTGGCCCAATTGGACCCCAAGGGAAGAGAAAGACCCATAGGGTATGCAAGCCGGAAGTTAATAGATAGGGAGGCAAGGATGAGTACTGTAGAACGGGAATTACTTTGTGTGGTATGGTCGCTTAACCATTTTCAGCAGTATACTTATGGGACCAGGGTTAAAGTGTATACAGACCACAACTGTCTCAAATGGCTGCAGACCATGGCTAATCACAATCCGCGTCTAACGCGATGGGCGTTGGCTATCCAGCGATATGATCTAGAGATACATTACATTCCGGGGCGACACAACTCAATGGCGGACGGTTTGTCACGTGCCTTTATGACCAACTAAATCTGATATAATGGTCATGTTTTTCGGTTACAAGTACTTGCTTTATTCCGATGTTACGAAGTGTTATATATTGTCTTTTAAACGAGGGTGTGATAGAGAAACTTAATAATGTTTGTATCACAGTTACTACTCGTTGTGTTTGTATGCTTTATGTTATAGATTAACGCCGTAGATACATGTTTAAACCAGCCTGATGACGTCGCAAGAAAAATGGCGCAAACAGACATTGAAATTAAAACGCCATCATGCGTGTCATCTGTGCTCTTGTACATCGCCATGACTGCACAAAAAAAAACCACTCCTGAAATGCCATCTTGCTTTCTGAGAAGCCGAACCGATGACCGTCGAACTTTGGAAGTGTGATGATGTAGTGACAGTCATGGACGATATTATATTAGGGATTTAGGATTAGGCTATATATTAGTATTATGTGTTGCGTAGGATTTGATGTAGGCTAAAGAACACTAGAGTCGAGATCAGATAAGACTTGACTGACATTAGGGCCTGACCGGGTGTCATAAGAGGGGGAGCAGGGAGAAGGAGGGGCGAAGGAATGGTAGCGCGACCGAAAGGAGAGCGAGATTGGGGGAGAGATGGATGAATGACAGGTCAGGGCGAAAGTGGAGAAGGAGGAAGAGCGAAGACTGGAAGGAGGACGGCATTCACTCACAGGAGGAGGAATCGGTGAGACGTATACGATTCACTCACGGAAAGAGGAATCGGTGAGACGTACGATTAACTCACGGAGGGAGGAATCGTGTGACGGAAAATTGCAGACGCAGAAACTGTTATGCAACACGAAGTGAGAACTGTTCTAGGTGTACATACGTTGTGTACAAATATTGTATAATAAGAATTGCAAAACATACAAGAGTACTGTCTTCTAACTGTCTTCGCGAGGTGAATTACGAAAACCCACGTGCTTCGAACGCTAACAAGACCCCCGAAGACTAGCCTAGCCGCTCGATTACGTAACACCGCTGCCACCATAACTGAAGACAGATCTAGTAACATCTTCTTTCAGTACAATCACACTCAAACTTGGCATTGCTTTCCAGTAGGCTCTAATAATATTAAAGTTATTTTTTTCCAGCTTAGACCTACCTCTTTTGCGAACTGTAGAAAATGTATCCTTCCGGAGTGCACGATTACTTTCCATGTCGATTCGCTTTTGTTTTCCTGCAAAGGCGCCCATAGTGCTCGTTAACGGAAATTAGTTTGAGGTCTTTATGTTTGATTTTATTTGCCTTACTTAACGATGATGGTTCGCATAACAAACGTTGATCTCCAAAGAACGTTTGTAGCCTACATGAGAAATGGTTACCGGTGTAACAATACAATGTAGACATACAAGTCTTGATTCAAACAAGTACAAAGTCTTATTTCGAGTGTTTGCATGTAGGCTACAAACGTTCTTCGGAGATCGTTTGTTTGCTCAAGCGTCATCTTTTCATCAAAGCCTATCCGTCTGCTATATAGGACCGGCTATCATGGTAGGCTGTAGGTGTTGTCTGTACAGCGCCCTTGTAGCGGCATGGTCGCGTTACGGCGCTCTAGAAATTGTCCGTGTTATTATTATTTGCATATTAGTTTAAGCTGTAATTGAAGTCTCTTACGCTGCAAGCCTGCAGCCCAGTGGCGTCTACCAATGGTGGAGTGTGGAGAACGATCTCCATCGAACTTCAAAAATGGGGGGGTTTGACATGTTTTGACTGAAGGTGGGGGGTTGAATTATTTCATGATAGCTCTTTTGTCCCATGTGATAATATAGCCAAATCCAAAAAAGGAAAAATAATAAAATCCCAAAAAGGTCAAAATTTTTTTTTCTCTTTACTCTCTTTGGCCACTTTCAGTCTAGACGTAAACTCAGCACCTATTCCAGCAGGAAACATTCAGCTAAGTCATCCATTAATTCACTATCTGTAGGCCTATCTGTCTCAGAATGACTGATTAATTCGTTTATTTTACGACGCCGTCATATCAATGATGATTGGCGTCTCTCCCACTGCAGAATCGCAGAAAACACCAAAATGTGTTTTTCAGGGGGCAAATTTGGGGGGTTGATTCTCTATTTACCATTGTGGGGGGTGGGTAGACGCCACTGCTGCAGCCAGGTAAGTAGTTAGCTCAAGTAAGTAAGTAAATAGTCTTTTGCTATTGCAAGAGAAAGCCTACATCTTTCAAAATTGACAGTTGTTGTTATGAATAAATGTCGCTGGACCAGGAGAAGAGCGGCCTGCCTCGTTAGCTAATAGCAGTTATTACAAGTGCATTTGACGCTCACTTGACGAAAGTAAACAGATAGAAGAACTGTAAGCTTGTTGGAAGCCGACTGTGCCTGCAAAGGTGACAGAATCGGAGTATAGAGCCCTATGAAAAATGACTTCTGCCAGGATTTTCTTGGTTACAAATGGCGTTTTTCTGGAATCTTTTTATCCTTTTCCGAAGGCTGCTAAGAAAAGGACGTGGAAGTCTCGACCATTTTGCTTTAGTTGCTACAAGGGTGGATTTAACATTTCAAAGTTTTAACTTTTTTATTTGTGTTTCATAAAACACCAAAGTCAACGCATGTGAAATGTGGATATGGAGAAAGATGTTGAGAATATCATGGACAGAGAAAAGGACGAACGAATCAATACGAATGGAGATTGGTATCGAGCATGAAGAGTCGTTAAAACAAAAGGCGACAAGATCGAAGCTCCGGTTCTTTGGTCATGTTATGCGATCTGATGTGTTAGAAAAGGAAATGATGCTGGCTTGTGGTGAGGGGAAGAAAGGACGGGGTCGCCCAAGGAAGAAATGGATGGATGATATTCACGGTGTAACTGGCATGAACCTGGAAGAACTAAGGGACCTGACTTCGAATAGGAAACAATGGAGAATGTTTATCATGACGATCGCTAGAGCTCCGAGAGTTGACAGCACAAGGTGACAAGGTGAAAACACCAAACAATTTATAAGATGGAATAACACAACTCTAAAATGTTAAAACATTATTTAATTAGCAGTCAAACATTTTGTGTTTAGGCCATAACATTCTGTGACCGACCAAATGACAGCTACAGTAGGGTTAAATCAATAAATTGAAATGGGCACTAATGGACAAAGCTACTACGGCAAATCAGAGATTCTTCCAGGAGAAGAAGCTGTGTTATTTGGAGAACACGATCCCCGAAACTCCAAGGAGAGTAAGAGATTGTGGAGGAACCTCATGGAGCTCTAATTTGTGAAATTATTACTAACATCAACAATTATAGTATAGCTGTTTAAAATCTAACTACAGATTAAGTAATTGTTAGAAGTGTTGATATGGACAATTATTTACGAATTACTGCCTGTTTTAGCGATAACATTCTTTGCTTTCACGGACTTTTCTAGATGCATCTGAAACATCAAGTTGTCTCTGCAACATCAGCATCAATGGAGTGAGCTCTTAGTGTTGCAGGATTTATTGCAAACGAGCGAAGAAATGGGCTTCAGAAAAATACTTTATAACGCATGTTAGTTGCAAAGTGCAACTCTGATCTGTAATAAGTGAAAACATTTCCACAGTAATAAACAGAAGCCTTTAAATATTGGATGATGACCATTGACATTTCGGCCATCGTCAATATTTGAAATATTCTGCATTCGAATTCCGAACAGTCCCGAACTTGTATACTGGGGACGTTTGAGTTAGATGGTATACAAGGGTTAAGTCCCGGCCAGGGTTTCAGACGCTCTAACACAGTTGAAACTAAAATTTAAACGATTTAAACGAATACAAGGTTTTAGATGGTAAGTTAGATAAGCAAACGAAGCTCTTGTTGTACTGGGGACGGTTGAGTTAGACGGTCAAGCGGCAGCGTATAAACGAATTTTGAGTTATCTCGAAGTGAAATACTAGCTATAAGCAAGTCAAATGTTCCGAATACTTTGCGACAAACTATTCCAGAAAACAGTGGAATGCTGCATAAAAGCATGATATGATATAAAACCTTCGCTCGAAGGAGTCTTTTCCATGATAATCACAATTCTCTGGTACATACTTATGTGAAGGTTGGTACGAATGTATGAATTTATTCGTTAAGTGTAACGAGTTTGAACGAACTGAGATACTTTAGTGGCAGGGTAATCCACGAGCGATTGCTTGATCAATCAATCAATCAATCAATACTCGTTTATTGAAAATCATAGCTGACATAACGCATCTAGAACAAGCCACAGGGTTATGTAATCTCACGAGCAGCTATTTAGCATCAAAAGGCATTCTTGTAGAGAACACGGGCTTTAAAATTGTTATCATCTTTTTCGGGTATACGCCTATATATATACGGTAAATTTATGCGGTCTCGCTCTAAGGTTGTGTCCACTGCTGCGGAGGAGAGGGAGCAGATCACGAAGCACATGATTGGGATTTCTCATAGTAGCAAGAAAAAGTCGTTCGTTTGACTTATTGACCAATTGGTTGATGCTATCAGCATCGTCTGGGAGGAATCCGCTACGGGTTAGTCGCCTAAACAGACGTTCAATCCTGTCTCTATCCTTCTTGGTAGTAAACTCCCACCAGGCTGGGGAGGTGAATAAAATATGTGCCACCGTTGTTGCCATTGTGACATCGCGAAGGGCTGTTGATTGGAGACCATGCGAGCGGAGCACAAGCAAAGCGTATATCGAAGATGAGCTGGCGGAGAGGATCTGGTCGACATGGGCTGTCACTCCTAGGTCCGACTGCAACGTGACGCCTAATATTTTCATGTACTGGACCTTTTCTGCTCCGGGGATAACTTCCACGGTTGGACCACGCTTATTCTGCCTCTTTTTATGTATGACCATTTCTCTGGTCTTGGTTGAATTAAGACAGAGGTTGTTCTTTGCAGCCCATTCCTTGATATGCCTGAACTCTTCTGTGGCAGTGCTCAAGTACGAAGATCCAATCAGTAAGTAGGAATCGTCAGCGTATTTGAGCAGAATGTTAAAGGTATAGATGGGGTGTAGGTCTGACGCTCCTACTGAGTACAAGGCAGGACCAAGCGACGATTTCTGCACTACACTTGCATTGATGTAAGCAATCAGAGGAAGTTCCTTGGCGAGATCCAATCAGTAAGTAGGAATCGTCAGCGTATTTGAGCAGAATGTTAAAGGTATAGATGGGGTGTAGGTCTGACGCTCCTACTGAGTACGATTTCTGCACTACACTTGCATTGATGTAAGCAATCAGAGGAAGTTCCTTGGCGAAACGGGTGATGTGTCCTCTGTTCTTGAGATAACATATAATCCAGTTGTCTAACCTACTCAGCGTTTCGGCGAGCGTGGAATGGCGAATGGTATCGAACGCCTTTGAATAATCAGTGGATATGATCACCGCGAAGTCATTTGTCCGCAGTCCTTCCGTGATGTGATGTAAGATGGATATGACAGCTGCAGTCGTCGACCCTGTTGGCCTAATCGCATACTGATCACTCATGTCTTCACGCGCCGGTGATGAATTGAACGCTGAGCAGAGACTGGTATGTTCGACTATTCTTTCAGTAATTCTTGACAGTATGGGTAGGCCTACGACGGACAGAGGGCGATAGTCCGATGGGGTCACTGGATCAGGCACCATGGCAGTTGGGTTAATCAGCGCTATTTTCCATTGATTGGGGACATGCGACTGCTGTATGGGTTTACTGATCAGGTGGGCCAGAGTATGTGCCATGACAGGCGCCAGGAAACGCAAGAACCAGTCTGGAATTCCATGATGGCCTTCAGCTGTGCGTTACAGTCCTTCCAGCATGTGGAACAACATACGCTCATCAGTGATAGATTGCAAATGATGTGATTGTACCTGCGCAAAACGAACAGATGGGTGGGCGTGTGTGTCATGCTGTGCGTGTGCTGTGCTGTATGTGTTTCTTGGTTTGATGCACCTTTCATTTGCATTTGCAATACACCGTTCGGTCTGTAACAAAGACATTTGGTATGCCAAACTGACTATGATGCTGATGTCCACTGGGTACCAATAAACTCCTCCCTAATTCATCGACAAATGAATTCATATTACTGGTCACTACACTAAAACTTAAAAAATTCAATAGATCAAATCTTTTAAACTGAGTGACTCTTTGTTGATCTGGCTGAAGCTGTTCGTAACTTTGGCGTTGTTGTTGATTCTCTGTCTCTTTCTGACAACGTACATGGCTAGTATCTAGGCCGAGTCTGTTTCATGTCCAACTCAACCCTCTCGAGGTCGCGTGAAGTCAGTATGGATGAACAAGTAAAATGTGCTCGGGTCACCCTAACTTCACGAAACCAACGCAACAGAGTCTATTGGCAATAACAGCAGATTATTTATAAGTAGTTTCTTCTCTGAAATTAAACACTATACCTGTGTCCTATAGAATAGGGTTGACTATCAACCGACGAGAGGTTTTTCGTCTGAGCACACGTAGTGGATCAAAGGATATCTGAGATTGCGTCTTCTACAATCGACGATGGACTTCTGAACTGTAAGGTCATCTTGTGCTGCGGACTTAATCGTCCTTCGTCGTTTCTGATACTCGACGCAACAGAACTCTAAACACGAAGTCAAATGTCTTTTGGTTTAGTCGTTGGTTCCATTGATTACATGTAACTTAGCAAAACTGATATCAATTTAATTCACGAAAGTATGTTGCACTGCTATTTGATTCATTTTAATTACTTGTAAGCGAGTTATATGTGCACTTGCTAAGTTCATTCTGCCTAAATAAGTGACTGTGAAAACTGACTGACATTCAGTCATTCAGACATTCATTATTTCGTATATGTCATGGTTAATGAATATTTGAAGGAATTTCTATTGACGTTTTTAGAGAGCAAATCACCTTAGAAAATTCAATTCCTACAATATATATGTAGGCTAGTTCTACTTGAATTTCACTGAAAAAAACGAGCAAGATACTCATTGCTCTCACCAGGGGCGTCTACTCCATAGCGACCTTGGAGCAAATGCTCTATCCAAAAAATAGGGGAGGGAGATCTGTCAGTGTATGTGCCATCATTATTGGGGGAGGGGAGGAAAATGAAGGGGAAAGAAGAAGTTGCTCCAATGACTTCGGGGGATAGACGCTCCTGGCTGTCACTGTTACTTTTTAAGAAAGTAAACAACTTATGTACGTTGTGTGCATAAATGCATGTTATAAACGTATGTATTTGGGTTTTTCCTTTCAAAGGAATTTAAACTGGCTATATTGCAAATCGAAAGAGGCTAAGTTAAGAACGTTTTGTCAGCTGCTTATCGGGAGCTCGCAAACATCAAGTCCTCACAGGCAGCTGAACGCAACGCCTAGGATACAGGAGCGCTGAGATATATGATGTATCTAGGAAGCGCACCATTTATCGAAACTCTTCCCACGAGGAAGCACTTATGCCTAATTTCCTTTGACTTTAAGCTTGCTACAACCAACATCTGTGATTCGTTGTCGCACTGTGTCAATAGATAAAACAATTTTAAAATATTGGAGTGACTGATTTCATCCTTCTTTTGAATATTTCGCATACTGAATATGCACAATATCCAGATGCAGGGAAATGACAACTCAAAATCCTGGTTGCATAAATAACTCATATTCAAGAGATATAACATAACTAATAGGAATTGTGGTAGGGCTGAGTATATATAATTATTATTATTATGATTACGCTAATTCATAAACGCGCTGTTCAGATATCCAGAAGCATACAGTTGTAATCTGTTACAAGTTGCGATTTTGTCAACTTCATTTTGCGAATAAACGAAATTGATTGATTCATTGACTGACTGATTACATGCGTGTTACTAAACGACATTACTTTACATCTAATGGTTAATTTAAATGAAAGAAGTCGATTGGTTGAAAATCAATGGTAAAGGTTTGAAAATCACTTTAAAAGAAATGCCTTCCCCTTCTTACGATGTTGCTGAAAAAGCAAATACCTCGGTCAGCGCATTTTGCGATGATAAATAAAATAAGCTCTTCGAGTTGATTCCTCGTTCATTTAATTTTCTTCCGCTAAAGTTTCACTTTGATATCAAAGTGCTATTCCATTACAGTTCATTACATGTAGGCCTACTGCAACTGATCGATTAAATCTCAACTACCCAATTCGAACCATCACAATTACATCTAAAGATCCTCCACACATTACTCCAGAAATAAAGCGATTGCTTCGACTTAAAAACCGACTCATGCGGAAAGGAAAAAATGAGAAAGCCGAAGCTTTAACTCTTAGGATTGCTAAAGCCATCTCAAAAAAGAATGCATCATTCCTTAAATATACCAACCCTCGAGAAAGTCCTCAATCCCTTTGGAAGAAAGTAAATCTACTCACTAAGAAACCAAACCATCCCTCAACATCCTCATCAATAAGTGCAGACGATCTAAATAAATTTTTTGCTGACGCCTCCACTGATCCTAATTATATAGCTCCCCTCTTTAAAGCTACTACCACCTCTCAGCAGACTCTTGTATCAGAAACTAGAATATTCAATTTACTAGATCATCTTAAACATACTGCAGATGGCCATGATGGCCTTCCTGCTTGGTTTCTTAGAATAACTGCACCAGGTTATTCCTATGTCCTTTCCCAACTAATCAACCAATCATTAATTCAATCTTTTGTTCCTAGCCAATGGAAAACTGCCATCATACGCCCCAAGGCCAAGATCTCTCATCCAACAAAACCTTCTGATTTCCGACCTATTTCCGTTCTTTCTGTTTTATCTAGACTTGTTGAACGTATAGTAGTCCAGTCCTTTATCTATCCTAGTTTTCAAAGCTTGCCAAAACATATTTCCCTTCATGATCAATTTGCATTTAAACCTACTGGTTCTACCACTGCCGCAATAACCTCTATCATACATCATGCAACAGACCTTCTCAAAAATAATAAATATGTTATCATGATCTCAATGGATTTTTCTAAAGCTTTTGATTCTGTCAGTCACTCTGCCATTGCACACTTACTAGCTTCACTTTCCCTTCCAGACAATATATATAACTGGTTAATAAACTATCTCCAAGACAGGAACCACTATACCATTTTTAATGGAACCAAATCCATCATCATCTCAATTAATGCCAGTGTTGTACAGGGATCAGTTTTCGGCCCCACTGGATTTATTGTCTGTATCTCTGATCTCCATCCTATTCACCATCAAAACCGTCTATCCAAATATGCTGATGATACATACTTATTAATTGAATCCAATTCATTAAATACAGCCAATGATGAAATCCAACATATTTACAATTGGTCTGAAACTAAGAACCTGAAAATCAATCCTGATAAAACTCGGGAAATGGCTATCATCAAACGCAACCAACCCTCACTTTCTGACAACCCTTCAATCACAGGAGTTAAACGGTCAACATCAATCAAGATTCTCGGAGTCACCATTGGAGAAAAATTAACAGTCACTGAGCACATCAATCAACTGATAAAAAGTGGAACCTCCTCCTTTTTTGCACTAAGAACTATCAAAAATCATGGAGCATCTCAAGACTCACTACATCTCATCACTAATGCAACAATCGTATCTAGAACCTTATATGCTTCTCCAGCCTGGTGGGGCCTTATAAGTAGCAAGGATAAATTGCGCCTTGAACAATTCCTGAACAAACTCAAACGATTTGGATATGTTCAAACTATCTCTCCCTCCATAGCTGAGCTTGTGCTCAAAGCCGAAATGGCCTTATTTAAAGCAGCTTTACTCAATGAAAATCACTCAATTAGATGTTTATTCCCATCCAACCATATTACTCCTTACTCCCTAAGAAATCGTCCTCACAATTTTAATCTACCAGATAAAGACTCTCGAAACTTCATATCTAGAATGTTATTTTCTAACTCTTACTAAGCTATTATTAACAATTAACAATTTTAATTCACTTCTTTGTACACCTACAGCGTTATGTCTGTTGTTTCATTAAACGAATATAAACATAAACATACTGCTTGTTTTATTGTCTAAATAATGTGACGACTGTAATATTTGACTGCGGACCATCTGGACGTTGTTGGCATCTCGTCCAGACCCCAGAGTTTTGACATTTGCTGCCCTGCTATACGCGATCTTTAAGTTCTTGTTCTCTTTCAGGTCGAAATTTAATATTCAACTGTCATCCACCTCAGTCTAATTCTCTGGTTTTCTGACCAATTCGATTTCGACCTTACTTCGCCAACGGTTATTATCGACTACAAATTCGCTGGGTGCGTTATGCATAACGGCGCTCTAAAAGTTACTAGAGTGCCAAGATTTTGTTAGACTAGAATACGATTTAACGTTCCGTTTTATTCATATTGAACTCGATAAATAAAATCAAGATTTTTAACACCTTGATTTCACTTATCTGACCTCCTTTGAACTCATGTATTTTTGAGACACTGGTGAATCCCTGGTGATGAACAATGTGTTGACAATAGCCTAGATCAAGCCAATAATCATAACTTTAGAGCAGTTCTAGAATCAAGCGCTCATACACGGACCAATTATTACGACTATCATCGTTATTACATTGTTAAAGAGCAACTCTGTCAGGTCGTATTAGACACGAGACAGAAAACACGACAACTAAATCTAATAGGAGCCAACTCTTTCGGATATCCTGCACAAGGCATCTAATAACGGAACCTTGGTTTGCTAACACAGAAACAGAGTCTCATCAGATGAAACCTAAATTACCAAGCTCAGTTAAACTAATGTTGAACAAAATTTAAAATATAAATTTTTAAATTTGTCTCCCTTCTGTCCTACGCTAATTACAAGGAAACCTCGAGCTCGCCTGTTGTTTTTGATCTTACCTTGGCTGGTGACACGCCATCATTCAATATTTTGACCAGGTGGTACAGTACAAAAGTAAAGTTGGAAAATAGCGGTTCTACAAGTCCAACGTTTCGCTTGATGGATTCCCTATACTGATCGTACGATGTTGGAGTCATACAGTAGCAACAGAATAGGCAGCCTCTGCAAATTGTTAGAGCTCTGGGCTGTCTCTGGACACTTCTTCTACAAGCAAATATCTATGAAAGTGATGAAGACATTCGAAATATCATACTGCACAGCGACTCTCTTATCTGTGCATTTGTGGTCACCCATCAATATGCCGCATGAACAGCTGTCTCAGTGCCTCCCAGAAAGAATACCCAATCTGAATTGGGGTGAGCTGATGAAACAGAAGAGCCACCGCGCATGAAATCGCACACTTCGCCGCCAGCCGGCGACACACGTGTAGCCCATCACGACTGGTCGTAAGCCTCCACACTTTTTACGCATAGCTTTCGGGTTTGCCATGTAAATCGCTTCATTCATTTCTTGTGGTAGAACTTCCTTAACCAGCATATCGACAAGGTCATATAAATGTTGGCCGACGCTGTAATCCACTCCAAAGTCTGCGAGATTCTTTACCTGTTGTTTATTAACTGTATTAAGTAATTGTAATTACTTATCAGTTGACTCGACGGGAAACAGATTTCTTAGCGACTTGTTCTTTACCCATGTGTAATCCTCTTGTCTGTCGGCACCAAAAGTTAGTTATTCCTCATCTCAGCAAACGTCTCCGGTTTGTCCAGAGTCAATTAATCCTCGATGAGGACATACGACGTCCTTCAGATTCAACCAATCAACACAGGTCCATCGCCTTTGCTTAGCCCTCTCGACGGTTTATTACTTATCGACATGGTTTTAAAAAATTTATAGAAAATCTTCAACATATTTCTTCTATGTCTCTTCAATAGTGTTTAATATTACAAAGATAAACAAATAGAATAAATAGATTAAAAGAAATATTTGTCAGAATCTGTAAACCCAATAAGTGAGTTAATTTCGACGAATTGTATAAACATTTACTCTATATATCCTAGAAGGTCTCCAACGATCAGTTGTTTCTTTTCTTTGTCGAAACACATTCTCCATGGCCAAGAGGTTTTCGGATATCCTTTTTCATATGTTGTTCCGGTCCATTTAAGATCTGAATCCAAGAGAATTACTCTGTGATTCCCAGTGTCGGCCACAAACACTTGATCGTCTGAATCGAGTGAGAGATACCTAGAGTAGCTCAGTTCTTGTGTTTCATTTAAAGGAATAAAACGACGGATGACCATCTGTCCATCTCTGGTCACTTCACTTATGAACCATTTCTCATCTAACTTAACATCACTTTCACTTGACCCACTCTTTCCCTTCTTATGTATTTCCTCCGACTTGTGAAGGATAATGAAATTCCCGATGGATGTTTCCACTGCATGAAGAGTCTTTTCCACGTCTCTTGGTAACTGAATGGATCGAATAAGTTCTGCGTTTGATCCGTAGATCGTCAGAGTGGACCACCAATAACTGACCACCAACAACTGATCATCACTGAACACTGACAAAGTATACATGTATGGCTCGTAATAAGTGGTCAACCATTTGACGATTTTCGGTTGGGCATCAGTTACTCTTGTAATCTTCCAGATGCAGTTCTCCGTTGGGTCAGAGACGTAGAGACAATTTTGCTTCTCACTGGAGGCAATGTCATAAAAGGCTTTGTTCTTTCTTATGTCAATAAAATATTTGATCAGTTTTATTTTGAATTTCCTCTGGAGACGAAATGGACTTCGATCCTCAAAGACGCGAATTACTTGTGATTCATAGAGGACATAGATTTCATTTCGCAGTTTAGTCAATCCATACACTGCGTCTTCTTTTCCTACGTTGATTGTATGAGTGAAGTTGATGGATATTGGACACACGACTAAAACAAAAAGAAAATAATCTTTAATGGGAAAATTACTGACTTAATGATATCTCTCTAATTTATTTACTAATATTTCTATTAAAATTGACTGCTAAAATTTAGTATGTTATCAATTATTGATTTCTTTGCTTATGTATTATTATTTTTTAAATTATATAATTCGAAATAAAGTGTATTTGGGAAAGATTTTGGATATTTAATGCATCTGACTCACTGCTGAAATAAAACAAAATTATTAATATATCAACAACTGATTATTATTATTCATTCATTATGTTTCTATTGTACTATAGCAACTAGAATTGAGTGCTGCTAATTTTTTAGATCATCGAATCTGTTGCTCAAGGTGTATATATACATATATATATATATATATTATTCACTATAATTTATTTATATATATTATTATTTATAATTTATTTAACAACCATTATCGTTTCTATTTCTGTGTATCGTTCTGCGTTTGACTGGTTTTCTGCTTCTGTAGCTCGGTACAAAACCTTTAACTTTGTACCATTCTCTTCCTAATTATCTGATTTTTAATGCTCATTAGCAACACTTAGGCCTAATTACTTGCTTTCCGTCTGACTACCTGTACCTATAATTAATTTCTGAATATCTCACTTTTTGTCTTTTTACATAGTTTCCATCTCACTGCAAGCCTTTTATGGCCTCTGTGTCTTTCCACTTTTACCATTTGATATTAGTCCTCCAATCTAACCTTGTGGTTTCTTCTAATGTTTTGATTTAACTCAAAGTAGACCACGTAAACAGAATCTAACTAGCGGTACTATACCATAGCTAGACACCTCTATTGATAGATAAGTTTCTCAACGCTAAGGGCATCGCTTTGTACAATAAGCATTATTCCAGGCTGTCCTTATGGGTCTCTATTTGCATTTATTTTCACTGTATTCGCGTAAATTAGCGGAATTTTCATGGCCATTTCAACATCCTGCTAATTTGGTTAAATAGCGCTCTATTAGTCATTTATTTTTATCTAAGCGGTCGATGATATGTTTTGAGTTTTCTTTATGACGAGTGCGTTCATAAGAACTTGCCAACGGTTTTCTTGAATTGATTCCTGTCGATGGTTATCACCGTTGAAATAGATGATTGAATATTTCCAAAGAATACATCTCTCAGCTGATTCGATTCGTACATCTTCTGAGTATGTTCAAGAGCTGCTTGTGAATGACACCAGATCCAAACGACCACTGTCTGTCTGTTCAAATGAGAGTTCAGGATTTCTATGCCTTCGTCCTTCAGTTCATTAATGAGTTTATCAGTCTCGGGTGATGTCGGTTTGGTTCTGTTTCGAAGGTCTTCGATCTTTTGATGAAGTAGCTGTGTTTTCATTGACGCTGTGCTCTTTGCACCACGACGTTTCATTTTGATTTTTATTACAGCTAAAAGTAAAAACCTATTTAAAATGTAAAACTACTTACTCGGATGTAATTTTAGTTAACTCCAGTTGAATAACTATGAATTTTAATCATATTAAGAGTACTTTAAGCGAGTAACCCAACATAACATTCTCATGACGACCATTTTGAAATTCAGTGCATTACTGATTGATGATTTCTCGTGAAAACGCAAGTACCGTGATTGATCAATTTCAACAATCAGCGAAAGACGTTCGAATAAGATTGGTTCAATCATAAGATAAAATTTGGATTGTAAACCTCCTCCGTTTTGTATGATCCTCGCCACTGTGTCCTGGTTGGTTCGTCGAAGACTCTTGACGAAATTTGAAAACTTTGTCTCGTCGAAGGTCCTCAGAAAGTACAAAAGCTCGGCATTCTTGTCTCGGATTGAACGTTGACGTTGAATGAAGTGACTTTGCTCTTCCGTTATGCAGTTGAGAAATAATAGCGAAGCGATAAACTCGTCATTTAGTTGAACATTTTCTAAGAGATATTTTTTGTTGTTTCTAATAACTGCCGATCTTTTACTGGTTTTTCCATAGAAATCTAAATCGACACAAACTGTCACAACTTTTGAATGGTATCAAAGCTTTGTTACATCACTCTTTATCATGTTCGGCAAAACATTCTTGTCCGAACTAAATTGAAACCTTCACACACTTTGTTAGGCAGAAGTGATGAAATTGATTCAACTCGAAAAACAACAATTAAATGAATATGTTTGACTCTTCATCATCATCATCATCATCATCATCATCATCATCATCATCATCATCATCATCATCATCATCATCATCATCATCATCATCATCATCATCATCATCATCATCATCATCATCATCATCATCATCATCATCATCATCCTCATCATCATCATCATCATCATCATCATCATCATCATCATCATCATCGCAGAGGCGTAGCCAGGAGGGGAGCAGGGGGAGCGACCGCTCCGTCTGAGAGCATTTTCCAAAATGGTGGGCCTTTTCACAATTTATAATTTATTTATTCCAATCTTTCGAAATTTATTTATTCCAATCGTTCGAACGACATAAGAAATATATAACCTTGTCTTTAAATGGTAAACTTGTTCCAAACCTGCACAACTAAGCAGTTGGCTGAAGCAGAAGGTATTCTTGCAACAATTGATACCTACGAATTCTCAGTTCAACTGAGCTGGCTCAAAAATGTGATATTGCTACTGACTATAAGCAACGTAGAGTTAAAAGAAGAGATTCCATGAGGAAATGTCAGTGGATGATGGAATATCTGATTTCAGACAAAATTCATGGTTCAAACCTAGTGTCACTAGATTGTGTCGTAAATAGCACAACTAAAAAATTTGAGCATTTTAGAAATGTTGCTTCCAAATTTAGTTGTTTAGATGCATCTTAGCAATGTGAATGCCGATAATGTAACCAATTAGAATCTTTGGCAGACATGTACTCGGATGTCATCAAAAAGTCGAAGTGAAATTGTGCAAGAGTTTCTTTCATTTAAACACATGTTCAAGGAAATAATCAGTATTATGAATTAGGAAAATTCCAGTTTCAAGTCGTAATCTTAATCTCGAGGTTTCTACAGCCCCTAAAAAAGTGAAGTTGCGAGAACCAGCGTATTCACAGGCGCTCAGTCAAATCATAATAGATAGGCGGGGTGAAATCGGTTCCAGGTCGAGATCCAAAGGGGCCAATCAGACAGGCAATCAGACGCTAAGTTGGTGGTGTTTAAGGTTGAAACGGCGAAAGAAGTAAGAGGAACAGGAGAATCGGGAGAGGATTTGTGAAAGAGCAGTGTACATGTTCAGTTTTAAGTGAAAGTCCTGTTGAGAGATAGCAAGAGGTTTTGGTGAATTCGTAGGATGGATCTGATATCTCTGGAAGTGGGAGTTTGTTCCAGAGTTGTGGGACAGCTACATGGAGCGATTAGCAAATTTTACTGATAGGTGGTGGAGGGGCGGAGAAGTATTAGTGGTTTGACTGTGCACAGCTGACGGAGATAGGGGTCGGAGGATCGGAGTGTATTGTAGGTGAGTGACATGACTTTATATTCGAGGACGTGACCAGCGATAATGTTTTGAGTTTTCTTTATGACGAGTGCATTCATGATCGCCAATTTCCATTTATCCTAGCCTGTCACATGCTACCGCATTTTTTTACCTTAGCTAGTGACAGCACTGGTGCGGAACGATCTTTCAGCAAACTCAAACTCATAAAATCCTAGGTATACGTTCAACAACGGGCAAGGACAGATTGTCTTGATTACGCTCGAAAGACAGTTCGCTAGTGAAGTGGATTATAACGAAGTAATTCATAACATTGCTAAAATGAAGCATAGACGAAAAAGGCCTACTGTAATTGGTTTGTATTTGTACTGCTATGTTATAGTATGCTATACTATTACTCATTTACTACACATACTGATTTTGCCACTTTTTGGATGTTTCAGTGTTTTTATTTAAAATAAAAATAAGTACGTATATTCATAAAGAATGTAATAATTGAAATGATCTATTTTGGTAATTTGGGCCTTTTTATGTGCTCGCTCCCCCTGGTGTTACAACCTGGCTACGCCACTGCATCATCGCCGTCATCATCATCATCATCATCATCATCATCATCATCATCATCATCATCATCATCATCATCATCATCATCATCATCATCATCATCATCATCATCATCATCATCATAATCATCATCATCATCATCATCATCATCATCATCATCATCATCATCATCATCATCATCATCATCATCATCATCATCATCATCATCATCATCATCATCATCATCATCATCATCATCATCATCATATTCATCACCACCAATAACTGTAGGCTTAGTGATAGTAGCTGTCCGACGCCTTCTTGACAATGTGTTTCCACTCCTTCATGTCCAGTGCCGAGTGGCTCAGCAGTTCCTGTTAAAATTCACTGTGTCAAATATCTGGAGAACTACCTAACCATATGTGTGAAGATAATGACACTCTGAAAGTTTTCAGATTAAGCCTATTATAAATATTTTATCAAAAATAATCCCTTGTGGTCGATATTAACAACTTTGGCAGTAATGCTTGGAAACGAGTTTGGGAACAAGTCTGACAGTAATGCTTGGCAAACATCTCACTTTTCAGGTCACGCCAGATTGCATACTTGAACCGTTGTCGAGTAATTCTTCGATTGAAGCAAACGTCGACTGAAATGAGAGACCTTATAACTTCTTCGTCTTTTTGCTTTGTTGATGAATTCAATATCCAATGTAGATAGGACTTTTGCAAGATAATGTCCATTACCTCCAGGGGAAGAACGTACATCTGAAATGAAAAAAATTATGCAAAGTTTACACTGGAAGACTATTATCTATTGTATATTATGATTACATTAATTAGTTAATCTAGAATGTTATAAGGGGTGCCGAATAAGTTAGCTTAGCATACATGTCAAAGTTCTGAAGACTTACCTAGTAGTTAAATCTTTGAAGTATCATTTTAGACTATTTAATATGCGCGTGATATCAAAGTGCAATATAGGCTACCTCATAATACTCTCAACGTGTGTAACTTTCATACTGGGTAATTTGTGCGCTAACGTATCTGCGGATTTCTTGAATTATTAAATATGTTGCCTTTTTTGGTGCTAACTGAGAGTTCTAATCTCTCCCATATTAATGCTTTCATCTCAGATATAATCTCCTCGGGTAACTCAAGTCTACTCTACATAATGCTCCCTAGTTTTCTGATCTCTCCAGCGTCAAATTTTATTGGTTACGTATCACTGCCACAATCGCTACTAGTTTTGTGATATATTTTGAGTATGAGTTATTTATGCAGCAAGAATGTTGTCATTTCTCTACTTCAGAATGTTGCACATATTCAATATTTCACAAAAAAACTCAGAACAGTTTCAAGCCATCAGATCTATTAGATTGCTATACATGTAGAGCGCTCTTGTGTTGTTCCTGAAGGGTGATGTACTAATAACAAGACACAGCATACGAAACTGAGTCATAGAATGCCGACTCATAAATTGATATCTGAACCGCAATTGCGCCATTTGAAAATTGCTATTTCAATTCACAATTAACCTGATACAAAAATTCTAATTCAAAATTTTAGCTGAAACAACAGCTTTGTAATTTCTGACCATAATTACGTTTAAGTTCATTACCACGGCGTCATAGATTAATAATAATCGAATCTAATGACCTATACACAATTGTCGTTTGTCGTTTCAAGCGATATCTCCAAAGTGCTAGTGATATTGTTAAACTTATTCTATATTATTTATATTACCTTACCGTTGTGCTTGACGCAAATTCATTCCGTTCCCCTGTTGCATTTAATAAGACCATTGATAATAGTAAAAGTTTGAGAAAAATAGAATTAGAAAAGTTAAACAGCTTTCAGTATTAAATGCGATCTACATTGCTCCGTTTTCTAAACATTTAGTTTATTACAGCAATCGGGTTGACTACCCTTGTGAATATATAAAATCGTTTGATTTTTCTTCTATTAGCCGATATTCAACAAGACAAACATATATTTGAACAACTGACAGCCAGCAACAACAAAACTGAGATCTCGTAGGCCTATTTTAAAATTGTTCCCACAAATTTTGCAATTAATCCAATTGAGAAAATTCGAACTTCGAACATATAACATTAGTCCAAAAAGCGAAGTAAAAAACTTTCTCCAATCAGCAAAATATGTATTGCACCCATTTATATGCACTGAAAGATGGATCCGAGGTAAAGATATCTATTAAACCTAAAAGACGAGTTCAAATGCTCGACAAAGCACGATGTGTCCCAGTAGACTCAGAATAGACAATAACCAGTTAGAACAATTTTCGTAAAGTATTCCCTGCAAGTACCGGGCTAGCAAAATCAAATCTCGTAGCCATGCTAGACAAGCATTACTTGTTGAAAGTGAGTGGTAAAAGAATTTAGGTTCATGGATGGCATTAGAACAAGAACTTCAGTATCCAGTTACCCAATCGAAAGACTCCTTAAGAAAATTGAGGAGTCATGCTCCTTGCCTGAAAGCCTAATCAGATTATCGACTCTATTCCTTCGCAATCAACAAGTTACTCTCAAATTCTTGTTGTGAAACAGCCTCATAGGTTACATACCTATGTAGGTATTTATGGATTTTTATCATAATCTGTGACAGTCGAACATCACTCCGACTAAAACTAAGAGGCACATTGGCCTTGACAAATAACCATGAACAATGGAGTTGATTTATTCGTACCCATTGCCGGCAAATGGAACTGATAGTGATGACAATGCTGCTGCTGCTACTGATGATGATAATGATGGCGCTGATGATAAGGAACCGTCACCCTGTATGTACTTGCAGAAATGATTGCAATAAGAACATTCTCAATGTTTGGTCACCTTGCACGTCGCAAAGGTTTTAAGTGTGAAACAAAAGCCTCGATACATTTTATTTTCTGATAGTAGATTCTATCATTGTTTGAGATGTAAAGTTGTCAGTCGGCGCACTGAACAGGATCAATATTTGACCTATTTACCCACGAGCATTGATTTCTTACTGACCTCTAACAACGCAAGTAATATCGATATTATTTCTGTATGTGTTAGTAATAAAGTTCTTTCTTTTCCCCAATACCAAACTTGATCATATGCAAACTTGGCATTGCTTTCCAATAATAATATTAAAGTTATTTACTTCACCTTACGTCTACCTCTTTTGCGAACTGTCGAAAATTGCCATTTATGCTTCTGTCGTGCGCGATTACCTTCTTGTCGATTCGCTTTTGTTTTCCTGTACAGGCGCCCATATTGCTCGTTAACAGAAATTAATCTGAGGTCTTTATTTTTGATGCTATTTACCTAATTTAACGATGGTGGTTCACATAGCAAACGCTGATCTCTTGGACAGTTAAGTGTAATATGAGAAATGGTAACGGATGCAACACAGGGGATTTTTTAGCATGTTAACTGGCAAAGAAATTCCCCACCAATTATATGGCCAGCCACAGATTATGATAGGCCAATACATGCCCCGGATCCACAGTCACTGATTCTAATAGGCTTTTGTATACGCATAGACGGCCAGGCACATATTCAATAGGCTAATATATGCGCCGGAACGACAGTCACAGCTGTCTCCCTGATGCCCCCTTAGTGTCCACTGATTTGAGTCTTATGTTCCCTAGGAAATGCCCCCGATTCCCCTAATGTCCCCCCTAAAGTCCCCCAGGATATCCCCCGTATGTCCCCTTGATGTCCCATGGATGGCCCCATAATGTCCCCATGGATGTCCTCCTGATGTTCCCACTGATGGCCTCCTGCGGTGTCCATCTGATTTCCCCTCTGATGCCCCCTGGAAGTCCCATGATGCCCCCCTTGATGTCTCCCCTGATGTCCTCTGATGTAAATAGGTCAGTAGGTAAGTAGGTAAGTTAGTAAGTCAGTAGTTACTTATGCTGGACAGTTAGTCACCAAGTAATCAAGTAGGTAGGTAGGTAGGCTGGCAGATATGTAGATTGGCAGGTAAATAAATAAGCAAGTGAATAGTTCGTTTGATAAGTAAGTAGCAGCTGTTAGCATCTGTACCATGAAGTTCAGTTTTTGAAATAAATTAAACTGTGCACTGCATAGTGCAATTCAGAATGTAACAGTGGCTCCAAACAAAATTACCAATTTAAGGCAGTCAGAAATTATAAAGCATATGTTTTTTTCTTAATCTTTAACAACATTTATGCCATTTGGCCCATTATTAACTACAAATGTTCCTTCATTTTGTGTTCACTGTCATAAAAAGCATTGGCGGATGGGAGCGTCACCCAGACCTCCATATCGTGACAGATCTCGTGCCAGTCCGACCCTGAGACGGTCGAGTTACTGTCTTCTACCATGTCTTCTACCCTGTCTCCTACGAGCTGCGAACAGAAACAGAAGCGTAGAGTAACTTAGAAACAGCCAATTTGCAATCAAACACTAGCCTAATAAGCAATTCATTATACTGGTGGACCAATAATATCGTCCAGTGGAATTGAGATTTATTGTGTGTGTGAGTTCATGTATGAATGCATATATCATAAATGTATTTATGACTCTGTATATGCTACGGTTAATATGTTATTGAATTAATAAAATATTTTCAATATACATGTAGTTGAAACCTATATCTCTTAATTTTGGTCGCTTTACAACTTTATTTGTAACGATACGGAGTGAGCGTTACACACTGTGTGTATATGTGTGTGTGTGTGTGTGAGAGAGAGAGAGAGAGAGAGAGAGAGAGAGAGAGAGAGAGAGAGAGAGAGAGAGAGAGAGGGGGGGGGAGAGAGAGAGAGACAGAGACAGAGACAGAGACAGAGACAGACAGACAGACAGACAGAGACAGACAGAGACAGAGACAGAGAGAGAGAGAGAGAGAGAAGGCTATGTAGATAATGTAGATAGGTAAGTAAATAACTAAGTGAATAAGTCGGTCGGTAGGTAAGTAAGTAAGTAGGTAGCAGCTGTTAGCATCTGACAAGCATATAATTCGTGACGTGATGCAATGTGGGTTCGTTTATGACTTTCCAAATGACTCTACTGTGCAAATGCTTTGTGAAATAGATTACAATTATACATGTATGTATAATCGTTTATTATAAATCAGCGAAGGATGACACACCGCATCACAGCTTACAACAGTCTAAAGCGATAATAGCAATAATGAAATAATAAATAATAAAGTATATCCTTCCAGTGCAATGACAAAGAAATGTATTTGCTAGCGAGATTTGAGAATTAGTCACATGGATTGAGGATGCTTCTATATAGAAGGCGGGGATGAAATTCTTGTCATCTTTTGGTGGAAGAGAATATTCATGTGCACGAGGGCGAAGGGAATAAGTCCGACGTATTTGGAGTGGAAAGAGGCGACGAAGGACATGAGACTCGTTCGAGAGGATAGATCTGAAGAGGCGTTGGCATACAATTGTATGGTTTCACCTTATTGGATTCTTAGTGGTATATCAGGTGACCATTCTGAGCTTTTTTGTGACATATGTATTACCATTGTGGGTACTTATGTGGTATCTCAGAGTACTCGTCTGTGCACATGCTTTGCAACAGAGTTTCCATTTTTACGGTTTTTCTTTAGTGTGGGTTCTTATATTTACTCCTGTGTGCAAGTGTATTGAAACAGAGTTTGCACTGATATGATTTTCCCCAGTGTGGGTTCTTGCATGCCACTTCAGCGAGTCCTTCACTGCAAAGGCTTTATCATATTAACTGCACTTGTGTGGTTTTTCTTTAGTATGGTTCTTCTGTTGTATATCAGGGCACTCGACTGTTTAAATGTTTTGTCACATAAACTGCACATCGCAGTGTAAAAGCCGCAAGAAAAACCAGAAAGGGTACCAGAGCAACAAGCAAGTTGATGACAAACAATAAGCAGAATATTAATACAAGCCAAAACTGAATAAACTGTGTTCAAACAGCTTCTTTATATAGGAAGGAACTTATCCAAGAAACTTATATGAAATAATATAAAAGGCATTGTAATTGGTTCATTAGACACTTAATCTCTGTTAGAAGAACTTCAAGTTAAACTGGAACGCTTAATAGTTAACCTTGAACGCTTAGTAGCAAAACTTCCCTAGTCTCCTCTAAAAAAAACTATGATAGTATCCACTGAGAGAGTTCTGTTCTGTTCTGTTCCTAGCCATCCTCGAATCGAGAGTCGGCCGCATCATGCACGATGTTCCTCCAACGCTTCCTGTCCTCCGTCAACCTTAGCATTTCTTCCAGTGTCAACCCAGTCCATTCCTTTATGAGAATAAAGATTGTACTGAGAGAGTACAATCATCCAAACCATTCTGGTTGAGTCATTACAAAAGAACCGATGCATTAACATAAAAGGACAAAACGGAAGCAACAGCAAACGAAGTGAATCCATCTACCTACAACGATACCAGTTTCAAGCTATTGCATTAACACAGTGCAGCGTGTAACGCTATGTCTATCTGCCTTTCCTTCATTCTGTCTGTGTGTCTGCCTGTTTTTCTGTGTCTGTATGTCTTGTCCATCCGTCAGTCTGCCCATCTGTCTGTCTGTCTGCCGATTACCTGTACAGCGCAGTGCGTTTGCAGGCGCTTAATTAAAGAATAAATATTATTATTATTATTATTATATTTCAGATATAATATGTGACTCCGAGTGATAAATGAATATCTGTAATTGCAGTTAGTGACTGGTCGACTTACCTCTGTCTCTAACCATATAACGGACTTTGAACCATCGAGTGCTAACGTATGAATCACTACGGAAGTTCATCACCACAGCTGCGCACCTGCGAAATGTGAAATTTAGTGGCTTCTTTTTCACTCCACAGTATTTTCTGCTCGAAGAAATAATCGAGGTAGCAGATCGATCCGATGAACAGCTTACCTAAGCAGAAATGTTTCTTACAACGAACTACTAATTTTCGAATGAATGACAGCAAATCGATGATAACACGAACAAACTCACTGAATTTTCGAATGAGAATTATTTATTAATAACTGAATGATTAAATACGGAATTGACTTAATATTGGATAGATTGAATTCTGGATTAATTGAATTATTAAATGAATGGTTTAATCACTAACTCACTGATTGACCAATCGGTCGATTGATTGATTGATTGATGAATAGCGGCATTAAACTTCAATCAATTGTGCAAAAATACTATATATTGCCGTGATGCGTTTGCATGCGTAGCTATAAACTACTTTACGGTCAGCCAGTCATGATCACAACAGTTACTGTCGATTGAAGCCGTGTTGGATGTTCCTTCGAGGTCGAATAACAGGAAGGATAGTTTAGTGACTTTCTTCTGACCACCGGTGATAAAATACATGCAGTCTAGATTGTGCGGATAGGACAGAGGGAACTGTGGTGAGGTGATGAATCCATTTGGTCCACTGAAGGACGTATTACCACATTCCGGATCTGACTCAGCAAGAACAGACATCGACTGATCACTAACTGCCTTTTAGAGAAACTTAAATCCCCTAGATGCGTACACCTACATTGATTATATGCATACGGTGAAAGTGCAATGTAAGTTATAACTTCAATCACGCCTGTGTTCTATGCATAGGCATCAGCCGATGGAGCACCATCTTATCGGATTGCATGGACGGTGAAGAGATCGCGTAGATACTTGAGCAGGGAATATTGTAGGGAGTTGTTGGTTAGTGCTAGGACTTTGAAGTGGATTCGCTCTTGGATTTTTAACCAATGGAGTGATTTAACCTTTGGAAGTGAGGGGAAGCATTGGTACGTCTGTGGTGAGGTGGGGCATAACATACCCCAATACATATGATTTTTACTTGCAAGTTGCATATCAACTACATAAAATTTATTGTGAGCTAAACTGTAGTTATATTATTACCAATTATCAACTAAACTGGTGATCAGTGGCGTAGCAAGGATTTTACCATAGGGGGTGCATAATGCGAAGCAGTAGTCTTCAGAGACACTGTATACATAGGTTGGTTTCTAGGCAGAGGCACAGAATTTCAGACAATCAATACTTTCTTGTTAAACAGGTTCACAGCGTAACGTTTAAGGTTTGAGTAAATGGCATTGGTAATGTTTCAAGAAGTGAAGCAGATGACATTTGCACTACTTAAAAAGCAGAGCAGCAGACTTAGTAATAGGTTGGTTTTATGGCTCAGCTCATTAAATACTTAGCCTGTGTCCTTGTCTAATCTTTTTAGGTTGAACTGAAACGTTGTAAAATGTATTTGTTGATACATAATCAATTTGTCATAATTTCTCATGTCCTGTGGCCTAAAGGCAAATATCCTCCATGATAAAGTTCTCTGCAGTTTATCTTACTCGAGGTGCGACAGTTTTATTAACTATGGTCAAATATGGAAGAACAAGTCTATACATAATGACACCAAATTACGGATGATGAAGGCCCTGACATGGTCAACAGCAACAGACGGATGTGAGGCCTGGACGCTAAGGAACGAAGAAGGGAAACGCATCCAAGCTTTCGAGAACAGGTGCGTCAGAAAATTGCTAAGAATTCCCTGGACAAAAAGGATGAACACCGAACAAGTATACACGCTGTCGAGGACCAAAAGCGAACTGCTAAACCACGTCCGAACCCGCAATGTACGGTACTTCGGGCAGACGAGGGACAGCATCGAAGGCAGTCTGATGACGGGTCTTGTAGAAGGGGTTCGCAACCGCTGTAGACCAAGAATATCCTGGATTGACAACATTATAGGATGGATTGGACTATCTGGGAGACTGGGACCAGCCTAATGGTTGCAATACGAGATAGGAAACTCTGGACAATGTTGACCCATTCCTGTAGCCTACCATCGCAGAACGACGACGACGGCGACATGACATGACATTTGTTGATACATGATCAATTTGTCATAATTTGTCATGTCCTGTGGACTAAAGCCAAATATCCTCCACGATGAAGTTCTCTGCAGTTTATCTTACTCGAGATGAGACAGTTTCATTAACTATTTGCTGTTCATTTATAAAGACACACGAACAGTAGCTAAGCTAGAATTTTACCACAGGGTGAGTAGGCCCTCAGGCCTACGCAACAGGCCTACGCACTTTCTTTATAACTTTTTCAAATGCTAATTTCTTATTTTAACATATTCACAGATTTTAAAGTTTGAGACTTAAATAAAACGCATTAACACTGTGAAGCAGATTTACTTGTAGGATACTTTAAAAAACAATAACAACTGCTATTCTGAATTTAGAAGTTCCTTTCCATCAGCTAACTGAGTTTTGGTTTCTCTGGCTCAAGAAAGCTTTAGCCGTCGATTATTTTGTTCAGAATCGATCAATAACGCCATGAACACTGATTGTCCTATATTGTGAATGTAAGCCATAACCAATTCCTGAATATTGTCGACGGTCAATCTTGAGCATAAATAGGTTTTTACATTTTCATGGCTAAAAAGGTGCATTCTGGAGTTGCCGTTGTTACAGGTAATTCATCCATTGCAAGGAGTTTTATAGCGCCCTTCAGGGTATCTACTCAGGAGCTGTACCGACCCATCCTCGAATTAAACGGACAGTCTTAAGATTGGAATAACACGTATCAGAGCCATAGACAATAAGCGCAAAGCCAAAGGTAGCCCATTCCAGACAGAAGGGCCAACAACAGAAGAAGCACGTTGCTCCCTGATAGAAGTTCGTGCGTGGGGGACATGAAGCTCACCTTGCGTAGAGGAGCGGAGAGAACGGCGGCACCGCACATCCAGGGTGGAACGACAAAGCTCCCTCAGATAATCGGTTCTAGGACTTTTCGCCCCCGGAAGATTCGCCCCCGACATTTCGCCCCCCGGAAGTTTCGCCCCCGTCGATCCAGCTTCTAGTCTTAGTTACATTTTCATCATAGATCCCGCTTCTAGTCTTCTAGTTGCATTTTCATCGCTAATCCAGCTTCTAGTCTTAGTTACATTTTCATCATAGATCCCGCGGAGGCGAAACTTCCGGGGGCGAATCTTCCCGGGGGCGAAATGTCGGGGGCGAATCTTCCGGGGGCGAAATTTCCGTATCCCAGATAATCAGGGGAGGTGCGATATTCTTACCATATTTGCCACATTTACCACTTGACAGAGGGTGTGTACGCACCTTATGCACCTTGTTTGGCAACGCCAATGACTGATGATGGTATAGGAATTGTCGTAATTACAATTACAATTAGACAAACAACTATACTCAGAAAATCAGAGCTGGTGCAAAGGTATTTATACTATGCTGTTCCTATTGAAATAATCTATTTGACATTGCAATTACACGGAAGAAAATATCACGGAGGTTTTTCGTTTAGAAAGAAGGAATATATCCGGGAGAAAAGTTCTAAACCTCTAATACCTGCACATCAGCGAGCAACTTTGGCGAATGACTAATGTAACAGCTCTGCCATCTGACGAATGCCTAAGAAATACCCAATCAGAAGAAAGAAGACCGTACAAAACAATATACTATTTCTCCACATGTCTTTCACTCAAAATTGAAAACGCTGCTCTTTCATAAATCCTATCCCGATTCCTCCTCTTCCCCTCACCTCCCTCGCCGTTTCAACTCTAAACACCATCCACCTTAAAGTAATCCAAGAACGTCCACTAGCACCACTGGTGGACAGTTTAATATTTCATAAAGCTTTAGAAAAGTAGAATTTACATCACACAAGAACAATAAAATACAACAAATGAAAAGATGAATTGATCTGACCCATTAATCTGATTTGAATTTACCCTCCTTCAATCAGTATTATTACTAATTATAGTACTACTACAACGACTACGACTACTACTGCAATTGTGACTAATGCTACTACTCCCACTGCTACCACTGCAACTAGGCCTACTCCCACTACTATCACTGCAACTGCTGCTCTTACTTCTACTACTACATCTACTGCTACTATACCAGCTGCTACAAATGATATCGGATATCATTGGGTTTCAAAATAGTTGCCTTGACGCAAGTAGTTTACGCAACCAGAAAGTAAATTTAACGGAAATAGAATGACAAGTATTGGGTGGAATCAGTCACACTAACTTCCGTACACTTTGGTATAAGCCTATTGTGGGGCACGGTAGCCGATTGGTTATGGCGCTCGTCTTGTAAAGTGTAGTGCTTGGGTTCAAGCCTCCCGTTAGACGATTACTGCATAGACGCCTTCAGCAAGATTTTCATTCACTATTGCTCAGTGCCATCCAATAATGCTTTGTGATTAATCAATGGCTATTCTGTTGCCGCAGACTGTGCAAATTGTTAGAGTTGTGGGTTGTCTCTGGACCCTTCCTCTATGAGCAAATATATACGAAAGTAATGAAGACTTTCGAAATATCTCACTCCACAATGACTCTCTTATCAAGCATTTGTGGTCACCCACAGGCACGGCTCAAGACATTTGGCGGCCCTAGGCAAACCGGCGGCCCTAGGCAAACCCTCAAATCTTTTTAGATTTTCGTCATGGTAATTTCGTCCATCTTTTTGGAATTTCATCTTACACAAAAAGTTGATGACCCTTTTATAGTCATTCGCCTCACAAATAAGTTGATGACTTTTTTTGAGTCATTCGCCTCACAAATGAATGTCATGACCTTTAGCGAATAATAATTAAAAATAATTCAACATCGTTCCATTTATGAATTTCCAGAATTTTTTATGTTTATTTAAAAAAAATGGAAAATTGGCGGCCCCTAAAAATCGGCGGCCCTGGGCGATTGCCCAGTTTGCCTAACGGACGAACCGGGCCTGGTCACCCAACAAAATGTCGCATGAACAGCTCTCTCAGTGCCTCCAAAAAGCCTACCCAATTTAAATTCGGGCGTGCTCATGAAACAGCCTGGCCACCGCGTACGAATTCGCACACTTCCGCGCCAGCCGGTGACACAGGTGTAGCCCATCACGACTGGTCGTAAGCCGCCGTCATTTTTACTCATAGCCATCGAGTTTGACACGTAGATCATTTCATTCATTTCTTCTGGTAGAACTTCCTTAACCAGCACATTGCCAAGTCACTTCAAAGGCCGCTTGATTCTTAAGCTGCTGCTTATTAACTGCATTAAGTAATACTACTTATTAATCGTTTGACCCAACGGGAAAGAGATATCTTAACAACCTATTCTTTACCTAAGTGCAACACTGGAAGTGGTCGACTCTTTCTTGACTATACATGTACATGACACGATTGGTATCCTCTTGTCTGTCGGCACCGAAAGATACCTATTCTCCATCTCAGCAAACGCCTTCGGTATTTCTTAGCGACATGTTCTTTACCTATGTGCAATGCTGGGAAACGGTCGACGTTTTCTCGATCACATGGTAGGCACTAAGCAATGGCGATGGCCCTGTGTCGATTGGTTGAATCTGAAGGACGTCGGATATCCTCATCTGGGATAAATCGACTCTGGACCCAACGGAGGCGTTTCCTGAGGCGAGGATTATCCGACGTCCTTCAGATTCAACCAATCGACTCATGGCCAGCGCCATTGCTTAGTGCCTTCCACGGTTTATTACTTATCGACACAACGCTCCATTCGTATTTCATGTGTCTGATGTCCACAAACCGGAAGTTTACAAAATTGTTAGAAAATCTTCAAAAATATCTCTTAGATAGTGCTTAGTATTATAAAGGTAAATAAATTGAATTAGTACATTAAAATAAATATTTGTCAGAATCTGTTATTGATAAGTGAGTTTAATTTCGACTAAAAGTGTAAACATTTACTCTAGATCCGAAATATTCTCCGACGATCAGTTGCTTCTCTTCTTTGTCGAAATACATTCTATATGGCCTTGGCATAACCATGTAATCTTCTTCTGTTGATCGACAAAAAATTGCTCTATTCCATTTCAAATCTGAGTCAAAAAGAATTACTCTACCATTCCTAGTGTCGGTCACAAACACTTGATCGTCTGAATCGAGTGAGAGATAAGCAGGATCGTTCAATTCCTGTGTTTCATTTGAAGGAATAAAACGACGGATGACCATCTGTCCATCTCTGGTCACCTCACTCATGGACCATTTCGGATACAACTTACCATCACTTTCACTTGACCCAATCTTTCCCTTCTCGTCCATTTTCTTCCAGGGGTGAAGGATAACGAAATTCCCCATGGATGTTTCCACTGCATGATGAGGGTTCTGCACGTCTCTTGGTAACTGAATGGATCGAATAAGTTCTGCATCCGATCCGTAGATCATCAGAACGGACGGCCAATAACTGACCACCAACAAGCGATCATCACTGGACACTGACAGAGTAAGTGGCTCATAATCAGTGGTCAACCATTCGACGATTTTGTGTTTGTCATTTGTTTTTCTTGTAATCTTCCAGATGCATTCCTGCGCTCGGTCAGAGACGTAGAGACAATTTTCCTTCTCACTGGATCCAATGTCAAACAAATCTCTGACCTCGTTTATTTTGAATTTTCTCTGAAGACGAAAAGGAATTCGGTCCTCAAAGACGCGAATTACTTTTGGAAGAGAGAGGACGTAGATTTCATTTCGCAGTTTAGTCACTCCATACACACCTTCTGCTTTTCCTGCGTCGATTCTGTGAGTGAAGTTGATGGAGATTGAATACACGACTGAAACAAAAAGAAGACAATCTTTAATACGCAAATAATCGACTCAATGATATCTTTCTTTTTAAATTATTAATATTTCTATTAAAATTGACTGCTAATATTTAGCTTGTTTTCAATTAATGATTGTTTGCTTATATATTTTTTTAACTTATATAATTCGAGTTAAAGAGCATCTGGCTAATAATATTTGGTATTTTAATTCCTCTGGCTGACAACTGAAATAAAACAAAATTATCAGTATATTGATAACTAATTATTATTATTATTAATTCACAGTGTTTCTATTTTACTATACGCAGTAGAATTGAGTGCTGTTGGTTGCTTGGATCATCGTTGCAGGTTTATATTTTGTATTATTTATTAATTTAATTAGCTGCTGATTCTCTCATCCACTGTTATGTCTATGGTTCTGAGTTTGTTTTCTGTTGGTTTTCACTGCTTCCATAACTCGCTACAAACCTTCTAACTTCATACCATTTTCTTCCTAATTATCTGATTTTTTACGGCTCGTTAGCACCACCTAATTACTTCCTTTCCGTTGTGCCTATGATTAATGGCTGAATATCTTAGTTTTGTATTTTTACAACGTTTCCATTTCACTGGAAGCCTCTTGTGGTCCCTGTGTCTTTGCACTTCTAACATTTGATATTCGTCTTCCAATCTAACCTTGTGGTTTCTTCTAATGTTTTGAATTCACTCAAAATAGACTAAATATACGCAATCTAAGTAGCGTTACGATATTCTAGGTAGAAATCTCTATTGGTAGATAAAGTTTCTCTCTTTGCAAAAAGCATTAGTCCAGACTCTCTTTCTTGATCTGTTATCATTTAGTTTCACGATATTCACATAAAATACAGGTTTTTCTTATCCATTTCAGCAACCTACGGATATTTTTAACCAACGCCATTTTAGACATTTTTTTATTCTAAGGGGATATGATATGTTTTAGATGTCTTTATGATGATTGAGTTTATAAGAACTTGCCAACAGTTTTCTTGAAATGATTCCTGTCGATGTTGATCACCATTGAAATAGATGGTTGAATATCTTCAAAGAATACATCTCTCAGCTGATTCGATTCGTACATCTTCTGAATATGTTCAAGGGATGCTTGTGAATGACACCAAATCCAAACGACCACAGTCTGTCTGTCCACATGAGAGTTCAGGATTTCTATGCCTTCATTCTTCAGTTTACTGATGAGTAAATCAGTTTGATGTATTCTTGGTTTGGTTCTATTTCGAAGACCTTCCATTGCTTGATGAAGTAGCAATGTTTCCATTGACGTCGTACACTTTGCAGTACGAGTTTCCACTTTGACTTCTATTAACCCTAAAAACAAAAACGTATTTGAAATGTAAATCTACTTACTCCAATGTAATTTTAGTTAACTGCAGTTGAATAAATAAGAATTTTAATCAAATTAAGAACTACTATAAGCCAAAACACAACAGAACATTTTCAAAACTAACTTCTCAAAATTAAATGTCATTATTGATCAGGTATTAAGAGCGTACAAATTTCTGATTTCTCGTAAAACGTAAGTACCAATGATAGACAAATTTCAGCAGTCAGCGAAATAAGTTAGGATAAGATTATGTCAATCATAAGCCTTTGATTAAGTTTGGATTATAAACCTCCTCCGTTTTCTATAATCCTCGCCACTGTGTTCTGTTTAGCTCGTCGAAGACTCTTGACGAAACCTGAAAACTGGTCGAAGGTTCTCATGACGCTCAAAAGCTCAGCGTTCTTCTCTCGGTTTGAACGTTGACTTCGAATAAGGTGACTTTGCTCTTCTGTTATGCAGTTGAGAGACAACAGCGAAGCGATTAACTCATCATTTGGTTGAATATTTTCTAAGAGATATTTTCTGTTGCTTCTAATGACGGCAGATATTTTATAGGTGCTTTCATTGAAATCTAAAGAGACACAAACTATCACAAGTTGTTTAATGGCCTCAGCTTTGATATATCACAACATATAATGTTCTGCTAAACATTCCAGTCCAAAATAAATGGAAACCTTTATTGACTTTGGATCAGACAGAAGTGATGAAATTGATTCAACTGGAAAAAAACCCTAAAGTCAATATGCTTGAGTCATCATCATCATCATCATGGTCGTCGTCGTCATCATCATCATCATCATCAACATCATCATCATCATCATCATCATCATCATCATCATCATCATCATCATCATCATCATCATCATCATCATCATCATCATCATCATCATCATCATCATCAATAATCGTGGGCTCAGCGCCCGTAGGTGTCTGATGACCTCCTGACAATGTCTTTCCACTCCATTCTGTCCAGTGCCGAGTTGCTCAGTTCCTGGAGACTTGTTCCACGCAATTCTTCAGTGTCATCTGTCCATCTCTGAGAGATCTTCCTCTTTTGTTTGTGCCTTCCATTATTTCAGAAACCAAAGTTTTAATTTTCTGTCCTCCTTCATTCTGCAGATATTTTCGAAAAGCTGAACACTGTGACTCGTCTAAATGCAAATAGCTCTTCAATTTTTCATGCCCTGCCAGTTTTAAGGTGCGAATTGAGTTTGTACCCGGGCATTTATATTGCGCCTATTGTTTCGTTATAAAAATATGTCTCTGAATAATCTAAAAAATCTTTTTCCGCGCAGTGACATAATACATCGGGCATTGTAATCAGTGGTTCCTGGAAGTGAAACGCGTAGGCAGACTTATTCTCGGTATCAGGATGTTTGAAATCTGGAATTTTAGTAAACACTGGAGAGGAAGACCTTCATGAACATCCTACAACGGGGAATAAGGAACTCCAACTTCGGCTGGACACGACATTTCGTCTGCTTAACACATACATGCTGCCTGTTTTCCTGTATGGAGCAGATATTTGGAAGCGTGCCAAGGATCTAGACACGAAGGTTGATGCCTGCCAACGGTGGTTCCTGAGGAAAATAATGTGCATTATCTACACAGCGTATGTCATCAATTTGTAAATGTACTGCCACGGGATGCACATCCCGCTGTTGAAATGATTCAAGCAGGGAGGTCCCAGCTGTTTGGATACTGCGCTGCGCGCTGTGAAAGGAGAAAAGAATTTCGGACCACCCAAATGTTGGAAGAGCAAAGACCAACAAATATGAGCCTCATAAGTACGTCAAATGCTCCCCATAAAAAATCCAGTTTGAAATCTGTTTATATAGTTGTTGCAGAGATGACAAGGAATAATAAACTTTTGCATAGGAAAAGGAATAAACCTTGATATTTTAATGATGAGCCTCGTTGGTTTCCTATCAGCTTTACTAGATGCTTGTTAAAGTGTTGAATCACCTTGCCTATTATCCGCTCATTTGCCTCGCATGAGGACAGAAAGTGCTAGGCTAATATTATGAGAAATTAGCTAAAAATAAATATCATATTCCCGAGGCTGTTTAAATTACATATTTCTATTTCAAGTAGACAATGCGAAGGACTGTGTAAAGATGCAATAAAAATTTGGTGAGTTAATGAGCTTTGTTGCTTTTTTTGATTAGGTGACAAGGAACAATAATAAACTGTTGCAGTCCTTCCGTTTCAATAGGACTTAATTGCTCAAAACACAATATTTATTTATTTTTAGCTAATTTCTCATATTACGGGTTATGCAACTACATTGCTCTGACTTTTCGCTGTAAACTAAAGTCTTGCCTTTCCCAGAATTCCTAACCAGCTTCAACTTGTCCATAAACTCTGAACACTGTGTCAACCGTTAACTCTTGATGGTACTTTTGGTAGGGCATTTCTAGTGTGCAAGTACCCCACAGTGGCCACTCTCAGAGTTATTCGAGCATTGCTCTCATACTGAGGACTGTTTTGGTTTAATGACTTTCTTACCATTAATTTTAGGCAATTGAAGGTAATGACACTCTAAAAGTTTTCAGATTATGTTAAAATATTTTGTCAAAGTGATCCCTTGTGGTCGAGATAAACAAGTTTGACAATAATGCTTGAAAAACATCTCACTTTTCAGGTAACGCCAGATTGCATTCTTGAACCGTTGTCTGGTAATTCTTCGATAGAAGCAAACGTCGACTGATATGAGAGACCTTATAACTTCTTCGTCTCTTTGCTGTGTTGATGAATTCAGTATCCAATGTAGGAAAGATTTTTGTAAGATGATGTCCAACATCTCCAGTGGAACATCGTACAACTGAAATGAAAAAATGGTGCAACGTATACACTGGAAGACTATATTAGATGATTACATTGATTAGATAATCCCCAATGTTATTAGGGATGCCCAATAGGTTAGCTTAGCATAGATTTCAACAGTTCAGAAGACATACCTAATAGTTACATTTTCAAAGTATCATTTTAAACTATGTGGTATCCGTTGACAGAGTGCAATATAGGCTAATTCATAACAGTCTCAACGTGGGAAACTCTAGTACTTAGTATTTTCTGCTCTAACTTTTCTGCGGATTTCTAGATTTATTTAAATCTATAGCCTTGTTTTGGTGCTAACTGAAGGTTCTAATTTTCCCATATTCATACTTCATCTTAGTTGTAATCTCATGAGCTTGAGTCTACGGCGTCTACGCTATGCAATGCTTCCTGGTTTTTGGGAGATATTGCCGCTTTTGTCTGATCTTTACTGGTTGTTAGCTTAATCAGCATGTGTATCAAAATCACGTATTCGAAATAATTTAAAAGAAGGATTAAATCAGCAGCTCCAACATTTTAATATTGTGTTATCTATTGACACAGTGCTGTCAGTGAATGACAAAATTGCGACAACGAATCACAGTAGTTGGTTTTAGCAAGCTTAAAGTCAATGAGAGAATTAGGCAGAAATGAGTTATTTCAATTCACAATTAACTATAAAAAATAATTCAAAATTTCAGCTGAAGCAACAATTTTTTTGATTTTTGACCATAATTAATATGTTTAACAACATTATCACTGTGTCATAGATTAATAATAATCCAGTCTAATAACTCCTATTCAGCGCTGTGATTATCGGAAAATTGGTTAGTCGATAGCAGGCCTGCCGAGAGGGGGAGATGGCGGGGGAAAAATGCTCAGGGGCCCGGCGATTTTCCGGCGAGAGTCCGCCCGAAGGATGTAGGCGCGACGTATTCGAATGAATTTGGCGCCTCTACGAGTGAGGCGTGACACTTGTATTTAAGAATTGTTCCGAAAAAATTGTGCAATTAAACCAACCGAAAAATTCCAAATTCATGATATCTAATATCAGTCCACAAAGGCGACTTTTTCCATTCAGCAAACTATATATTATTGTACCTATTTAAATGCTCTGAAAGATGCATTCTTGATAGAGATATCTGTTAAACCAAAAAGATAAGGTCTTGTGCTCGGAAAAACACGATGTGTCCTAGTAGATTCAGAATTAAAAATATCCAGTAGCCTAAGAACAATTTTCTAAGTGCCGGGCTAGCAAAATAAAATCTCGTAGCAATGGTCGACAAGCGCTTTCCACTCTTTGTTGAAACTGATTGGTAAAAGAATGGTTTCCTTGGAATTAAGAGACTTGGATGTCATTAGAACAAGAACTTCAATATCTAGTTACCCATTCTATAGGCGCCATAAGAAATTGGCGCGTCATGCTTTTTGCCTGAAGGCCTAATCAGGTTATCGACTTTATCCCTTGACAATCAACAAGTTACTGTCAAAGTGTCGCTGTGAAACAGCCTCATAGGTTACATGCCTGTGTAAATAGTCCATGGTTTTTCTCATAATCCGTGAGGGTCTAACGTCAAGTCGACTAAAACTAAGAGGAGCATTGGACTTGACAAATGACAATGGAGATAATTATTTTTATTGATGATGATCAGGGGCGCCCGCAGGCTTTAAAAATTGGACGTACACCCCAAAAAAATTGAACGCACACTCCTCCAGTCCCCTCCCATCCTACCCGTCATACACTGAAAATGACTCAGAGTGACTCATTAGACACAATTCAATTTAGAATTTTAGATAACATCGAAAGAGTTAGAAGAGACCGGTAAAAGAGATGGGGACACACGGATCCACGCTGTGGAGACAGATCCCCGCCGCTGAACTTTAGACTACACACGGTCTGGAGTTCTTTCTTTTTCGAATACCAAACTTGATTACGTGCAAACTTGGCACTGCTTTCCAATATATTTAACAATATTAAAGTTGTTTCTTTCAGATTAGGCCTACCTCTTTGCGAACTGTAGAAAATCGCCATTTCTGCCTCTGGCTTGGAAGATTACTTTCCTTGTCGATTCCTTTTTGGTTTCCTGCAAAGGCGCACATAGTGCTCGTTAACAGAAATTAGTTTGAGGTGTTTGTTTGATGTTATTTGCCTCATTTAACTATGCTGGTTCATACAGCAAAACCTGATCCTCTAAGAACGTTTGTACATGAGAAATGGCTACACGTGTAACCAGAAATATAAACATATAAGTCTTGGTTCACACAAGTACAAAGTCTTATTTCGAGTGTTTGAATATTGATTTAAGCTGCAATTGAAGTTCTCTTACGCTGCAATCCTGCAGTCAAATTAGTAAGTAAGTAAATAGTCTGTTGTTTCTGGAAGAGAAAGCCTACGTCTTATAAAATTGACAGTTGCTGTTAACAGTAACTGTGGTTGGACCAGGAGAAGCCCGCTCTGTCTCATCATCTATTAGCAACTACTACAAGTGCATTTGACGTTCACTTGACGAACAGATCGAACGACGATAAGTTCATTGGAAGCCGAGTGGCAAAGGTGACAGAATCGGAGTAGGCCGATAGAGCCCGATGAAAAAAGACTCCTGCCGGGTTTTTCTTGGCAACAGATGGCGTATTGCTGGAATCTTTTTGTCCCTTTCTGAAGGCTGCTTGAAAAAAGACGTGGAAGTCTCGACCAGTTCGCTTTAGTTTTTACAATGGTACATTTAGCATTTAATGTTTATGTTTCAAAATGTTAACTTCTTAATTTGATTTTCATAAAACACCAAACTTTTGAAATGCTAAAACATCATAAATTAACTGTCAAAACATTTTGTGTTTGCAAGTCATAACATTTTGTGACCGATTAAGTGGTACATGTAATTAAAGTAGTGAAATGGACACGAATGGACAGAGCTACTACGGCAAATCCCGTGAAAGACGACGAGGTTCAGTTGCGCTGTCAGCAATTTCATGGGCGTAAGATGAAACTCATGTGAGCTCTATATGGGTTCAATATGTGAATATAAGGAAATAAAATTATACGGTACGTCTTATATGGGCCCATGTCGGCATGCTGCTTGCGAGTTAACTGTGGCGTATCGAACTATATATACGACTTAAACTCAGTTCGATCAATATATAAATGACACAAGGAAATACAGACGAAGAAGATAAGGCGTGGGGATTCTCTAACTGGGAGGGTTCAGACGGAGATCTATCCATTACAAATCACGTCACAATTTCTCTGCTGGTCTTTCATTATCATCTGGTTCAAACTGAATAATGAAGCGAAACATAGGCATATTTGAGCTTTAATCATACCAACTGTCTTTGTTACATCGCCTTTTAAAGGCCGAAAAGGTCCAATGTCCAGAATCATAAACACCAATCACACATGCATAACACAAACATCTTCAGCACAGAAATTAGTTTTCTTGTGGTCTGATTTCATATTATGCCATGATGCGCGTATTCAAGAGTTTTACATCACCAATGCGCCGCAACTAATGATATCTTTCAATAGATATACCCCCTAACGTGCGCATTTGTTCTTTAATTATCTTCAACTGAGTTTTGCAAACTAATAACTCACATCTTGTAATATGACTCAAACTCTTCACATGAGCAAATCTGCACTTTTAGATATGACCTCTGAACGAGGAATTACATGCTTGTAATTATGCGGAATCTGGATCGTATCTATACGTCATCGGTTGTCTTTTTTCAAATTCTCGGTATAATTATAATGTTTTCTCTTTAGACCTTGTCGACTGATTCCTTCTTCCGAATGCAATAACAGGCATTTATTGCTGGAACATGCAAAATGTTTGAAACATATGTTGCAATACAGAGCCCGAGATACATCCCTTCTCCAAGTGGTATAATGTTTTTCGTATTCCTCTTAACCCACAGCTATGTGGCGTCGTTCGGGAAATGTAGATTGCATTCAAGACAAAGCTACACTGATAGTGCTAACCAGTTGTAAACTGATATATCGTAGGAAGTCAAACTAAAGTGCTATTGGTTGTCGATTGACGTTATGTGCTTTCCAGTGTCGGGTGCACAGCGCCAGGTCGTTATCACTCTCTTTACATACATAAACGCACCTTGCGTATAGTTACGCGCTTCTGCGTTATTTTCTTGGTAGGAATAGTGTGGAGTTGACCGCTATAACTCCTCCCAAATTCATCGAAAACTGGAGTCATATAACTTTGAGGAGTTGTGGACGATTATTTAAAGAATATGGGTCAACTATACATAATTATCATCACAACCACCAGGTCCACCACCATTCTTGGCTCGTATCTAGGCCGAGTCTGTTTCATGTCCAACTCAACCATCTCGAGGCTGCGTGAAGTCAGTATGGATGAACAAGTAAAATGTACTCAGGTCACCCGAACTTCACGAAACCAACGCAACAGAGTCCGTTGGCATTAACAGCAGATTATTTATAAGTAGTTTTTCTCTCCAAATTAAACACAACCTGTGCATCGGCGTCCGGAGGGGAGTAAGGGGGCATTTGCCCCTTGGATTTTGCAAATATGTTACAAAATATAATCTTTTGATTATTATGATTATAACAACAGTCCCAACACGATTTTCATTGCAAAAAACACTTAATAATTTAGGTAAAGTCCATGGCCATTATTTATGTTTGGAGTCGTCACGTGTTCTGTGGTTCTGTGTTCATTTTGCCCCTCCCTCTACAAACATTTAGCGCCCCTTCAAAAATTTCTGCGGCAGCCCATGATCACCATCATCAGCGGGATCCCCCTGCATGAAGCGTTGCCTTTTCACAGTCTCCATTCCACTCTTTTCCGACTTTACTCTGGACTCGTATCTAGGCCATGTGTCGTTTTTCTTGTAGGCCGCGTACAATCAGTGTCAAATGCATGAGCAAGGTAAATGCGAACGTGAACCCCTAATTAAGCAAACGAACGGAGTCCGTTGGCAATAATAGGGTAACTATATCCATTTATAAGTGGATTTTGACTCAGCTAATTGTCTAATCTAAATGTGTTCGCGACACAACCAGATAACGAATGGAGTCTGTTGGCAAGAAAAACATAACTATATATTTATAAGTGATTTTTGACTCTGCTGATTATAAAATTTGGGTCTGTCTTTCTCCAATCCATTTAGCTTGAACTATATGAATCCATAATGTTGATGCCCTTGGAAAACAGGTATATACTTCACGATAAAGCTATTTGCACTTAGCTTACTCGTTTATTAACTCTTTGCCATTAAATAATACAGACATGCCAGTGCACATGAGGATATGTAGAAATTGTAAGTCTAACTCATTCATTCATTTCATTCATTTGAGCATTTATATAGCGCCCCTTCAAGGGGGCTACTCAGAGGCGCTCCCGACTCCAGCACGAACGAACAATGCAGTTTTAAGGCAGTATAGAAATACTCAGATTGGATTTTAGCATAGATGTTAAAAAGTTTTTTTCGTTTTTTATTTTTCTCCAAAAAACGTCGTTTTTTTCGTTTTTTATTTTTCTTGTCGTTTTTTTCCGTTTTATATGTAACTTTATTTATTTATTTATTTACTGTCTGTTAATGTTTTTCAGTTTGTGTTTATTTTTTTGTCTGATGTCCCTTACGTTGTCTCCATGCTTTCAAGGATTCAGCTAATTTGACTCACTATTTACGTCATCATTTGAGAAATAAATACTTTATGAAATAGCAAAGTACAAGAAATAAAATTTTATGAAGTTATTTCTAAGTTATCTAAAATGCCAAAAGAAAAGGGTGCGGAATGGATTCACGTTACTTTGATAAACGAGAAAGACAAAAACTGAGCATTGGCTAAATTGAAATGCATTTACTGTGAGAAAGTTTACACTAGTATATAGTCTATACCTCCAAAGTTTGGTTTTTAATTGTGTTAATTTAGTCAGGTGGACTTATGTGGACTTATATGATTACAATAAAATTTGAAAAGATTTCAATATTTTTAATTTCTCAATTTCTCATTAAACGAAACTTATAAGAAATAAAATAATTGTTGTAGATTGATGTTATTTAGTGTTTACTAATAATGATCTTGTACCCCTGTATGTTACAAGATCATTATTAGTAAACACTAATAATGATCTTGTAACATACAGGGGTACATTAGCTCAGGAGGGACGGAGGGACGCAGGTCGGGAGTGGGTTTGATCATGTCTGGAGTAGCACAGCGAGCGATGATGAGCTATAGACCGGTGAATGACAGGATATTGTCTGCCAGGTTCAGGACCGCGGCAGGGGCGGCGACGATATGCCAGATATATGCGCCAACGGCGGACGCTGATGAGACTAGCATCGACACATTCTACAACGACTTACAGGAGGAGGTTAGCAGAATCCCAAGGAGTGATCAGATCGTACTCATGGGGGACTTCAATGCAAAGGTTGGAACAGGAGATGAGGAAACAAAGGAAGTAATGGGGAAGTATGGCATTGGAGAACGAAACGAGAGGGGAGAGAGACTGCTGGATTTTTGCTATGCAAACAACTTGAAGATAACAAATACAAGATTCAAGCAGACAAAGATGAACAGGAAGTGGACGTGGGAGGCACCCGGAGGGCATACACACAACCTCATCGACTACATCATTGTCAACAGCAGACTGATGGGTAGCGTGAGGAGCAGCAGAGCATTTCCAAGTGCGGATGTAGGATCGGACCACCAACTGGTAATGGCAAACATACGATTTAAGCTGAAGATGAACAAGACGGTAATAAGGAGTAAAAGGATCAACACCGACAAGTTGAAGGATGGGAAGGTAAGAGCAGAATACCAAGCCAGGATTAACCAAAGATGGGAAGAGGTCATAAAGGAGGAAGTCAAGGGGGTGGAGGAAGAATGGACAAACGTGAAACACATAATACAAGAGACATCAAAGGAGATACTGGGATTCAGGGAAGGCCGGAGTTGTGCAGAGTGGCTATCGGAGGAAACGATTAAGCTTATGGACGAGAGAAGAACATACAAAAGCAAGAGGAAAGAAGGCCCGACGATGGCAAAGCAACACAACTACCTGTGCCGCATAGTTAAAAAGAGTGCCAGAGATGACAAAGAAAGGTTCATAGGAGGAATATGCAGCGACGTTGAGAACAGCAGAGGCAACAACCAGACAAGAGCAGTATACGAGGGTATAAGGAGAATCACGCAAACGCATGCCCCCAGGGTGAAATCAATAAAAGACGACGCTGGCAAAGTACTGACCGATCCTGAAGAGGTCAAGGAAAGATGGAAGGATTACTTCGACAGGCTATACAACGATCCAAAAACGACGGATGATAACTACTTGGAAAATGTCGTGGTAGCGGAAAATATGGAAAGTATACCCACCGTGGAGATAGACGAGGTCGAGGCTGCTATCAACAAACTGAAACACAGGAAGGCTCCGGGACTGGACAACATCACAGTGGAGGAAATCCAGGCGGGAATGGAGGGAACGGGAATAAAGATCATACATAGACTTTGCCAGGCGGTGTGGGAGAGAGAGGAGCTACCAGCGGAATGGAAGAGATCCATCATAGTCCCTATACACAAGAAAAAGGACAGGATGGAGTGCTCAAACTACAGAGGGATAAGCCTCCTCTGCCACAGCAGCAAGGTTTTCTCAACGATCATACTGCAGAGAATAAAGAAGAGAACAGAGGAGATACTGTCAGAAGCGCAAGCTGGGTTCAGGACCAACAGAAGCACAATCGATCAGATATTCACCTTGAGACAACTGGCAGAGAAATACGATGAATTCGGAAAGGAGCTATACGTCTGCTACATAGACTTCAGAAAGGCCTTCGACAGTGTATGGAGAAAGGGTTTTGTGGAGAGTAATGAGACATTATGGATACCCAGATAAGATAGTAAGAATACTAGAAAGCGCATACAGAGACACCTTTAGTGCGGTGAGAGTAGACGGGGATCTTTCAGACTGGTTCAGGACCATTGTAGGAGTATTGCAGGGATGTGTATTATCTCCTCTGCTATTCAACATATTCCTGGAACTGATAATGGCCATGGCGCTGGATGGGACAGAGGAAGGAGTGACGATCGGGGGGGAATTGATAAGAGATCTACGATTTGCAGATGACATTGCACTCCTGGCGGAGCCAGCAAAGGGGTTACAAGAATCCCTGACGAGAGTAGCACTGGTGAGCAGAGAAATGGGTATGAACATCAATGTGCAAAAGACAGAAAGTCAGTTCCTTGGAAGGGGGGACACCCAGTTTCAACTTGAGGTGTATGGACAAAATCTGGAACAAAAGGAGGGATTTGTATACTTGGGAGGATATATCAACGCGAAGGGCGAATCTGAGAAGGATGTGGAACGAAGAATTGGGTTGGCAAGAGGAATACTACAGGCACTACACAAGGTGTGGAGTGCGAGGGAAATCAGCAGGACCACCAAAGTACAGGTGTATGAGACACTTGTGCTAAACGTATTATTGTATAACTCGGAGACATGGACATTGAAGGAGGTGCAGAAAAGACGACTGAGGGTGTTCGAAATGGTATGTTTACGAAGGATAGTGGGAGTCACCAGAAGAGACAGGATAAGAAATATGGAGATACACAACAGATTGAATATACAGCAGGACATCGTGGACAGAATAAGGATCAGGAGACTGCGCTATTTCGGCCATATATCAAGAATGCGAAATGAAAGATACCCGAACATAGCACTACACGGATATGTACACGGGGGAGAGCGGAGGAGAGGAAGACCAAGGTTGCGATGGATTGATGGGATTCGAGAGGACTGCAAGGAGATGGGCCTATCCGTGCAGGAGGCTACACAGAGAGCACAAGACAGGAAGAAGTGGAGACTCACCATAAATGAGCGGCTATTGCGTGCTGGGGCATCGCCAAAGCCATAAAGAAAGAAAGAAGTGTTTACTAATAAAGCTGTGTTATTTGCTGATTAAATTCTGCAAACAAGGTTGTTAATTTTAAATTGCAGTAAGGCCTACAAGATGTGAGAAAGTCAAGTTATTTTCTTTTTTCTTTTTTTCCGTTTTTTCTCGTTTTTTATTTTTTTGAAAAAAACGACGTTTTTTCCGTTTTTTATTTAGTTTCTATCGTTTTTAACAACTATGGATTTTAGGAAGGAGACGCAGCGCCAGAGGTAGGGCATTCCATACCACTGGGCCAACCACCAGAAAGGCTCGATTTTGCATAGTTGCAGTACGAGCAAATGGGACCGCGAGTTTCCCCCTCTCTGCAGAACGAAGTAGTCGGCCACGGGTCTCGCTGACAGGTTGGCAGAGGGACCTACGATAGGTCGGAGCAAGACCCAACTGGCAGCGCCAGACCAAGGAGGCAATCCGATACTGGATGCGCAGAGCAACAAGAACCAATGTAGGTCACAAAGGAAGTCAGACACGTGGTCAAACTTGGACAGCCGACCAATGAGTCGGGCAGCAGCACGCATGACGCGCTCAAGGCTGGCCAAGCGCACCGCAGGCAGGCCAATATAGCGAGAGGAGCAATAGTCTACCCGGGCTGTGATGAAGGCATGGACCAAGGTGGAAGTTACAGATGGAGAGAGAGCACGAGCAATGGTACGGAGCTGGCGCAGTGGATAAAAGCAGTCGCGGGTTAAGCGACGAAGCTGCGACAGGAAAGTAAGCTCCTGATCGAGTACCATAATCAGGTTAACATAAGAATATAATAGAGTGCATAGGATTTAGCGTAAGTTCTCAAATTGCATCGTCATTACTAAACAGTTTTCAGATCTTCCGATGTAAGCCTAAGCTAAGTAAGCTTGCAATACTACAGAGTAAAATTAATGAATATTACCGTGTTTCTCCTTGGTTGGGTCAAAGACCATGATGGAAATTAACCGGCGTCTATATTTAGGAATAATGTCTGTGGTTCATAGCAACAGCACATCTATGACTGTTCTGTATCATTGCACCTGCATGTTTGACACCCCTCCGCGTAGAATAATAAATAGTTTGTGGTATGGAAAATGGTTAGGGTTGATGAAAGGCCAATTGTGTATCCGACGAGATAAAATTCCTAGCTGGTCACGCAAAACCCTCGTGTAGGAAGACGTATTCCGCAACATGGGAATATATTAATTCGCCCCAAAGTTTCTCAGAAACTACAAGTGATAGAACCTTGAGTTTTGTGTCGATGATAGGGTTTTCCAGTTCAATAAATCAATGAAACTATTTCTAACATTTTAGGACAATCGGATGGCCTTCATTTTTCAAGGTCTTTTGACCTTCATTGTCAAATATTAATAGCTCAGTATCTGTGATGCACAAAGAGAAATGCTGAGACACAAGACAGGTTTGCGTGGTTGTAGAAATCCAAAAGAGTCATAATCAACATCATATGACCATTGAATGATAATCATATGACCTTGTAGTCCAAGGTAATTACTTTTAGGGTTAACTTTTTGTTTCGCAGAAACTGCAAGGTTAGTGTTGGAATGGTTTTCGGTGTTGCGGAATATAAAAAAACGAACGAGCAACACTGTGAAACCATCGGATGACCTTGCAGTTCAAGGTCACTTGACCTACATTGGCTTTAATCCATGATTTCCTAGGAGCTACAAGTGTTAGACTGGTGGTTTTGGTGTTAATTCACGAATTTCTGGGTCTGGAATTCTGAAAACGTATATGCAAAATTACGACCATCAGTTGCCCTTGTAGTTCAAGGTGACATGACCTATTGAGGTTAACCTTTGGTTTCGCAGAAACTACAAGTGATTAATTAATAACGATATTCTTCTGAGTTGGTGATCCACAGACTGTAGATGACATCGGTCAGTGTGTGATCAGCACGGTCTATAAATTGGCGCTTCGTTTGATTAAATCAGTAAGTGTGTAGATAAGGCATAAATTCCAGCCCAAAAGTCAACTGATGCCTGAGGCATCAAGAAGATAAGGTCCTATATTCACTGACTGACTGACTGACTCACTAACTCACTCACACACGCACTCGCGCACTAACACGCTCGTTTATTTATTCATTCATTCACCCAGTCGCTCATTCATTCTTTCATTCATTTTTCATTCTTTCATTCATTCTTTTATTCATTTAGTAATTCAGTCATTCATTTAGGTCATTTAACCCTCGGGCTACCAAGGGGGGGGTGGTTACCACCCCCCCCTACGTTTTTCTGCAAAATTTTTTTTAGCACATGGAATATAATTTTGACATTTTAGGTAGCTGTAGGGGGTCCATTTGCACACATTTTGAGGTAAAAGTCGTGATGATATCCCACACCATAAAAAAGTTATACCCGATATAGCCTAGGTACCACCTTGTTGAAATCAGGAATTTCTCAGTTGTCAGCTGTTTGTCGACTATGAAGGTATTCATTATTCTTTCTGGAAGAGAAACAACTATGCCATTCTTTAGAGAGAATGTAGGGCTATATTTGCTTGCTTAGTTATTTGTCTTTTGAAAACCGGAAGTGATCATAACAAATAATAATACGCTTTTTCAGTGTGAAAATCACTGATGCAACATCACAACGTAAACCGATATGGTTGGGTATGGGGAAGGGCTATAAACAGTTGAAGCAGAATGCTAACAGAGTAAAAGCAGTGCTGTGAAGTGTTCAAGAAGCCGGTTTGCAGGAAGCATTCCCACAAAACAATGAATGTAAGTTGCAATAACTGCAAGGACCACTGACGTATCTGACTGCCGGGAAAAATTACATAATTTCTTGTTTCATGTTGATATGGCTGCACGCCTTTAGGTTTTGCCTGTAACTGAAACAGACTTTGGAATAGTTTGTATTGTTGAAAATTAAGCCTCATTATATTTAGAATATTCTTGGATACATAGTTCATTTTCAAAACCCACATCATTTATAGTTCTTATCTAAAAAGTACAAATTGTGTGGGATAATATCAGATATCGTTAAATGGACCGGTGCCTTTGTTAAAAACTATATAATTTCGAGATGCATTCATATATTTCACAACAAAATATACCATTCTTTTCAGAAATGAATGCTGAATCAAATGCTATATTGCATGATATGATATTTGAAACCAAACACGAAATTCCGGGGGGGCTTTCTTTGCTATTGAGGATGCTATAGAAATTGTCGCAATTACAATTACAATTACACAAGCAAGAGTACTCAGAAAAAGTAGACCTAGTTCCAAACTGACGAAAAATTTCAAAATTTGCATCATTTATATGCTTTACTTTTTATATTGAAATAATCTGATTCCCAGTGTAATTACACGGGAGAAAATTTCCCGGAGGTTTTCCTGTAGAAAGAAGGAAATATTATGCAGGAGAAAAGTTTTAAGTCTCTAATACAAACACATCAGCGAGAAACTCTAGCGAATGACTAATTATTATTAATTAGTAACTTCTATTGCGCCGGTGTCTAATGCACAAGCATCAACCGATGGCACTAATGTAATGGCTGTGTCATCTGGCGAATGTTTTAGAAATACCAATCAGAAGAAAGAACACCGCATAAAACAATACACTAAACACCATCCAACTTAGAGTAATCGTAGAATGTTTTTAGCGTTACTCTCTGGACAAAGGATCCTAACGACCGGCTGGCCTGGAACACCCAGCTTCGTGACCTCCATCGTCTCTACCATCGCAAGGAGGCTGCTCACTGGGAGAAGCTGGTCTCACGCAATCTCAAAACCCAAGACGCCTTTGGTCTTCCATTTCGTGTGTGCTGGGTCGGCCTTCTCGCCCTTCAGAAATTCCTGCCTTCTTCGCAAATGACTTCTTGGCTATATACATGCTCACGGAAAAGACTGATCGACTCAGAGCCCCCGCATCGGATGCTCCTCCACCGACGTATACCTCAACGTCTTTTGTCTTTGATGATTTCGGACTCGGACCTTCGCACAGTTCTCACATCGGTTAATTTAAATTCTTGCATTAGATCCTCTTCCCATTTCATTCTTAGTGACATTTTAGGTGATTCTGTTCCATATCTGCTTTATCTATTTAATAGGTCCCTCTCCGAAGTTTGTGTCCCCGCCTCGCAAAAGCGGGCCATTGTTTTCCCTCACTCAGGAAGCCTAATCTTGACACAAACCTCTGCCAAAACTACCGTCCAATCTCTAACCTATCATTTTTATCCAAAAACTTCTCTCTTCAACTTCTTCCCTATCAGGAACAATCTGGTCTTCTACCTCCCTTTAAGTCAGGTTTTAGCTCTCACCACTCCACTGAAACTGCCCTCATGTCTTTGCTTTCTGAAATTTATTCTGCTGTTGATAGATCCGAACTCACGCTTCTGGCGCTATATGATGTCTCCTCAGCCTTCGACATGGTTGACCACACCATTCTTCTACAGCGCCTTGAGACCTCTTGCGGTCTCATGGGCCACCCTCTCCAGTGCTTCCGGTCATACTTCTCTGATCGCACTCAACTGGGTATCTCTGGTGAATCTAGAACTCTGTGGGTCCCTGATAAACTGTGTGTTCCGCAGGGCTCTGTTCTGGGCCCGCTTCTCTCTATTTTATACACTGCCTGTATCCCCTCTCTCCTCCCCATCCATGGGGCTTCAGGCCACTTCTTTGTTGATGATGTCCAGGCTTATGTTCACGGGCCTCCTTCCTCTCAACTACTTCTTGCTGAGTGCATCGAAGCTCTTTCTCATGACCTCCATACCTGGATGTCGCAATCGCCTCTAACTCAACTCATCCAAAACCCAATTTATCTGGTTTGGCACTCCTCAACAACTTCAAAAACTCGACTTTGGTGTGCTGTCTCAAAGGTTTCCGCTTTTCACTTTCTCGTCTAGCGTTCGCGATCTAGGAGTGACCCTTGACAGTTCTTTCACCTTTACTGAACAAATTTCCAAACTCACTCGCACTTCCTATTTTCACCTAAGGCGCCTTAGAGCTGAGCTATCCGTCGCTCTGTTTCATCTCCAATTTTCACTTCAATTGTCCATGCATTTGTCTGCTCTAGACTTGACTACTGCAATTCCTTCCTCACTGGTTTTCCCAAAGTCCGTCTTGCTCCTCTTTAGTCTGTTCTCAATCCTGTTGCTAGACTAATTTCCCGTCTTCCTCGATTCTTTCATATCGCCACCTTTATAGCAGAAGAACTCCACTGGCTCCCGCTTTCTGCCCGCATCCAATTCAAGGTCCTCATCCTTGTCTCTAATGCTCAACTTGGTTTCGCTCCGAAATATTTATGTGACTTATTTCATCGCCCTCACTCTGCTGCTTCTCTTCGTCCTCTTCGTTTCTCTGACCATTTGGACCTCCTCGTTTTCCGTGTCAGGACTTCACTGGCTCAATCTAGGACTTTTGTTTCCACTGTCCAATGTCCATGCTCTTTAAAATGAGCTTACTCCGTTCGTTCGTTCTTCTATTCTCTCAGGTAACGTCTCTTCCTCTTTTACACATTTTAAACTTGCTTTTCTCTCGGTGTCTCTCGCACTGGGAGCGCTTCTGAATGGCCCTCCCGCTAGAAGAGCTTTATAAATATCCGAACACAATACAATACAATACTTGTGGACAGCCTAATATTACCTCTGGTTCCTTTTCATGAGATTTCAATGCGCAAAACGAAGCAAACTGCTTTAGAAAAGTAGGACTTACATCACATAAGAACAATATGATGCACGCAGTGAAGAAATACAACACAAGAAATGAAAATTGATCTGACCCATTTATCTGATCTGACCTTATCCTCCTTCAATCAGTATTATTATTAATTACAGTACTGCTACTAATACTACGACTAATATTACTACTGCAACTACTACTAATAATACTACTCCCACTACTACCACTGCAACTATTCTCACTAATACCACGACAACTACTGCTCTTACTTCTTCTACTACCGCTACTGAATACCTACTGTTACAGATGCTGTCGGCCTTACTTATAGTTAGTGGGTTTCAGAACAGTTCCACTGAAGCAATTTGTTCACGCACTCGGAAAGTAAATAATATAGGCAATAGAGAGAAAATTATTGGGTGGAGTCAGGCCAAGTAGATACCGTCTAGTTTTCTATGAGCCAATTGTGGAGCACGGTAGCCGATTGGTTTTGTCGCTCGCCTTGTAACGCGTAGTGTTCGGGTTCAAGTTCCCCGTTAGACGATTACCGTATGAAGAGTTTCAGCAGGTTTCTCATTCACTATTGCTCAGCACCATCGAATGGTTCTTCATGATTATATAGTGGCTATTCTGTTGCTGCATGCAGCCTGTGCAAATTGCTGGAGCTGTGGGCTGTCTCTGGACATATCCTCTATAAGTAAAGATCTACGAATGTAATGAAGACCCTCGAAATATCCTGCTGCACAATGACTCTCTTATCATACATTTATGGTCACCCAACGCTATGTCTCAGATCCTCCCAATTGGGACGAGGTCATGAAACAGACTAGCCTTCGATTACGAATTCGCAAACCTCGCCGCCAGCCGGCGACACATGAGTAGCCCATTATGACTGGAGCGCCACTGAGTACTTCCCTGGAAGGGGCGCTATATAAATCCTTGAATGAATGAATGAATGACTGGTCCTTAACCTCTGTCCTATTACTCATAGCTAGCAGGTTTGCCATGTAGACCACTGCATTCATTTCTTCTTGTAGAACTTCCTTGACCAGCATATTGGTCACACATGTGTTGGTAGACGTTAAAATCCATTCCAAAGGCGGTAAGATTCTGTAGCTGCTTCACATCAATTTTAGTAAGCAATACTACTTACTTATCAGATGACCCAACTGGAGAGTTCTTGGCGACTTGTTCTTTACCTATGTACAACACCTATAGTGGTCGACGCTTTCTCTATCCTCTTGTCTGTCGGCGTCAAGAGATACTTATTCTTCATCTCAGCAAATGCCAGCGTCGATTTATCCTCGATGAGGACGTGCGACGTCAATCAGATTATCAGAATCAACCAATCAACACAGAGGCATCGCTATTGCTTAGCGCCTTCGACGGTGTATTAATTATTGACGCAACGCTTCATGCGTATTTCATTATGTCTGATATCCATAATTAAATCGGAGGTTTTACAAATTCTTTAGAAAATCTTCAAAACATTCCTTTTATATCCCTTAAATAGTGTCTAGTAATATGAAGAGAAATAAATGGAATTAGTTGAATAAAAAAATATTCGTCAGAATCTGTTAATGATAAATGAGTTTAATATCGACTTAATGTGTAAACATTAACTCTATATCCTATAAATTCTCCGACGATCAATTGTTTCTTTTCTTTATCGAAACACATTTTCCATGGCCGGAACATTTTCATATATTCTTCTTCAGCTCTTGATCGAAAAACAAATCTTCCTTTCCATTTAAGATCGGAATCCAAGAGAATTGCTCTGCAATGCCCAGTTTCGGTCATAAACACTTGATCGTCTGAATCGAGTAAGAGACAATTAAAGCAACTCAGTTTCGGTTTTCCATTAAAACGACGAATGACCATCTGCCCATCTCTGGTCACTTCACTTATTGAGCATTCCTCTTCCATTTCCTCCAAGCTGTGAAGGATAATGAAATTCCCCATGGATGTTTCCACTGCACGAATTGGGTACTCTATGTCTCCTGGCAACTGAATAGATCGAATAAGTTCTGCGTCTGATCCGTAGATCATCAGAATGGACGATTCTCTGACCACCAACAACTGATCATCATTGGACACTGACAGACTATTTGGCTGATAATCAGTGGTCAACCATTTGAGGATTTTCTGTTGGTCATCTGATTCTCTTGTAATCTTCCAGATGCATTTCTCTATTTGATCGCAGACGTAGAGACAATTTTCGTTCTCACTGGATCCAATGTCAGAGAAGAGTTTGATCTCTATTATTTCGAATTTCCTCTGAAGACGAAATGGACTTCGATCCTCAAAGACGTGAATTTCTTTTGATTGGTAGACTATGTAGATTTCGTTTCGCAGTTTAGTCACCCCATGCACTTCATCTTCTTTTCCTGTGTCAATTTCGTGAGTTAAATTGATGAAAATTGGACACACGACTAAAACAAATAGAAAATAATCTTTACTTTGCAAATAACTGAATTAATGATATCTTTCTTTGTTTTTTAGTTATATTTCTATTAAAATTTACTGCAAATATTTAGTTCGTTTCAATTATTGATTTCTTTGCTTATGTGTTATTATTTTTTTTTAATATAAAATTCGAATTAAAGTGCATCTGGCAAGTATTTGGTTATTTAACGACTCGGACTCACAACTGAAATAAAACAAAATTATTAATATATTAATAACCAGTTACTATCATTCATTCATCATCTTCTTGTGATACTATATGAAATAGAATTGAGTGCTGTTTGTTGCTTAGATCATCGAATCTGTTGCTATAAGTTTCTTTAGATTTTAAAAAATAATTTATTAATTTAACTAGCTGCCCATTGTCTCTTTCATTGTCTGTCTATCGTGCTGAGTTTGCCTGCTGTTGGTTTTTACTGCTTCAATACCTCGCTGAAAACCTTCTAACATGATACCGTTGTCTTCCTAATTGTGTGATTTTTTTACTGATCAGTAGAACCAATTAATAACTTGCTTTCCGTTTGACTACCTGTGACTGTCATCAATCTCTGAATATAACTTACTTTTTGTTCTTTAATAAACACTTTCCATCTCACTGCAAGCCTTTTGTGGCCTCTGTGCCTTTCCACTTGTACCATTTGATATTTGACTTCCAATCTAATCTTGTGGCTGTTTCTAATATTTTGATTTAACTCAAAATAGACTACATAAACACAACCTAGCCAGGGTGACGATACCATAGCTAGAAACCTGTATTGGTAGATGAAGTTTCTCTCTGTACACGAAATATTAGTTCAGACTAGAGCCCTGCGCCGGCCGCGCCGCCGCCGCCGCCGACGTTTTGTGGTTGCCGCCGCCGCCGATTTTTTTATGTCGGCGCGCCGCCGCCGCCGACAATTTGTCGGCGCCCCGCCGATGCCAGTCTGATGAGTTTAATTGCTATTGTTGCATTTTTCATGTTTTCCATGATATCGTGATAAAGTGTTACTTTAGTGCGAAATAGAAGTGGGCTTCTTGATACCAAGAATGCATGGTCTTCCTGACCAAATTCCTTTTCAATAATACTTTGATAATCTTGTCTTTGTGCAATGGTACACTCAGTCATTTAAAGCAATATCTTGCTACAAGTAGCCAGTGTTTTGACAACAAAAGCACCATGAATGTCTTTGTAATTGTACTACTGTACCCGCATTCTTTACCTTCATATTGAATAGCTTCTATAACTTATTGATTGTAGTCTTTGATGTCTGTGATCTTACTATAATAGTATAAATTTTTAGCTTAATTTTGTAAGGTTAGAGGAGTTCATAAGTGCTATTAATATCAAGATATGCCGTTTACTTATCCTTGCCGAATGGAAGGTATAATTGATTAACACTTTTGGCTGGAATATATTCAGGTTAACAGTACCAGGGCGAGACAATTTTTTACTTAGTACATATAAGTATCAAGAATGGTCTCTTTCAGTTTAGTCCAATACAAACAATGGTCTATATACAGAGACCTTAAATGACATGGCACCAATTCAAACAGGCAGCAGACCACCTGGTAAATTCATTTAAAAATTAACAGGCTTAAGGCCACTCGGCCATTCGATCATTATTATATGAGAAAAAGTGTATATATACATTTCACTCCTGGTCTTGACAGCAGCCTCTTTAACTGGGAGGCTGCTATCATCAGGCATCTTCGCTGTGACTTGGTGTGTATGCCTCTAATGTATCAGAGCATGTGTAAGTGTATTTATGCAATATGCAAATGAATGTTGCTTCATCTGATTACAATTTGTCAATACCTATACAGATGTGCAGTGTAATTGTAATTAAGGATTTTCATATTTGTAAGGCAAATGTCTGTAGGTGCCTTCCCTCTCAGTCCCTTTGTGTGTAGTTTAGCTTCATTGTTATGGAGTGGCTTTAGAGAAATTGGCCCTCTTGACTGGTCACAGGACAAACGGTTGTTCATAGTGACTCATACTTATCAAATATTCTGACTAGGCCGCGCCGCACCGCGCCGCCGTCGCCTCCGATTTTTGTTGATCGGCGGCGCGCCGCCGCCTCCGACCCTAAATAACCGGCGCGCCACCACCACAATCAAGTCGGCGCAGGGTTCTAGTCCAGAATCTTTCTCTTTCAAGCTTTTTCTTCAGTAGTACTTGCCAACGGTTTTCTTGAATTGATTCTTGTCGATGGTTATCACCATTGAAATAGATGGTTGAATATTTTCAAATAATGCATCTCTCAGCTGATTCGATTCGTACATCTTCTGAAGATGTTCGAGGGCTGTTTGTGAATGACACCAGATCCAAACGACCACTGTCTGTCTGTCCAAATGAGAGTTCAGTATTTCTATGCCTTCCTGTCTCAGTTTACTGATGAGTTTATCAGTTTGATATGACAATGGTTTGGTTCTGTTTCGAAAGTCTTCGATATTTTGATGAAGTTGCTGCGTTTCCATTGATGCTGTAAACCTTGCACCACGAGTTTCCATTTTGGTTTCTATTACACCTAAAAAGGAAAACGAAGTTCAAATGTAAAACTATTTACTCGGATGTAATTTTAATTAACTGCAGTTGAATAAATATGAACTTTAATCAAATTAGGAAATTCTTCAAGCGACAAACCCAAAAGAACATTTTCATAACGAACGTTTTAAATGTCATTCGTGATCAGCTATTTATAACGTGCCAATTTATGAGTTATCTTTAAAACGCAAATACCATGATAAATCAATTTAAAAACTCAGCGAAATACGTTAGGATAAAATTATTTCAATCATAAGTCTTTAGATGAAGTTTGGATTGTAAACCTCCTCCGTTTTCTATGATCCTCACTACTGTGTTCTGGTTAGTTCGTCGAAGACTCTTGACAAAATTTGAAAACTGTGTCTCATCGAAGGATCTCAGAGAGTACAAAAGCTCGGCGTTCTTTTGTCGGTTTGAATGTTGACGTTGAATTAAGTGACGTTGCTCTTCCGTTATGCAGTTGAGAAACAAAAGCGAAACGATAAACTCGTGATTTAGTTGAATATAATCTAAGAGATATTTTCTGTTGCTTCTTATGATTGCAGATCTTTTCTTGGTTTTTCCATAGAAATCTAAAGCGACACAAACTAGCACAACTTTTGAATGGAATCACAGCTTTGTTACATCACAATATAATTATTATGATGTTCAGCGAGACATTCTTGTCCGGAATACATAGAAACCTTTCTGTCTTTTTATTTGACAGAGGTTTTTAATTAATTGGGAATTCGAAAACCAACATTCAACCCAATATTTTTGACTCGTCTAAATGCAAATAGCTCATCCACTCATAGGATGCGAATTGAGAGTTTGTACCCGGGCATTCATATTGCGCATGTTGGAACTATCTATCTTCCGTTGTTTCGCCATAAAATGTGTTTCTGAATAATCTAGAAAATCGGTTTCTGCACAATGACATAATACATTGGACATTCTAGTCAATGTTCCTGGAACGTGAAACATATAGCCAAACTGTTGCTTGACATCTGGAATTTTAGTAATCACTGGAGAGGAAAACCTGCATGAAATTCCTACAACGAGGACTTTGGAACTGCAATTTCCGCCTGGTTAAGACATACATACTGCCGGTTGGCTTCATGTTTTGATTTCTAACCAACTTGACAATTGCATCTTTCTTCTCATATGCAGCAGTAAGGGAGATCTGCACACCTACAAATGATGCAAAGCTCTCTGGCTGAAGCCATAACAAAGACCAATAACTATGAGCCTTATAATTACGTCAAATGCTCCCATTAGAAAAATCCAGTTTGAAATCTGTTAACATGGGAAACGGAGTAACACTTAAGCACTTCAACGACGAGCTTTGTTGGTTTACCAGTCACTTGTAGTAGACGCTCGTCGTTAAAGTGTTAGATCACTTTGATTGTTATCAGGTTATTTGCTTTGCTTGAGGACAGAAGGTGTTAGACCAGTATTATGAGAAAATAGCTAAAAATAAATAATCTCATAATTCCAGAAGCTGTTTTAATTACATATTTTAATTTCAAGTAAGCAATGGGAAGGATTGTCTAAAGAAGAAATCCAAAATTCGGTGCTTTAATTAATCTTTGTTGCTTTTTTTTGCTCGGGTGACAAGGAATAACAAACTGTTGAAGTTCTTCAGTTTCAACAGGAGCGACTTGCTCAATAGCAAATTTTTATTTCTTTAGCTAATCCGTTAGGCCCCCTATATAATTTTTCAGCTCTGTGTGTCCATGCAATTGTAAGATGAACACTTTGGAATATTCCATGGCTGACAGGCCATTGGCCGCATTCCTATGCTTGACAGGCCCTTGGGCGACGTCCCTGAGGCCAATTAGAGGAAGGGTTACTAACCGTTAGTCGTCTGTTTATGAATGCGGCTATCAGTCTATTAGGGTGTGTAAAAAATATTTTTTTAAAATATTTATGCGCAGTCCCTCTAAAAAGTTTCTCAATGGTCCCAGAATAACACCTGTAAAATTTTATGACATTTGAAAAATATTTAGGAGTCCCTCAAGACTCTAACATTTTCCCGAAAAATTGGCATAAGTTGTGCCCGACGTGTCCAATTTCTAAATGCTTTTAGACAGCAACCTTGGATCCCATGATTACATGTTAAACACCATTGGAAAGCTCTTAAATAGTAGAATCTACAAGTATGTAACTTTATTGGATACATAGGGATGGTTTTACGATCAAATAATACAAAAATTGAACAAAACTTAAGACTTTTGGACTTTTGCAATATCAGTTATTACCACCAATTGTAAGGAGTAATCATCATTACAAATCCATTATAATGCAACAAACCATGGTTTCAACTCCTCCATACCTTCATCTGCTAATTCTTCATCACTGTTTGCACCTTCAAGTGCTTAATTCTTCAGTTCTACAATCTACATTCTACATGTCTACAAGATTGTCACAGTTGCACTTAGAAAAGTCGTGCCTATGTTTTTCATCAACTTGTAGAAGAAACTGTTTCTGTTTCCATCAAAAAGCATCCAATTCGCTATGTGAAGGGCACCAGGCTTGCGAACCGCTGCCGAACTGCTCAATCCAACCATGGATGCTGAGAGTTGGAAAAATTTTCAATAATCATCTCAAGGATGACCAAGTTGAAGCAGTTCAGTAATGAACTCCTTCAATTTGTCAGACGCAGACATCAATGGCATTGGTCGAGGCTTTGGTTGGCGGTGGGACAGGTTGGACCATTTATCTTTAAATTAGTTGAAGAGCAGAATGTCAGGCTCAGTTGATTGACACGCTTGACCAAGGCACAACAAGAATGCATCAGACATCAGGACTTCAAACATGTGATGTCAACAAGCCATCCACAGCAGATTGACCGATGGCTGTCTCTAGAAGACTGCAGGCTGCATTAACTCTGCCGGTATTTGAGGCCGTTGCATCAAAGCACATGCAAATACAAATGCATCGCACTGCCATGACCTCAAAAGGTCCAGAACTGCTCAGGACTGGTAAACTGTCCACTTTGTACACGTCTACTCCAGTGATGTCAGAGCCAGCAGCTTGTCATCCTAGTGCACGACAGATTTACAGGCTCGGAAGTCATCCTTGGTTTGCTCGGCAGCTTCACTGCAAAAATGCTTCGTTGACGGTGACTCTTAGAAAGCACTGCTGAAGATGTTGAGTTGCCTGTTTCGTTGACTAGAGAAGCTAGGATCATTGTGAATAACATTGAAAATTCATGTAAAACTATTGCAAAAAACACGCTGAAGCAAAGAAATCTTGATTTTGTATGTTTTCTGTAAACTTCATACTTGATTTTTCTGCACATATACAATAAGGTTATATGTTGACATTGTTTGTAGATTTTACTCTTTAAGAGCTTTATAATGCTTTCAGGCATGTTATTGTGGGATCCAACTGTGATCCTGCGACAATTTTTAAACTCAGAGACATCACACGTAATTTAGGACAAATTACGCCTTGGGGGACTCCTAAATATTTTTAAAATGTCATAAAATTTTGCAGGTGTTCTTATGGGTCCATAAAGAAACTGTCTAAAGGAACTGCATAAAAAGTTTAATCAAAAACATGTTCCTTGTGTGTCTTGAGACACCCCACTGTCTATAGACAGACGGACGCATTTATAGACAAACGAACAGCGGTTAGCAAGTCTCTCTCTGCCTCCCTCCCTTCCTCTCCTTCCTCCCCATCCCTCTCTCCCCTCCCTCTTTCCCTTCCTCCCTCCCCCTCCCTACCCAGCCCAATTCCTCCCTCCTCCCTAGCTCTGTCCCTCCTTCACTCACTCCCTCATTATGGGATCATACGATCTGACGGCAGGCTGAGGGGTGTTGGAGCAAAGACGAGGCGAAGACTCATTAGCCGAAACATAGATTGGCCACGTCCAATACAGGGCAAATGTGTATTCTACGTAAATAGTCCTTGATAATTTCTTAAAACAGTCCACAAGACGTCATAAAAATGGAAAATGCTACATTGTTCGTAAATAGTCCTTCAAAATTTCGTTTTTTCATGAATTAAGAAAGTCCCAAAGACCCCGATTACGTTTAAATCTTAAGCGACAATTCAACACGTCATTTATGACGGGCAAATACTCTAGTTTATCATAATACGGATTGTGCAACTGCATTGCTCTGGTTTTTCACTGTAAAGTCTCACCTTTTCATAACTCGTAGCCAACTTCATCCTGTCCTCCCCATTTTAGGTCTTTCTCACCCCAGACAGAATCCGTCTCAGGATATCCGCCGCCTCTTCTTCCTGGTCTCTTAGCCAACGGAGCGGTATGTTCAGTGCTTGGCAGTGAAAATGCATGTCCCTCTTAGGAGATTAAAGGATGCCCAGTCTTCTGCAATTTACGAGGGATTGCTAGAGGGTAGAGTCATCGTGTACCACGTATCCTATCATCCATTGTGGTTGGTTACCTTCGATGTAAATTATCCATAAACTCTGAACACTGTGTCAACCGTTAACTCTTGATGGTAGGCCCTACTCCTTCAGTAGGGCATTTCTTGTGAGCAAGTAACTCACGGTGGTCAGTCTTCTAGTTTCGCGAGCATTGCTCTCTTACTGAGGATATTTTCGTTTTAATGACTTTCATATCATTTAGGCAATTGAAGGCGGTGATTTTGTGAAGTACTAAAAATGCACTGTTTCAAATATCTGGAAAACTAGCTAACTATTTGTGTGAAGATAATGACAAGTTTTCAGATTATATTAAAATATTTTATCAAAGTAAATTCCTTGTTGTCGAGATAAACAAGTCGGACAGTAATGCTTGGAAAACATCTCACTTTTCAGGTAACGCCAGGTTGCATACTTGAACCGTTGTCGGACAACTCTTCGATAGAAGCAAACGTCGACTGATATGAGAGACTTGATGACTTCTTCGTCTCTTTGCTTTGTTGATGAATTCAATATCCAATGTAGATAGGACTTTTGGAATATAATGTCCAACATCTCCAGTGGAAGATCGTACAACTGAAATGAAAAAATGATGCAACGTTTAAACAAGAAGACTGTTTTGGATTTTATGATGACACTGATTTAGAATTTTATTAGGGATGCCGAATGAGTTAGCTGAGGATAGATTTCTACAGTTCAAACGACTTACCTAGTATAGTTAAATCTTTAAAGTATCAGTTTAAACTTGGTGGCATCCGTTGACAGAGTGCAATATATGCTACTAGCTACTTCATAATAGTCTCAACTTGTGCAACTCCTGTGCTGAGTAATTTCTGCGCTAACTTATCTGCAGATTTCTTGAATTATTTATATCTAGTGCAAACTGATTTAGTGCAAACTGAAAATTCTAATCTTTTCCATATTCATGCGTCCATCTCGTTGCGTTCAGATGCCTGTGAGGACCCGATGCTTCCGCTCTCCCGAACGACGATGAGGTCATGGGTAAGATTTCCCCAAACAACTCAGGGAACTTTCAATCAAATCTAATAGATTGCCATCAGTACCCAAAGCCGACGAGAAAAAACTTGCGTATTCCCTGAAAGGTACTTTACAAATAGCCAGGTACAGTATACGATACTTAGCCATAGAACGCTATTGTGTAGTCCCTGAAATGTACTGTTGAATTAACCAGACACAGCTTGCGAAACTAAGTCGTAGAACGCTCTTGTGTAATTTCTGAAAGGTACTGTACAAATAACCAGACACATCATACGATACTAAGTCATAGAATGCTGACTCATTAATTGATTTTTGAACCGCCATTGCCACCTCTTGAAAAATGCTATTTCAGTTCACATTATTTTAGCTGATAAAAAAATTAATTCAAAATTTCAGCTGAAGAAACAATTTTGTAATTGTTGACCATAACTATGTTCAAATTCATTATCACTGTGTCTTAATAACGAGGTCTTAATAATAATCCAATCTAATGACTAATACATAGTGCCGTTATTTATGCACAATTCATCAGTGATTGTCGTTTCAAGCGATATACCCAGAATGTTCATGATTTTGTTAAACTTATTCTATATTATTTAGATTATCTTACCGTTGTACTTGACGGAGCTTCATTTTCGTCATCTGTTGCATTAAATAAAACCATTGAAACAGTTAAATATTGGAAAATAGAATTAGGAAATGTTAAACAGCTTTCATTATTTAATGTGATGTACATTCCTCCATTTCCAAACATTTAGTTTATTACATCATTCAATCAGGTAGGCTAGCTATAAATATACGAAATTGTTTCCTTTTCTTCTATTAACGGATATTCAACAAGACAAGCAACTACTTGATCAACTGACAACCAACAGCAAACCTGTGAGATCTCGTATTTAAGATTTGTTCCCAAACAGTTTGCAATTAAACGGAGAAAATTCGAAATTCCATCATATAGGCCTAATATCAGTCCACAAAGCCTACGTGAAAAACTTTCCAATCAGCAAAATGTATATTGCACCTATTTAAAAGCACTGAAAGATGCATCCTAAGTAGAGATCTATTAAACCTAAAAGATGAGGTCTTACGCTCAGCAAGGCACGATGTGTCCCAATAGTCTAAGAGTCAGAATAGACAATAACCAGTTAGAACAATATTCGTTAAGTATTACGTCCATGTATCGGGCTAGCAAAATAAAATTTCGTAGCCATGCTGGACAAGCGCTTTCCATTCCCTGTTGAAAGTGAGTGGTAAAAGAATGAAGTTTCCTTCGATTTAGATTCATGGATGGCATTAGAAGAAGAACTTCAATATCCAGTTACCCAATCGAAAGACACCATAAGAAATCGGTGAGTCATGCTTCTTGTATGAAAGCCTAATCAGGTAATCGACTATATTCCTTCGCAATCAACAAATTACTCTCAAATTCTTGCTGTGAAACAGTCTCATAGCTCACATACTTGTGTAGATAGTTCAGGATTTTTCTCAAAATGCGTGATGGTCTAACATCACTTGTTGGCCTACTAAAACTCAGAGGAACATTGGACTTGACAAATGGCAATCATTTATTCGTAGCCATCATCGGAAAATAGAACTGATGAAGATGAGGATGCTAATAATGATGATAATGATGATGCTGATGATGTTTATGATGATGATGATGATGATGATGATGATGATGATGATGACGATGATGATGATGATGATGATGATGATGATGGTGATGATGATGATGATGATGATGATGATGATGATGATGATGATGATGATGATGATGTTGACGATGATAAGGAACCCTGTATGCACTGGCTTATTATTGTGGAAGTTTTTTCACTTATTACAGATCAGAGTTAAACTTTGCAACTAATATGAGTTCTAATGTTTCAATAGAACTTTTACGCATTAGTTGAAACTTAGAATAATTCTAAGTTTCAACTAATTATTACCTGCCGTTAAGATTTTTTTAGGCCTACTGATAGTCTATCCTTATATGAGATGTAACAGCTGCCAGTCGGCGCACTGAATAAAATCAATATTTGTTATGAGTTGAGAAAAGAGACCATAAGTCTCAAATGGAGTTAAATATTGATTCATAATCCTTGGTAATACCTGATTAAAATGCAGAAAAAAAGATATCTTCATCCAAAGTATTTTTTAATTAGGCCTATTGGTAACAGAACGTGCGCAAATGACAGTTTTCGGATAGTTCGGTTTAAACTGTCACTGAAGAAAATTCGAAATTTTAACAAAACTTTACTACAGAATTCGTTACGAAATAATTATCTAAACACAGCTCATAATGCTGTTTAGCCACAGTGTTATGTGTTGTATACATGTGCATCATACTTCTGTAAAAAATAGTTTTACATTTCAAAAATTATCATCTGCCTAAATCTATTATAAAAATCAGAAAGGACGACACAAGACTTATGATCAGGCCCGTGTTAAGGGGCCCGGGGACCCTGGAGCACTCTGACATGTTGGGGCACCTCAGTCCCTTCCCTCTCCTCCCTTCCCTTCCTCCTCACCCTCCCAACCTCTCCCCCTCCCTCCCTTACCCTTCCCTAATTTAGTAATATTCAAATCTGCTCAGACTCCAATCAACAACAAATTTAACCATAATAGTAAGCACATTAATTTTACTCACGCACATTCGTATTATTACAGAGCAACAGCCTAGTGCAAAATTCAGTAAATGGATTGTCAAATTATTTTACACTAGGCCTAGTCAGTAGTCACGTTGGCTTTTTCATAATCAAACTGTCAACAAACGCGCAAACGGGTTATGGATACCGGCAGCAGGCTACAGCGGCCCTGTCATTGCATAACAGTAATCATATTAGCACCTTAAGTTCAACTCACGTAAGTCTCACAACTAACTAGTTCAAACTGTAGGCTCATACTGTGTGAACAGAATTGAAAGAATAAGATAAATCGCAAAGTTATAAGAAATGCAAAACACTAAAATTTATTTATGGTAAGGCTGTACCGAACATTCGCTTCGGGGCCGAATAGTGGGCCAAATAGCTATTCAGTATTCGGCCGAACAGTAGCGGTCGGACCGAATACGAATAGTGGTCACGTGACATCTGTTTCCGCATTTGCGGCTGCTGTAGAGAGTGGACTGAAGTAACTCTCATTAACATAATACATGCTGTGGTTGCAGCCAGGCGTTGCCTACTGCCTGGACCACGGTATCGCAGTGTCCGTAGTCTCATTCTTTGTGTAGTGAGTGAACGTTAACGAATTAGTTAATGTTGTCGGTAGACCTATTTTGAACACTATTCGTATTCGTATTCGGCCGAATAGTGATAATCACCTATTCCGTACAGCCCTAATTTATGGCTATTTTAGGTGGTTTTTATACTGACAGTGTGACTACTGTCACTATAATGCAAAGTAGTTTATATTTGCAAAAGTAGCTTATTTTATAGAAAAAATGTAACAGACTGACACAGGTGACAGATATACTCTTTTGAAAAGTACCTGAAAATTACAAAATAGAATTGTAGGCCTACGTCGCATTTTACAGAATGAAATCGTACGGTCCGTACCTTGTTGTATTTTCACAGCAATGCCATTCGTTTACATAGTATAATTAGTACTTTACCATCAGCAACAAATCTGAAATAAACTGATATATTAACTGCGACTGCTTTGTCTTCAGCTTATTCCGATGAGTTACTCTGAGCTTCATAGCCTGCCAGCATTTCTGTTTCTGCGGCCTCATAAGAAATATACATTGTTTCAAAATGATCGTCGTTGTTGATAGACTAAATTGCACTTGCAATTACAGACATCTCAATTTTATGTACACTGTCCTTACAACTGAAATTAATTAGCGCATAATAGTCAGGTTCGTCAACGATCGATCTGCCGACTACTTCCTGCTCACTACCATCACCAGCCTGTCCACTCACAGTCGCAGGCACACTATCAGACACAGTACTACTACTTTGAAAGAACATTGTCAGTTTTGGGGTGTTAGTTAGCACTTCGAGATCTCGCTTCACTTGTTCGCGCTCTGCGGCACGTTTAAACAACCCACTGGTATACTTGCGAGTACTCAACATTACTGAATGATTATTCAATAGGTGAATAGGGGACTACTTTAAGTTTAAGTTATAATGACTAAAACTGCAGCAAAGTTACCGTAGTTAGCTACGCACAAGTCGGCACAACATCTAACCTTATAATATGGCTAATTAAAATATCTAGAGTCTTGACATTACTATCACTGCAAAGTAGCCTAATGTGACTTGTCTCCGCATTTTTTTTCTTCAAAAGTGAATTCAATTTGCATTTTGAGACGCAGAAGAAACGACTCATATGTGGGGCCCCTTGGTCGTCGGGGGCCCTGGAGCTCGTGCTCCTTGTGCTCCAATGTTCTCCCCGGGTCTGCTTATGATCCCTTTAAAGTCTCACACAAACGTCATCATTTGAAGAATAAAACTTGAGACTTTTAAAATTTTCTTTTATCGATATTTACCAGTCACATCAATTTATCCGAAATCACTCAGAACTCATTTTCACCCGAACTGACCTACACTTACTTTAAAGCCAGTTTTCTCAGTACCCGTAACTGTGGAGAGACTTATGGTCCCTTTTCTCAAAACGCATCACATTTGACCTATTTACACACGAGCATTGATTTCTAACTGACTTCTAACAACTGTAGTATTTTAAATGTTAATTCTGAATAATAGTTAGTAATAAAGTTTTTCTTCTTCCGAATACCAAGATTGATCATAGGCAAACTTAGCATTGCTTTCCAATAATAGCCTAATAGGCCCTATTGCAGTTCTTTCTTTCAGCTTAGGCCTACCTCTTTTGCGAACTGTCGAAGATCGCCATTTATGCTTCTGGCTTTCAGGATTACTTTCCTTGTCGATTCGCCTTTGTTCTCCTGCAAATGCGCTCATTGCTCGTCTGATGTTATTTGCCTTATTTAACGATTCTGGTTGATACAACAAACGTTATCTCTTTAGAACGTTTCGTATACGAGAAATGGCTGCGGATTTTTACACAGGGGATTTTTTTAGCATATTAACTGGTGGGAAAATTCCCCACCAGCCCTCTCAAATTCTCAACCAGTCCTTGCCCGCTTCCCAACCAGTGGATTTGCCTTTCTAGTCCCAGGAGTCGCCACCAATGATGAAATGATGAAATGATTTTATTTTATTATGACCTTTATGCTTGAAGTTGAAATCCTCAATAATGAGTCATTATGGCGCTTTCTGATTCAGTGCTTTTTGACTTAAAATCACGCGCGAAAATGCCCTTTAACAAAATATCCACACAAGGGGAAATTTCTTAAAATATCCCCTGGTGTAACACGAAATATAGACATAAGTCTTGATTCATACAAGTACAAAGCTTTATTTCGTGTCTTTGCATATTGATTTAAGTTGCAATTGTAGTCTCACAATTACGCTGCAAGCCTGTAGCCAGATAAGTTGTTAGCTCAAGTAAGTAAGCAAATAGTCTGTTGATACTGCAAGCGAAAGCCTACATCTTAAGAAATTGATAGTTGTTGTTAAGAGTAACGCTCGTTGGACCAGGAGAAGTCCGCCCTGGTTCATCAGCTGCAGTAACTACCAGCAACTTGCATTTGACGCTCACATGACGAAGGTAAAGAGATTGAAGAACGTTAAGTTCAATGGAATCCCACTGATGCTGCCAAGTTGACAGAATCGGATTATAGGGCCCGATGTAAAAAGACTCCTGCCAGGATATTTTTGACAGCAGATTGTGCATTGCTGGAATCTTTTTATCCCTGTCTGAGGGCTGCTAGAAAAAGGACCTGGAAGTCTCGACCAGTTCGATTAGATGTTACAAGGGTGGATTTAACATTCAATATTTATGTTTAAAAACTTTTAACTTTTTGATTTGTTTCGTAAAACTCCAAACTTTTGAACCGTTAAAACATCATAAATTAACTGTCAAACATTTTGTGTTTGCAAGTCATAACATTTTGTGACCGATTAAGTGGTACATGTAATTAAAGTACCAGTGAAATGGACACGAATGGACAGAGCTACTACGGCAAATCCCGTGAAAGACGACGAGGTTCAGTTGCGCTGTCAGCAATTTCATGGGCGTAAGATGAAACTCATGTGAGCTCTATATGGGTTCAATATGGGAATATAAGGAAATAAAATTATACGGTACGTCTTATATGGGCCCATGTCGGCATGCTGCTTGCGAGTTAACTGTGGCGTATCGAACTATATATACGACTTAAACTCAGTTCGATCAATATATAAATGACACAAGGAAATACAGACGAAGAAAATAAGGTGTTATCATTCTCTAAATGGGGGATCAAACGGAGATCTATTCATTACAAATCGTGTGACAATTTCTTTGATGGTCTTTCATTATCATCTAAGTCAATCTCAATAATGAAGCGAAACATATTAAATATGTTTCGCTTCATTATTGAGTTTGACCCAGATGATAATGAAACATTTATCATGAATGCAAACTACATTTCCCGTTCGATGCCACATAGCTGTGGGTCAAGTGGGATACGGATAAATGAAATAAATGATATATGATAAATGTAAATGATAAATGTAAATGTAAAACGTAAATGATACATGAAACATTATAATAACACATTTGGTATGATAAAAGCTCAAATTTTGAGCTTTTATCATACCATGTTTTTGCTACTGCGCCTTTTGAAGGTCGAAAGGTCCAATGTCCAGAATCATAAACACACGTGCATAACACAAACATTTTCGGCATAGAAATTACTTTTTATTCTGCAGGTTTCAGATGTACGCCATGACAAGGCCGTAGCTAGGGGGGTGTTTTTGGTGTTTAAACACCCCCCCAAATTAAATAATGTAAAATAAAATAATGCATTTACTAACGAAAAACCCCTTGGTCGGTTGACTCGGTTGCATTTCGGCTTGCTCAAGGACGAGAAAACACACCCCCCCCCCGAAACAGAAAACACCCCCCGAAACAAAATCCTGGCTACGGCCCTGCGCCATGATGAGCGTATTCAAGAGTCTTACATGGTAACGATCGTCCATGCGCCGTCAATGATATCTTTCAATAGATATAACGTCCGCATATGTTCTTTAATTATCTTCAACTGAGTTTTGCAACCTAATAACTCACATCTTGTAATATGACTCAAACTCTTCATATAAGCAAATCTGCATATTAAGATATGGCCTCTGAACGAGGAACTCAATGCTTGTGGACCTACTTATGGAATGTGGATCCAAACTACCTGTCACTGATATCATCGGTTGTTTCTTTTGCAAATAATCAGTCACTTCAGTGTCTTTAGAATGTTTTCTCTTTAGACCCCGTCGGTTGATTCCTTTTTCCGAATGTAATAATAGGTCTTTATTGCTTGAACATTGTAAATGTTTGAAACCTATGTTGCAATACAGGGCCAGAGATACATCGCTTTTCCAAGTGGTACAAAGTTTTTCGTATCCCACTTAACCCACAGCTATGTGGCGTCGCACGGGAAATGTAGATTGCATTCAAGACAAAACGACACTGATAGTGATAACCAGTTGTGCATTAGATAAGCTGCTATATCGTATGAAGTCAACCTAAAGTACTATTGGTTGACGATTGACGTTGTGTGCTTTCCACTGTCGGGTGTACAGCGCAATGCCAGTTTCTGTACATGCATCCACGCACCTTGCGTATTAATTACGCGCTACTGCGTCGCTTTCCTGATAGGATTAATGTGGAGTTAACCGGTATACGGCGTAGTTGACGGGTATATGGGTTATAATGAGATATATACAAAGAATTATACATATTATCATACACTCATATATACACGAATTGGTATATAATGCATCTATCTTTGGGCGGAATAATATATTGCTAGAATTAGTTTATGTGGAAGGATATAAGGTTGTTTAGAAGTAACATGCTATGATATTTATGTTGATTTTATTTTGTGGATAAAGTTGATCTTAAGGAGGTGTGGAGTTTTTGTCATTTATGCTTGTATTAACCTTAATAACCCGAAATTATGGCTCCATATAATGTGAAATAAAACTGGTTGACTGGTTTTTGCTATATTAAGCCATAAAAGACGAAAAACACAAATAAGTCAGCGATCACGATTAAGCAAATTTTACTGGAAGTAACAGTTGTGAAATTCTAATCAGAGAAAGGGATAAGAAAGGAATGAGGAAAGACAGACAGGTGGAAAAAGAAAGTTCCTCCTCCTCTCTCTGTATCTCCCAGTCTCTCTCACACTCCCTCTTTGTGTGTCTCAGTCTCTGTCTTAGTCTGTCTGTCTGTCTGTCTGTCTGTCTGTCTGTCTGTCTGTCTCTCTCCCTCTCTAACTTCCTCACAATAGTTCAACTGAATTTGAAGTAGAATTTTGAAATTTATCTGAAGCTTTGTGTATGTCTGTCTGTCTGCTTACCCGTCTGTCATACCTATCTGCGTATCTCTTTGTCTTTCAAAAATCTGTTCTCTATTTCAAGTAGATTTTGGATTCTATCTGTGGTTCCGATGGTTAATCACCTTTATTCGCTGTTTCCTCTGAGTCATTCACTGGAGATCGTTTTATCGTCTGAAAAGGTAATTCTTAGCAATTGATGATTTGAGGAAGTAAGTAATTCAGCCAACGACTGTGTCATTTTTAAATAGAAAGCAGATATTTAGTGGGGCGTGGTGGCTCAGTGGTAAGTTCGGCGCCTTGTGACCTGAGGGTTGCAGGTTCGAATCCCACTCTATAGCCACTGCGTACGGACCTTGGGCAAGTCCTTCACTCGCGATTGCTCGTGGCGCTTCGGCGCGAAAACTCCGACACAGTATCAAATGCTGTAGTCGGGAGCGCCTCTGAGTAGTAGTAGACTTGCGGAGGCGCTATGGAAATATCCGAATAAAAAATAAATAAATAAATAAATATGCGTGTTAGGTATTAGACCATGCTCCAGAGTGATAGTGGTAATTATAGCCTCTCTCATTCCAAAATGGATTATATCGACAACTTTTCGCTGGCACTAGAACTAGGAAGTTTTCCAAAGGAGCTACAGGTCCATCGGTTTGGAATTACATCCCTCCTGATATTCGTCATTTATCGACTTTTGAAACTGTTTAAGGAATCTATGTACGCTCTCTAAAGAGTTCCTAGGCTAGTTATATAAAATTTGTTGCTCAAATTTCCATGTTGTCAGACCCTTAATTAAGTTTATGCTTGGATAAGTTTCTTTTAAGTTGCTAATATCGAACAGTTCTTCTCTCTAAAAACTGTTTGCCAAAACTATTGGTAGTATGTGAAAGCGATTATTATTATTATTATTATTATTATTATTTGAAGAAAGCGATTATTCACTGTTGCTAATTAATCTGTGTTAACGGGGCAACCCTGGTTATTGGGTATATTGACCCTTCTGATTTACCAATTGTGACCAAAACTTCACTTTACTCTGTACTTGTACTTCGTTTATTCAACTGGTTACAATAAATTGTTGTTCTTGATCATTCCTAATGACTGAGACTCTGCTTTGAAGAAGAGCGTCGTGCCATGAATATATACAGAGCACGAGAAAACCTAGGGCATCACAGGAGTTCGGGCGATGTGCTCTTCCTGTACTCTATAGGTTGTGTAATATGTGTATGATGGATTTAAATGAATTATTATTATTATTATTATTATTATTATTATTATTATTATTATTATTATTATTATTATTATTATTATTATACATTTATTAACTCCACACATTGTCGCACCGCAACATGGTACAAAATACGTCCATAATAATGGAATCAAGAATTGCTTGACTGTAGATAAAAATGAGTTATGGAGAAACTGGATTCTACTTTAGAGCACCGTAGAGAACCCTAGAAATAAAATTAGCATCGTCCTTGGGAGGCAGGGCAAAGTCATGTGGGCGCGGACGGAGGCCATACTGTCTTGTGATTTGGCGTGGGAAAAAATCACGCAGTACGTGGTACGGACTCCGTGACACCGCCGAGAGCAGACGCATTATCACGCATATCATCAATTCTGATCAGCTGTTCAACATTCGGCGTATTGTCTCTCAGGTAGCCAGCTCGTTCGATTTTCGACAGAAATCTCCCAAGTCTCCTTTGGTCTTCCGCAGAAGGTCTGCCACACCAAGCAGTTGTTGCATAGGCTACAACAATAGTGAGACTGTTGTTGCAACGGCGACCATGTGCAGGGCGTCTTGTTCAAGGCCTTGCGATTTTAAGATACGCAGAGCGGGGATGGATCCACTGCACGAGACCAGAACCGCGTCTACGTGGTCGACTGTTCGGACATCGTCACGCATGATCACCCCAAAAATCTTCATTGATGTTACCCGCTCAACTCCTTCTAGTAACGGTGGCAGTTCTACATTTCGGCGCCGAGTAACCACCATCTCTTGTGTCTTACGATGGTTTAGGGGAGATGGTTGACTGCCGCCCACCTCTCTGCCATCGCGAGCTTCTCACCAATTGTTGATCTCATCGATAAACCGACCAACAGGTACGTATCGTCAGTGTATTTGATTATGATGTTTTCCTGATGTTTTGGATGCAGATCCGATCCAATGACATTGAATGATGGCGGACCAATTCCTGAGCCCTGCACAACACTGGCGTTTATGGCTGCAACGGTGGAAAGCACTCCCAGATAACGATAATCAGCACCATACCATGCATTGTTACTATCTCGTGCAAAGTGATTATAATGTGCTATGATATTATATTATGTCGTATTGCTATAACTATTGTTTTATGTTACTATATTGAGAAGTGATACCTTCTTGCGTTGAGTTACTATATTGTCTACACTGTATATACAGTGTCTACAGTGTCTGTGATATAATATTTATTGTACAATGTAAGACGCAGTCATTCGTTAAGGAGAGAATTTCTGCAATTCTTCCTGAGATGTTAATCGCTGTTTACAAAGGGCCAGAATTCATGACTTGAAGAGATTGAAAATGGCTGGGTGTTACGTCATCAAATTATACCACCTTCCGGCACTGTCTGTATGTCTGTTTGTGTGCCTGTCTGTTTGTCTGTCTGTGTTTATGTCAGTCTGTCTGCCTGTCTGTCTGGCTGTCTGTCTGTATATTCGTCCATCTGCTAATCTATTTGTAATTACGCACGTCTGTCTGTTTATCTACCTACCTCTCGCTGCTTTCCGATCAGTGTGTACGTTCCCTTGCTTCTCTCCTGCCCTCCATCTGTTTGTCCGTCTATATGTTTGCGTCTGTACGTCTGTGTTCTCGTCTGTCTCTGTCTGTTTATATGTCACACGCTTTAAGTCGTTACTCCCCACATCTCTGCGAGTCTCCAAACGCCATCATTGTTGGTTGCGATTGATTGGCTTCGTCGAGACAGACAAAGCATCGTCCATCGCCTTCGGACTTATTTTACTTCCGGCGGGGGTCTTACCCACGACATCACCCACCGACAGTGGCGGATCCAGAGGGGGGCGATTGGGGCGATCGCCCCCTAAGAGTCCAAAAAAATATTTTTTTTATATTTCAAATTAAAAAATTTGATATACTATAGGCCTGCTGTAGGCCTACTACAGGATAAATGTCATGTGATTATTATTACGCATGTAGGCCTACAACGCCGGACTGCAGTTTGAATATCACTTCTACACGCCCTGGCTTTAATCATGCTCTAAACTTGATAAGTAATTTAAATTTTAATTCCTTTTACCTTGGACGTCCATGAAATCGCCCCCCGTAAAGTAAAATTCTAGATCCGCCCCTGCCCACCGACATGTCAGGCGACACACTCGTAATAACGCGAACGCTGTTCTAGCAGGCGACGCGCGCTAAACACGATACGACAGGGTCCTTCTGTGTTGACGCATCGTTCGGTCCCGAAGCTCCATACGTTAGGGTCTTAAGGGTCGTAATAGCCCACAGTAGATAAGTCACCTGACTCCTCGAAATTAGCGGTTTCATGGTAACGCCATAATTTCCGTTACTTGTTACTGGACGTGTTGATGTTTCGTCGCGTTGTAGGTAGATCATTTAAAGGTCTAGGAGTAATAAGCACCGGATTGTGGTCGAAGCAGTATTGAGCATAAGCGATACGTACGCACAGTTTCCGGATACAATAAAGGATCATCGGATGCATCGGATTCCTTTTTTTAAACTGTGATTCAAGCTTGAAATTTGATCCTAACTCTAGCCAGTTGCAATCCTATTCTAACGTCAATTAACTTGTCTGATTCTAGGTTTAATTCTAACTCTAGCCCCAAAGCGAAATGCAGCCAAATGCAACCCCATTAGAAACTGAATCTAGGTCTAGCCAACTGCAATCCTGTTGTAACTTTAACTTCAACTCCAAACCTAACTCTAGCCGACTACAATCCTATTCCGACCCTAGGCCTATAACTCAAATTTTAACCTAACCTAAAGGACACTTGCAATCCTAGTCTAACCTTAACTATAACTCAAACATTAACCTAACCTAAAGGGCAGGCCAACTGCAATCCTATTCAAACCTTAACGAAAACTCAAACTTTTAGCCTAGGAGCAAAGCTAAATGAGTTTACCCTCAGGCTTTGCTAATCTGGAACAGCTCAATTCTGAACCGCTGCTACATGCAGTTGTCTCTTTTAAATTTTTCGTAGCGGCGCAAAGCTGATGCGACCCAAGGGATGAGGCTGGTTCCTGGATCGTCAATTCTTTCATAAATGCCTTAACGCTCTTACATCATTTGCTTGAGCAATCCGTCTTGGGACAATCTTAATGTTATTGCCCAAGAACGAGGAACGGTTTGCAACCGTCGTCTGGCAGATGGCAGTCTGGCGACACCTGACGACGAGTAAAATTGTCTTTGGTCTGTCGCAAAAAAGACACACTAAACTCTTGCTTTGTCAAATAATGAATTGACAGGGATCAAAGCAAAACAGTACACGATTGGTCGGACAGTTCTTCTCTCGCATGCACATGCTGGCATGCACACTCAAAAAGAGGAGGAGAAGGGTAAAGCTGGCAACAGGAATATGGAAAATATCAGACTTTACGACAGACAGAGAGGTTGGGAGGGGAAGGGAGATACAGAATACAGAGATACAGAGAAAGAGAGTGAGAAGGGAGCAGTGCATATTTTAAGGAATTTAGACTACTGGGACAAAATTTTTGAACTCGTCTCTCAAAAACTTTGCTGACCTTTTTTTGTGAATTCATCTCCCAGAAAAAGTTGACGACCTTTTTTTTTAGGAAGTCATCTCCCAAAAAAGTCCCCTCCCGAAAACCGTTGATGACCTTTTCTTCCCAATTCTTCTGCCCCCCCAAAAAATTGAAAAAGTCACCTCCCGAAAACAGTTCATGACCTTTTTTCTTAGGGATTCATCTCCCGGAAATTTACTACTGGGGCAAATCTTCTAACTCTTCCAACATTTTGTCCCACTACTTATACTTTCACCAGTATGAGAATTGTAGGAAAAAGACTGGGGGGGGTTAGACATTGATTTACATGGAGTTTGGGTGTCCAATGAAGACTTTACTATGGGATCCTAAGAAAGACTGGGGGGTTAAACCCCCCCAACCCCCCCGACAATTCTCACCCTGACTTTCACCATATATTGCCTGGGACAAATCAGCCTAACTACTGGGACAAATCCTAACACTACTGGGACATTTGTCCCACTAGTTATACAGTTAAAATATGCCCTGGAAGGGAGAGAGAGAGAAGAGGAGAGAAAAGATATTCGACTGGGACACGGTAGCCGATTGGTTGAGTACTCGACCGGTAACGCGGAGAGGACGGCTTCTAATCTATAGCCTCCATTTAGACGGTTCCTGTGTAGGGACCTCGATTAAGTCCTTCTCTCGCAATAACAGCGATTGGTAGTGCGTATAAATGCATAAAAATTCGAGCAATGAATGGGCCACAAATTAAAAAAAACGGATGACGGGCTGAGTTGGAAGTCATAGGAAAGACTCGCTTTGGTAGAAGCGCAATCTAGGCGGTGTTAATGTGAGGGATAAAAGTTAGGCTATACTGCAAACGCAGTATAGGGAATGATCCGCACTAGCGACCTGAACGTTTCGAAGTATGAAAATAAATGTATGACTTCGTCGTGGATTATCAAGACCAGTTGAGGCAGAGTTTATTAGCAAATGAAATTATGCATTCATTATGCCGCGTTTTTCCCGAATCCGAAGCTCAGGGAGCTGTTACATCGACCAAAGACAAGAACTTAGTCAAGCATTAGATGATCTCATGACTAAGGGCGCGTCTCAAGTCTGCCTTGAAGCACCTCGGCGTTGAGGTAATTCATTCGCTCACTCGCCCACTCGCCCACTCGCTCGCTCACTCGCTCGCTCACTCACTCATTCACTCCCTAACTCACTCACTCACTCACTCATTCATAAATTCATTCATTCGCTCATCCATTCTTTCTTTTATTCTTTTATTCTTCTAGTCATTCAGTCATTTAAGTAGTTCACGTCTTCAATGTAAATTCATAATGTTCTTCTAAATCTAAGCTAATACAAAATGTCGAAGAGGCACTGAATTATGACGACCATAGATTCAAAGAGACATAAATTTACAAAACTGATAGGCTACTATTTAAATGGTCGCTAGGTGGATTGACAAAGCCAAAATGCTCCTTTAAGTAAAATGTCGGCTTTTTCTTAGCTTTGGCAATTGACCGTAAAGGTTTATCGGCCGTCCTTCCTAGCAGAATAGTATCCTACAAATCCCAAAATTAATACTGTACTTACTATGTAACTCTATAGCATTTGCGCCGAAGGCTGACCGAGTAAAACATCCTAGAAGTCGTTATTACAATTACAATTACGCAGATAAGAATACTCAGGAGCTACATGTGCGCCTATTGGCCCTAGACTTCTCTCGTGCCTTCGATACTGTAAGGCACTGCCACCTAGCTGAGCAACTAGCCTCCTTACCTCTGCCTGACTATTTATACAATTGGATACTTGCTCTTCTCTCAGACCGCCAGCATTGTACTAAATTCCTTGGTGAAGTCTCCGCCTACTGTAGAATAAATGCTAGCATTATCCAAGGCTCCCTGGCCTTGCCGCCTTGGACCGCTGATTTTATTTTTTATTTATTTAAGTCAACAAAACAACAAATCAGCAAAACAGCAAAACAAGCAGAAATAGATACAATGAGAGCAGAGTGAATGCAGTAATTAAATCAGTTAACACAAAAACAGTGAAAACAGCATGCAACTATGTAAGCGACCAAACTAGATGCAGGTAATAAGGAACGAGGTTAAGCACGGAGTAGAAAAAGAATGGTACAAGTTCTGTAAGTTCGATGAGACTGATGAGGAGAAGAAGCAGGATCTGCTTATCGAGTCATCCCCAAGAGTGCATACTGGAATGGAATAAAACCAGGAACCATAGTAACATAGCTGCAGAAATTAGTAATGGCGATAGATGACGAGGTATGTGAAAGCATATAATTAAAAATAGTGATCAAACAAGAGAATAAAGGTAGGAGTAAGGAAGGTTAGGGCTGAAAACAAATATTATAAGTATTGATTAACCAGTGCGGACTTATAGGTAAACTTAAAAGAGGAAAAGGATGGTGTGGCAAGTTTGGTAGGATCAATGGAATTCCAAATTTTAGGTTCCATTACACGAGCAGAAGAAGAGCGGGCTGAGATTCTAGATAAAACAGAATGGTAGTCGTGGCGCCTACGAGTATCATAGTGATGAAGGGCAGAATTGGTCATGAAAAGTTGACTAAACACGGAAGGGAGAAGACCCCGATGATGTTTGAACATTAAAATAGCCATTTGATAATGATAAATGTCACATATGGTGAGAAAATTAAGAGATTTAAATAATGGAGGGCTGTGGGCAATATTATTGGTAGGGGAGAGTGGGGCAAAACGCCCCCCTTAAGGAAAATTGTGTTTAGCGAGCAAAACGTAATGACAGCTGAAATACATTTATGATCATCAACAACATCTGTACTGATGTTACAATATCACTAAATTTAAAAAGTGAAATAGATTCAAATTTAGGCATAAAATTGTCTTTAATTTTTTTATTCAATATGGGCATCTTGCCACATACACGGGGCAAAATGCCCATACCCTGGGCATTTTGCCCCACTGATAATATAAACTAGATAATTACCAAATTAGTGTGTTTATCAGATAAAGTCTTGATAAAAAATTAAAAAGTAGTAATTAGGTTTCATTAATAGACACAAGAACAGTCTTAATATCTGAGTTGGCACTACCTAGGCCTATAATTTCTGCCTATGTACGCCTTATAGGCTAGTTTTTTAATACTGAGATACCAAAAACTTAAAAGCTGTTGTAGCCTTTTCAATAATTGTAACAGTAGATGCAGCTCAATTAAATGAAACAAAAAGTAGGCTTTCATATGTTAGCACATAGGCCTAAGTTAGGCCTAATTGAATTGTCATCGGCAGTAGTCGCACACATAACCAGTTGACTGTTCACCGTCTGTGCAAGCTTCATGTGCCCAGCCCGAACACTCTTTGCATTGCATCCAATCCTCCAACGGTGGATCAACATACAGTTCATTGCAAATTAAGCAGAAACAGTCGTCTTCTTTGTTTTTCTGAATTCCAGATGATTTTTTCACGATCCGTTTCCCTTTCTTTTTTGATATTTTATCTTTCTGTACAACTGGTTCTTTAGGTAACTGCAGCTTTCTCTTGGCTGGTCTTTTATCTTCTCTGCATGCTACATTTTTTTCTGATCTGTGTTTGGTAGATTTGAATAGGCCTACATGTGTTTGCTTTCTGTTTTTCTTTTTTGTGATCTTTTCTTCACTCAAACGTTGTTTTTCCAAGATTTTTGTTTTGTATGGAGTCGATGTCAGAACTGCAGCTGTTTCCACCTTTCTTGTTCTTTTTCTCTTCTTTTCGCATTTAGGGATTGGCGACAATGCCGATATGATATCAGAAACAGGAGTGTTGGATATACTTTCACAATCCATATTTAAAGGACCTGTTTCAACATTGTTTACTTGTAACGGAGTTCCGGTAATTTCTGCTGGAATTTGTTGATTTTCAGCAGCTACAACATGTTCAGAAGAGAGCACCGTTTCTGTTGCCACATATTCTGGAACATCAGCTGCTGGTTCGGTAGTAGAAATGTTCATAGATGTCGATGGCTTTGTCACATCTGAAGCTGGTTCTGGTTCGTCCGTTACTAACGATGATAAGAAAACTTCCGGTGGAAATATGTCAGGGTTAAATGGCCACAGTCCAGTAGACAAAAACCCATTTATTGCCTTAGGCATCTGTGCAACTTCAATGTAAGCTTTTCCAAATATTTCTGCAACATCAAAGTCGCTGATTCTCTGGCCAGGATGATTGATCATCCACTTGTCGCACTCACTGTTATATTTTGTTTTCAATGGACCATAAACAGTTTTGTCAAGAGGCTGCATGTGATGTGTTGAATGAGGGGGCAAACAAATCATGACTACCCCATTTTCCTTGGCCAAGTCGATTGCTGCAAGAGATTTATGTGTTGCATGACCATCGACAATTAAAATTACTTTGTCATCTATTGAAGGTTTTGTGTATTGAATGAAGTGCTTCAAATAAGAGATAAACAGATCACTGTTTATCCAACCATTATCGCTTGTTCCCGCAATTGTACCAGGTGGGCTGCCACGTAAAAGAAGTGGATTCATTCGTTTGCGCTTAAAAATCATCATCGGCGGTAAATAAGTTCCAGCTGCATTCACTGTACAGATCACTGTAGTTGTCTTGCCCTTTTCACCGCTTGTGACCTTCCCGACTTGTTTTTGACCTTTTCTAGCGATGATATTCCCTGGTTTATGTACAACGGTAATTCCCGTTTCGTCTGTATTCCAAATTTTACTTGCAGTGTAACTTCCTTTCTCTAATTCGCTTTTGTACAGCTTGAAGAAGTTTTCAACATTTGGTTTGTTAAATGCCACAGCTCTATTCAAACTGGTTGCTTCTGGTTTTCGTATAGAAATATTAGAATGCCGCTTTAAAAAGCCTGCCAGCCATCCTTTTCCAGCCATCTTTACGCCACCATCGGTTGGCTTGAATGGGTGCTTAATTTGCATTCGTTCAGCGAGCTGAAAGGCAAGACTGCGAACGTCAGTTGGTGTTAGTCCAAACATCATCTGCTGTAGATACAGAATGTGATCTTCGAGCCCTTTCTCAAATTCAACGCTGAGTACAGATCTAAAGCGACCAAGCTGACCGGGGCTGGCAACTAAACCTTTTAGATGCCTAGTAAGAGTTTTTCTTGGAACTTTATAAAGTTGTTCTGCTTTTCTCTTACTAATTTCGCCTGACTTAACTTTTGTAAGAGCAATTTCCAAAGTTTCAAGACCATAATCTCCTCTCTTTGTTTTTCTCTTATAGTTTCGTACCATTGTCTGTAACGAAATTTTTTTAAGGGCAAAAATATTATAAAATGTTTGCAAAGAGCAGGTTAAAAAATATTGAAATTGGGCCAAAATTGTCAGGCACCTTTGGTGCAGACGCGAAGTCAATCAGTTGAGGTAAGACGCCCAGTCACATGAGGTAAGACGCCCAGTGAGGCAATACGCACATGGGCAACTTATCCCGAAACACCAGTGATTACATTCCATACCATACGCCTAACACGACGAATTCAATGGCAGGTTCAATTTCACTGTAACATTGCTAAATGATTATGACTCCAAGAAAACACACATCTTTCGGCAACAGTAAAGCCATATAATTTTAACCAAAAAAATTAAAACAGGATATACTTACATCAGGTTTCGCAAAATTAGATTTTTGTCGATAACGAGTGATCTGTTCATAGGGAACACGAAAGTACAATGTCTTTCAACCGGAAATGGATGTAAGAAGACGGTTCTAACTAAAATTTGGATTCGGCATATTGGATGACTGAAAAATGGCTCATGGGCATCTTACCTCTCATGGGCGTTTTGCCCCACCCTCCCCTACACTTCGTTGCAATAAAAGGATTAAAACAGTAAACCCAGCTAACCGCCTGCTGAAATATGCAGACAACTGCTATGTCCTGATTCCTGCGTCAGCCATTGCAACGACTGAGGCTGAACTGGACCATGTTATGCTGCTTGGGCGGCCTCCAGCAACTTGGGGTTAAATCGCGCCAAGTCCAAGGAAATGGCTATTAGGCGCCCCAGTTCTAGGCTAGCCAATCCCCCCCGTCCCTGGCATCACCAGGGTATCGGAGGCAGTCTTTCTGGGGGTGACCTTGACCGATCGTATTGGTTTCGGTTCCAATGTTCAGCGGATCTGCATTAAGGCTAGTCAGTCCCTACATGCGATCCGTTGCCTTATCGCCCATGGGCTCGAGGGGCAGCGCCTGCATGACGTTGTTCGTGCCACTACGCTTGCTCGATTACTTTATGCCTCGCCCGCCTGGTGGGGCCTCAGAATGCGCCTCCGTGTGTTCACAAAAATGCTGGTTCGGCTTGGGTATGTTCCAGAAGATACCGACTCCTTTGATGCACTCTGTGAGAGGACTGGCAGCGCCCTCTTCGCCGCCGTTCTGCTTAACCCTGCGCATGTCTTTCATGCCTTGCTGCCCCCAGTTAAGACATGTCATGTGCTTATGCGCTCCGCCCTCGCCTGCACAACCGTGAAATCCCCAGAAGCGACGCGCTGACCAGGAAAGGTTTCATAATCAGAATGCTGTATATGTAAACTGTTAGCTCTCCCTGGGTTTGTCTGTACTCTTGGTCCAATAATTAGAGTAATTAGAGTATTTGAGACGTTTTACTTCTTGTTCCAATGACGTTTTTCTAATGACATTTTTCTCACTATTTTATTTTATAGTTTCTTTGTTTCATGCGCCTCTTTTGTGCATAACATGTCTGTTAGCCGCAGTGCGTTTGCAGGCGGTCCATTAAAGAACATACTTACTTACTTACTTACTCTATGTAATTACACGGGAGAAAATATCCCGGAGGGTTTTCCATTAGAAGGAAGGAAAATATACAGGAGAAAAGACATTTAAATCTCTAATACCTACACATCAACTCTAGCCGATGACTAATGCAATAGCTCTGCCATCTGGCGAATGCTTCAGAGACACCTAATCAGGACATAATTGACCGCACAAAACAAAATACGATCTCTCCGCATGTCTTTCACTGAAAACTGAAAACATTGCTCTTTAACAAATCCTTTCCCGATTCCTCCTCTTTCCTTCATCTCCCACGCCGTTTCAACTCTAAACACCATCCACCTTAGAATAACCCAAGAACGTCTATAGCGCCACTTAGTCTAATAATACCTCTGTTTCCTTCTCATGAGATTTCAATACGCAACACGAGGCAAAAAGCCTTAGAAAAGTAAAATTTACATCACACGAGAACAATAAAATGTGCGCAATGAAGAAATACAACACAACAAATGAAAAATATGAATTGATCTGACCCATCTATCTGATCTGACTTCTCCCTCCTTCAATCAGCATTATTATTAACCATAGTGCTACTACTACGACTACTAATACTGATGCAAATACTAATAATACTACTTCTCCCACTACTACCACGGCAATTGGCAAGGTCATACAAATGTTGGGCGACGCTGTAATCCGCTCCAAGGACCGCGAGATTCTTTAGCTGCTGCTTATTAATTGTATTAAGTAATAGTAATTACTTATCAGTTGACCCAACGGGAAAGAGATTTCTTAGCGACTTGCTCTCTACCAATAGGGTGGAGTGAAAATGGCCAAAACACATTTCTTTTAAGCAAACGTTTTCTAATAGCGATGGAAAGTTGCCAGCATGTGAGTGTAAATAGTGCTCAAAATATTGTTGATTTTGCTTTGCGTCTTCTGCCCTCTACCGGCGGTAAAATATTTACCATATAAAATTCTTTGAATAACGTCAATGTGGTGCATGATTTTTCTGTTTTCTTCAACTGACTGTCTTCGAACGGTTACAATTCATGAAATACACGTTCAAATCAGTTGCGGAAATCGCCTCTGGTGTGTTACAGGATTATATAATTTTAACCAGGGGCGTAACTTTGGTCTAAAAACTGGGGGGGGTACCAATTTCTTACATACAGGAAGGAAGGCGTTGACTGCGATCTCTTGGAAGGCAAAAATAATAAAATATTGATTGGCATTGTTCATAAAGTGGGGGATACGGTACCCCAGGCCAAAGAGTGGGTGGGGTACGGTTACCCTCGTTCCCCGACAAATTACGCCTATGATTGTAACGCCTAATGAATGCAGGGACTAGGTAATGCAAACCCGAGGGCTTTTTACGAACCCGGGTTTCCGGTATTGGCGCCAACAAAAACCCGGGTACCCGGGTTTTTAGCGGGTTTCCAAACTTTACATGATAAACATTTTACTGCACTACGTCTTGCGTAAGAACAAAGTCTTCGTTTGCAGCTACAAAGTCCAAAGTTCTGCAGACGACAAGGGTCATCAACGTCTTTGTATTTGAGCAGTTTTGTCTGATGTTTGGACCGGAGATGAATATGCATACGTCGTGTGGAACCGCCGCCAATATTCAGCTTCGATTTACATAACTGGCACTGAGCCGTCTGTTCCACACAATCGCGAACGAAATGTTCCCAAACACCGCTCTTTAAATTTGCTGATTTGAACATTGTTCTTCAAGTCACTAAATAAGAACAGTTTCCAGATGATATACGAACCCGATGCCAAGAGTCAACAAACTCAACATTCGGCGTACTCACTGGTCGTGTGAAGTGTGAAGCCTCACTATATAACGTCACCGATAAAGATATGGAACGAGCCGATAAACAAGTAAATAGAAGTAATTGTAATTGTAATTGTAACCGAAAACTTATATAGCGCCACTCTAATCAGACGCGCTTTCAACCCGCATCAATGCCAGCACCGGCAAACAGGAAAGTTTTCAGGTGTCTACGAAACTGGAGAGGAGAGAGGGCAAGAAGCTCTTGGCGGGGAAACAAGGGGAGACAGTTCCAAACAGATGGGCCAACATAGGCGAAACTCCTGGATTGTGCCGTGTAAGAGCGCATACGAGGAACAACCAAAAGGCCGCGAGCCGAAGATTGTAAGGAAGCCCTCGCAGGCAAGGAAGAAACTGGGTTGCAAAGATTGAATAGGTCAGACGGAGCAGAGGCAGTGAGGCAGTTGCGCATGAGGGTGAGGGTTTTAAACTGAATTCGCTGTTGAGCAGGAAGCCAATGGAGGTAATCTCGGATAAATGTGGGCAAACTTAGGAATGTCACCTATAAGCCGAGCAGCAGCATTAAGGATAGTCTGGAGTTTGTGCATATTGGAGGAGGAAAGGCCAATGTACACAGCATTGCCAAAGTCTACACGAGTGCAGATCAGAACGTGGACCAGTGTAGTGACAGCATGAAGTGAAAGAGACTTGCGGATAGATCGGAGCTGGCGTAGACGATAAAAGCAAAATCGGGACACAAGGTTAACTTGATCAGTGAAGGAGAGGGTAGGATCAAGGACAATCCCAAGTCACGAACAGAGGAGGAGAATTGAATGAGGGGAAACCTAAGATGTAGAGATTCAAAATCTTGTCAGGGTTCAGTCGCAAGCGATTAGAGGAAAGCCAAGTATCCAGAGCAGAAGCTGCTGCTAAGATACGCTCGACCATTTGGACAGCAGAGGAGGCTGAACCATGTAGAAGAGATTGGGTGTCATCAGCATACTGATGAGACGAAACCCCATACTGTTGGAAAATCCCCCAGAGGTCCGAAGTATATAGGATGAAGAGCAGAGGACCAAGAACAGAGCCTTGCGGGAGACCATAGGAAGTAGTGACCCAAGAAGTACGATGTGTGCCAAAGACCACAGAGATGGACCTGTATATTAGTAGTATTACGCAACGCTTTACCAAGCGCAGCACTATCGTTATATTTCCATTAGGGGCTACTCTGCATTTGTGAGTTTCACGGCGTGAATGACGATAAAAGTAACGCTTTTCACACACGTCAAACCCAGGTTTCAATCGTGGTTTACGATGACAAAGACGCGTTTGGCAGGTGTCTGTCTCTCGTTTTGGCTGTGGGTGTCCCCATACTTGAGTTCGATGCAGTGGACGAGACGGCACGTGCGGGGCCATCCTATCACGAAGGGGACATTGCCTCCGTCCAGTCTCATGAACGGAAGCTATCTTCGTCTATGGTGGAAGCTGTTGAGGCTTAATGTGGTGCTCGAAGTTTATATGTGGTTTATATGTTATATAGTTGTTTCACCTGTCGGCCTCCGTTGCAGTTGTTAATCTTTCGAGTTTCGCTGCATTTGTAGTATATTAATGATAATGACATGCATCCGAAATAGGCTGCATTTATATTGTATAGTAAACACTGATTCCAGTTAGGCTACATTTTAATATAATAAAATTATAATAACAATTTAATGTCATTGCTCAAACCCGGGTTTCAATCGCGGTTAAACCCGAGTTTTCGGGTTCAAAAAAAATCCCGGGTAACCCGGGTAACCGGATAGGCATACACCCGGGTTTGCATTTCCTAGCAGGGACATTACTGAAAGGAAGAAAATTAGTAGAGAACGAAAGAAGTACCAAAGCTCTGTTCAAGCAGGATGCGCCAGCATACGATTGTGAGTGTTGAGGAAGTTTTGCAGAGAGTAATCCAAAAGAGGTCCGAGTCTGGGTTTTTTTTGGGTGGGGGGAGATCAAGAGAGGAGGCAGTGCAGCTGTGAAGGCGGGTTTTATTTAGGGCGAGGAGAATTGGAAGGCAGAGGATCAAATGAGTCAGGGTAGGAGTAGGCCCTACTTGAAAAGGTGAGACTTCAGTTTGAAGTGGAAAGCCCGGAGATAGATAGAGGAATATGAGGAGAAGGATGGAGGATGGGTTGGAATGATGATGGAGGAACCAAGAATCTGCGGAATTCAAAGGGGAGATCGTTCCAGAGGCGTGGTGCTCTGTTGGATATGGCTGGGTTGGAGAACTTGAGATGAGTAGTGACCGGAGATCGAGAAAGACTTAAATAGGAGGAGGATCGGGTGGAGCGGGTTGCATGGATGGTGAAGAGACCACGGAGGTACTTGGGCTGGATATATTGTAGTGAGTAATAGGCTAGTGATAGGACTTTGAAGTGGATTCACTCTGAGATTTGTAACCAATGCGGTGATTTGAGGATGAGAGTGATATGATGATGTTTGGGCATTCTCGTGACAGCCCTGGCTAGTGACTTTTGGATAGGTTGCAGACGCTTGATTTGGGTGGATTCAAGGTTGAGGAAGAGGGAATTGCTGTAATCAATGAACAATAGAGGTAACAATGGTAGAGGCAGTTTTAAGGTCGATCTTGGGCCGGATGCGACGAAGGTTACAAATGTGCCTGAAGCAGGAGCGCGAGTGGTTGGAGATGTGGTTAGAAAAGGAGAGGTGTGGATCACAAGTAATGGGGTGAGGGTGGGGGGTCCGATGTGAAAGTTAGGAAGCGATGAGTTTGTCGATGGGTGTATGGAAGGGTTAGGGCTTTTCTTTATATGATCAGGAAGGCCTAGGATTATGAATTCTGTGTTGGAAAGGTTAAGGCAGAGGAGATTGGATGACATCCATTGTGATTTTAGGTTAATCACGTTGAAATATTGCATCGACGGTAGAGGGCAGAAGATGTCATTTGAAATTTAAAATATTTGGTGTGTTTCTTACTCTACCTAAGTTGCATCTTTTGCCCACTATTAGAATTCATTTATTTAAAATTCATTTTTTCACTCCACCCTAATGTGCAACGCTGGAATGCGGTCGACGCTTTATCGATCACATGATATCCTCTTGTTTGTCGGCGTCAAAAGTTACTTATTCTTCATCTCAGCAATCGTAATCGTAATCTCCAAACTTCTAAAGCGCCACTCGAAGGCCAAGCGCAGGGCACCAGCCTATTCACGAGCGCTACGTCAAATCAGAGGGTGTTTCCAGAGAGTAATCCAAAAGAAGACCGAGTCCAGATTCCAAAAGGCCAAATCAAATCAGTGGGAGTTTTCCATTGAGTAGTCCAAAAGAGGTCCGATTCAGGTTTCCAGAAGGCCAAACCAAATCAGAAGGGATTTTCAAAAGAGCAGTCCAAAAGAGTTCCAAATCCAATTTCCAGGGGTCCAGATCAAGAGAGGAGGCAGAGCAGCTGTCAAGGCTGGTGTCGTTTTGGCGAGAATAATTGGAAGACAGCTTCCAATTTGACGTAGCGCTGCTGAGGGTGAGTCAGATGAGTCAGGGTAGGAGTACTTGAAAAGGTGAGACTTCAATTTTGAGTGGAAGGCTCGGGGATGATAGACAGAGAAACATGAGGAGGAGGATGGAGGACAGGTTTCAATTATGATGGTGGAGGGGAGAATCTGCGGAATTCAGGGGGAGATCATTCCAGAGGCGTAGTGCTGTGTTGGATATGGCTCGGTTGGAGAACTTGGGATGAGTAGTGACTAGAGGTCGAGAAAGACTGAGGTAGGAGGAGGATCGGATAGACCGGGTTTCCTGGATGGTGAAGAGATAACGGAGGTATTCGGGCTGGGAATATTGTAGGGAGTTGTAGGTTAGTGATCGGACTTTGAAGTGAATTCGCTCTGGGATTTTTAGCCAATGGAGTGATTTGAGGATGGGAGTGATATGATGATGTTTGGGCGTTCCAGTGACAGCTCTGCATGGTTAGTGAGTTTTGAATAAGTTGAAACGCTTTATTTGGGTGGATTCAAGGTTGAGGAAGACGGAATTGCAATAAACAAGCTTTGAATGAACAATGGAGGTAGCAATGGTGGAGGCAGTTTTAAGGTCAAGCATAGGTCGAATGCGTCGGAGGCACGACTGTGCATGAAGCAGGAGCGCGAGAGGTTGGATATGCGGTTAGAGAAGGAGAGGTGTGGATCAAAAGTATATATATATATAATAAACGAATATATATATATATATATATATATATATATATATATAATAAACGAATATATATATATATATATATATATATTCGTTTATTAGGAAAGACAGTTGACATAACGCAACAGTGTACAATAGCAATATTACAAGAAGGTTCAGTATGTACAAAAATTAAATAAAGTTCTAAGATAAGACAAAAATTAAAGGAACGATGAGACATAATGACAAAAAGGAGGAATTGACTAATGACAAACTAGTAGGATAATTTAAAGGGGGGTTCTGAAGTGCCAGCTAAGAAGTGGATGGTATGCTAGTAGATATCCTTAAACATCAATCTAGGGAGGAAATTTTGATTGTCCTTAGGAGGCAGAGCAAAGGAGTGTGGACGGTGACGAAGGTTATGGCCAGAGTCTTGACGTAAGGGACACAATGTACGGAGGACATGTCTAGGATCGTTAATAATAGAATTGAAGAGCTGTTCATCAGCGAGGTTGGAGAGGTGGTCAACAGTGGGAGAATCAACCGGTAGATATCTTTCTCGAATTACACGACGATAGAATCTGTGGATACGGTCGAGTTCTTCTTTGTTTAAGAAATCCCACCAAGCTGGGGAAGCGTACATAAGTCGAGCGATTGTCGTAGCTCTTGTAACATCGTTAAGAGCTTGTATAGAAATTCCATGACCACGGAGAGTTTTAGGGGCATACACTACAGGGAGGAAGAACATGAACAAAAAGAACCGATTGATATGAGCAGTCATAGAGGGCTTCTCCCCAATGGCTACTCCAAGAATTTTGATGCTAGTAGATCTATTTACTCCAGAGGCAGAAGGTAGTTGAGCTAGAGAAGTCATATTGGAGCGGATGACAACCATTTCACGAGTCTTGGAATGGTTAATATGTAGATTTTTAGTAACTGCCCAAGCAGTTATATGGTTTATTTCAGCTGAGATTGTGTTGATGTTCCGGGATCCAAGAAGTAGGTATGAGTCATCTGCGTATTTAGGAAAGTTTATTCATGCTGTCTGAAGTACCAAGTATAAATTCTAGAGGGCCAACCACAGAGCCCTGTACAACGCTTGCATTTATAGAAGCCATTTTGATAGTTTTCCTTCAAAACTGGTGATGTGATTTCTGTCTTTGAAGTTATTAAGTAGCCAATTATAATAATTATTATCTGGTATGTCCAGCTGAGATAAAGCTTCAGAAATGGCAGAATGACGAATAGAGTCAAAAGCCTTGGAGTAATCCATTGATATTATGATAACATATTCATGATTAGTGAGCAGATCAGTAATACTTTGAGGAATTGCTATCAAAGCGGAGGTAGTAGAACCGGTGGGTTGAAAGGCGAATTGATCTTTGATTGATAATGGAGATAGTAATTCCTCAAGGCTAGGATATAAGACAGTTTTAACCAAAATCCTTTCAACTATTCTGGAGAGAATCGGAAGAACAGAAATAGGACGAAAATCGGAAGGAGCATTAGGAGCTGAGATCTTTGCCCTTGGGTGGATTATTGCAGTTTTCCATTGTAGGGGAACATGAGAGGCATCTAGTGATCGATTAATCAGATGAGATAACATTCTTGAAAATCCAGAAGCGGATAAAAAGTAATACCAGATTGCAGACGCGGGAGTCAGAGGCGAAGGTAAGAGAAGACGAGTCAGTAGATTGGTGTTTGGAAAGGTCAGAGATTTTCCTGATTTGGTTAGGGAAGCCTATGATGATAAATTCAGTTTTGCAAGTGTTAAGGCAGAGAAGATTGCATGACATCCACTGTGAGATAAGGTTAACCATGTTGAGTAATTGTGTGATGGAGGTAGAAAATGAGCTTGGGGAAAAGGATATGTATTGTTGGGTGTCATCAGCGTAAAGATGGTGGTCAACAGAGGATGATTTTAGGAGATGGCTTAAAGGTGTGGTATAAAGGATGAAGAGAAGTGGACCCAGGACGGAGCCTTGAGGGACACCACAGGAGAGAGGGAGGGGTTGCGAGCAGTGGCTGGAGGCTTTAACAGAGAAGGATCGGGAAGACAAGTAGGACTGGAACCTGAGTAGAGCAGTGCCAGAGACGCCAAACCGAGAAGATAGTCGTTTAAGAAAGAGGCTGTGATCGATGGTGTCAAATGCGGCGGAAATATCGAGAAGATAGAAGCATGAGACTTGTTCATGGCTAATGGCAGAGATCAGTTTATTGCATAGAAACAAAAGTAGAGTTTCTGTGGAGTGTTGTTTAGTGAAACCAGATTGGTGGGGGGTTGAGATGTGACTTAGAAGAGAGGTAGTGGATTAGCCGAGCAAGGACTACTCTTCCAGCTAATTTAGATAGAAAGAAAGATTGGAGATGGGTTAGATTAGGTAGTTAGATTGTGTTCTTTATCAAGGTTTGTCTTTTTGAGGGGAGTGGCTAAGGAGTGCTTAAAGGCCACTGGGAAGTCGCCGGCAGAGAATTGATAATTTTGGTGATTACTGGAATTAGGACACAGTCACAGTCTTTTAGAAGAGAGCTGGGGATAGAATCAAGTTCGCATTACTTGTAAGGAAGAGAGTTTAGGAGGAGTGGTAGTGACACCTCTGCTTCGGAGGGAGTAGAGAATTGGCAGCGACGACTGAGAGACAGGAAGAGTAGGGTTGAGAGAAGGGGGTGAAATCGTGCTGGAGGATGTAGTGGGAAGCGTGTGTCTCGAAGAAGTTGCAACCCTCAAAATATTCCTTTTATATCTCTTAAAAAGTTTTTAGCATTAAAAAGATAAATAAATGGAATTAGTAGATTTAAAGAAATATTTGTCAGAAATCTGTCAATGATAATTGAGTCTAATTCCGACCAACAGTGTATACATTTACACTATATCCTAGAAATTCGCCGACGATCAGTTGTTTCTTTTCTTTGTCGAAACACAATCTCCATGGCCTTGACCTATCTGTTGGTGGACAAAAAATTGCTCCACTCCATTTAAGATCGGAATCCAAGAGAATTACTCTACGATTCCCAGCGTCGGTCACAAACACTTGATCGTCTGAATCGAGTGAGATATAATAAGGGCAACTCAATTTTTGTGTTTCATTTGAAGGACTAAAACGACGGATGACCATCTGTCCATCTCTGCTCACCTCACTTACGGACCACCTATCATCCAACTTAACATCACTCTCACTTGACCCACAATTTCCATTGTTATGTATTTCCTCCCATTCGTGAAGGATAATGAAATTCCCGATGGATGTTTCCACCGCATGAAGAGGGTTCTTCACGTCTCTTGGAAACTGAATGGATCGAATAAGTTCTGCGTCTGATCCGTAGATCATCAGAATGGACGATGACCTATTGACCAACAACAACTGATCATCACTTGACACTGACAGAGTATGTGGTTCATAAGCAATGGTCAACCATTTCACGATTTCGTGTATGTCATCTTTTTCTCTTGTAATCTTCCAGATGCATTGCTCCCTTCGGTCAGAGACGTAGAGACAATTTTCCTTCTCACTGGATCCAAAATCATGGAAATCTGTGATCCTTTTTATTTCGATTTTCCTCTGAAGACGAAATGGACTTCGATCCTGAAAGACGCGAATTAGACATTCTTTTGATCGGTGGAGGACGTAGATTTCATTTCGTAGTTTAGTCACTCCATTCACTCCGTTTCCTGCTTCGATTCTGTGAGTGAAGTTGATGGAAATTCGACACACGACTAAAACAAAAAGAAAATGATCATTAATAAGCAAATGACTGATTTAATGATATCTTTCTTTTTCAATTAATTAATATTTTCATTCGAATTGATTGCAAATATTTAGTTTGTTTTCAATTGATGACGTATTTGCTTATGTATTATTATTTTCTAAACTACTGTATATAATTCGAATAAAAGTGCATCTGGCAAATAGTTGGTTATTGAATGCCTCTGACTCACAATTGATGTATTAAAAACAAATTTTTTTATTAATAACTGATTATTATTATTCATTCATTATGTTTCTATTATACTATAGAAAATGGAATTGAGTGCTGTTGGTTGCTTAGATCAATGGATCTATTGCTGTGGGTTTCTTTATTTTTCTAAATTAATTTGTCTCTTTCATTTCTGTCTATCGCTCTGAATTTGTCTGCTGTTGGTTTTACCGCTTCCATTATCCCGCTACAAACATTTCAACTTCAAACCATTCTCTTCCTAATTATTTGATTTTTACTGCTCATAAGCATCATTTAATTAAAATGCTTGTTTTCCTTTTTACTATCACTAATGTGTGAATATCTCACTTTTTGTCGTTTAGCATACTCCCCATGTCACTGCAGGCCTTTTGTTTTCTCTGTGCCCTTCCACTTGTAGCATTTTATATTTGTCTTCAAATCTAAGCTTGTGGTTACTCCTAATGTTTTGATTTAACTCAAAATAGCCTGCAATAAACGCTAGCTAAGTAACGTACGATACCATAGCTAGAATTCTCTATTGGTAAGATGAAATTTCCCTTAGCACAACAAACATTAGTTCAGACTCTCTTTCTGGGTCTCAACTTTCATTTATTTTCACTATATTCACATAAATTAGCATCCTTATCTTATCCGATAAACATCCTGCGGATTTAATTAACCAGTGCTCTCCTAGTCATTTTTTCATCTGATCCCTATATGATATGTTTTGTTTTCTTGATGAGGAGTGCGTTCATTCAAGTTCTTTCAATTTCTGTCTTTACCACCATAGTTCACGCATTTGTCTGCTCACGCTTGGACTACTGCAACTCGCTCCTCATGGGTCTCCATAGGCAGCGTCTCTCCTCCCTTCAAACTGTTCTAAATCCTTCTGTTAGGTTCATTTCTCGACATACATGCTAGATGTCCTGTACTGGCTCCCTATGGCCGCGCGCATCCGTTTTAAGATCCTCCTCCTTGTCTACAAATCTCAGCCGGACGCTGCTCCGAAATATCTCTCGAACTTTCTGCCCCTATCTCAATCTTCTTCTTGCTCGTTGCGCTTTTCGAAACGGGCAGCTCTTTTGTTCCCAGGACTAAAACTGCCTTATCCCTGCACCGTGCGCTTGCTGTTGCGGGACCAACGATCTGGAACGACATTTCCCTTCTGCTCAGGGCCAAGCTAATCACAGGGTTCTCCTCATCGGTCTCGCGATCACTAAACACATTTCTGTTTCACGGGGCTTCTGCGCCTCTGAAGAGTTATTAAAAATTTCTAGATACGGTACGATTGCGTTCATAAAAACTTGCCAAAGGTGTTCTTGAATTGATTCCTGTCGATGGTTATCACCATTGAAATAGATTGTCGAATATCTTCAAAGAATACATCTCTAAGCTGATTCGATTCGTTCATCCTCTGAAGATGTTCAAGGGCTGCTTGTGAATGACACCAGATCCAAACGACCACTGTTTTTCTGTCCAAATGATAGTTCAGGATTTCTATGCCTTTCTCCATCAGTTCACTGATGATATTATCAGTTTGCTGTGATCTTAATTTGGTTCTGTTTCGAAGGTCTTCTATCTTTTGATGAAGTAGCTGTGTTTCCGTTGACTTTGTGCACTTTGCACCACGACGTTCCACTTTGATTTTTATTACAGCTAAAAGCAAAAACATATTTCAAATGTAAAACTAGATACTCGGTGTAACTTTAGTTAACTGAAGTTGAAAAAATATGAATTTTAATCAAATTAAGAACGACTTTTAGCGAAGAACCCAACACAACATTTTCATAACGAACAATTTAAAATTAAATGCAATTATTGATCAGTTATTCATAACACGCCAATTTATGATTTCCCGTAAAAACGCAAGTAACATGATAGATCAATTTCAATAACCAGCGAAATATGTTAGGATAAGATTATGTCAATCATAAGCCTTTAGGTAAAGTTTGGATTGAAACCTCCTCCGTTTTCTATGATCCTCGCCACTGTGTTCTGGTTACTTCGTCGAAGACTCTTGACGAAATTTGAAAACTTTGTTTCGTCGAAGGATCTCAGAAAGTATAAAAGCTTGGCGTTTTTTTTTCGGTTTGAACGTTGACGTTGAATGAAGTGACTTTGCTCTTCCGTTATGCAGTTGAGAGACAACAGTGAAGCAATTAACTCATCATTTGGTTGAATATTTTCTAAGAGAAATATTCTGTTGTTTCTAATGATTGCAGATCTTTTATTAGTTTTTCCATAGAAATCTAAGCGACACAAAAAATCACAACTTTTGACTGGCATCACAAATTTGTTACATCACAACATATCATGTTGAGCGAAACACTCTTTTCCGAAATAAATAGAAACCTTTGCTGACTTTGGACTAAGCAGAGGTGAGGAAATTAACTCAACTCGAAAACCAACACTCAAACCAATATGTTTGACTCATCATTATCTTCATCATCACCATCATCAACATCATCATCAACATCACCATCATCATCATCATCATCATCATCATCATCATCATCATCATCATCATCATCATCATCATCATCATCATCATCAACATCATCAATATCATCATCGTGGCACGGTGGTCTAGCGGTAACGCGTTTGGCCAATGATCATGCGGTCGCCTGTTTGATTCCGTGCAACGACCCTGGACAGGATGTTTGCGCACACCGTGCCTCTGTCACCAAGCAGTATAATTTGGTACCGGCGTAAGCTGGGAAGTAAACCGCAAGTCCTGCGATATCACTGGCCCCGTGTCCAGGACCTAGGGATTCGTCCATTGCCGGCTCAAGGGCCTAGAAAAGGAAATGAGCGCCTCTCCTACGGGCGTTGAGCCCATGGTTCTCTTATTTTTTACTTACTTGAGAGGAAAACCTGCACGAACATTTTACAACGAGAACTATGGATCTCCGACTAGACAGGAAAATTCGCCTGTTTATGACATGCAAACTGCTTGTTTTTCAGTATGGACCAGATGCTTGGAGGCGTACCAAGGATCTGAACACAAAGCTCGATGTCTGCCTGAGGAAGATAATGCGCATTATCTTTACAGCGTGTGATGTAACCAATGCGGAGATATACCGTCACAGGATGCACAATGTTGCACATACCGGTGTTGAAGATGATTCAAGAATGGAGGTACCAGCTGTTTGGATACACTGTGAAAGTGATCAAAACCTAAGGAGCAACGTTGAAAGAGACTTTGAGTTGCACACCGCCTGCAGAATTGAGGCGGGTGGCTGAATGCAATACCTCACAGAAGAGCTTGCCTCAAGTGATGTTTATGATGATGATGACGATGATGATAAAGCGATCGACCCTGCTTATCTTCAATGAATTAATCGGCTGACATCTTGATCTTTTGATAATTACACTAAGAATGATTATCGTATATTGATATTAATAAATAACATGAGATATTACTTCGAAAATAATATTGCAGCTAGACCCTCATTTTGTAACTGTAAGGGAGATCTGCACAACTACAGATGATTCATAGCTCTCTGGCTGGACTCATGACAAAACAAATACGAGCCTCACAAGTACGTCAAATGCTGCCCATAGAAAAATCCAGTTTGAAATCTGCTAACATAAGAAAATGACGAGCTTTGTTGGTTTCCCAATCTCCTTCAGTGGACGCTCATCGTTAAAGTGTTAATCACATTGCCTATTATCCGCTCATTTGCCTTGCATGTGGACAGAAAGTGCTAGGCCAGTATTATGATCAAGTAGCTAAACAATATCTCATATTCCCGAGGATGTTTAATTTACATATTTTGAATTTCAAGGAAACAATGGAAAGGATTGTGTAAAGAAGGAATTCAAAAATCAGTGCATTATTTAAGGTTTGTTGCTTTTTTCGCTCAGATGACAAGGAATAATAAACTGTTGAGATTCTCCGTTTCAACAGGACTGATTTGCTCAATAGACAATATTACTTCTTTCTGCTAATTTCTCATAATACGGGTTATGCAACTGCATTGCTCAGGCTTTTCACTGTAAACTAAAGTCTTACCTTTCCCAGAATTTCTAACCAGCTTCATCCTGTCCTCCGCCTTTCGATCTTTCTCGTCCCAGACGGAATCCGTATGAGGAGATCCGCTGCCTTTTCTTCCTGGTCTCTTAGCTAACCGAGCGGTGTGTTATATGATTGGCAGTGAAAAAGCATGCCCTTCTTGGGAGCTATAAAGATGTTCAGTCTTCTACTATCTACAAGGGATTGCTGGAGAGAAGAGTCATCTTGTAACACGGATATCATCCCTCATCGTTGTTGGTAATCTTCGTTCATAAACTCCGAACACTGTGTCAACCGTGTACTCCTGATGGTATTCCTTCGGTAGGGCATTTTTTGCGTGCAAGGACGACACAGTGGTCAGTGTTCTAGTTATGCGAGCATTGCTCTCTTACTGAGAACAATTTTGTTTAAAAGACTTTCATACCATTTATTCCGTACACATAATTTGTATAACATTAATAAATTTCAAGTGTGGTTATTTATGTACCACTATAAATCTGGGTCCTTGCCCACATCCTTTGCCAATTTCTTCTGTACATCTTCTGTACTTCTATACATGATCATTACACCTAGACAAATCCGCTTATAGTGGAGTGGTTTCGCGCTTCCAAGGATCAAACAATTCTCAATCAAATCTTAGGAATAGTTATCGTGTGTATTAACCAATCTACAGACCATCGGTCTTTTCAAGAGTTCACTAAAAAATCAACTTTTATCGAGTTAACTGTCGTTTTGCTTGCACTTAGCTTGTGTTAGTTTTACTGATTTGTTCTGGTTGATGTCTTGCCTTGACTGAGTTTGTATTCCTCATTTGTGTTCATGTTGATTTGCTGTTCTGTTTACGGCCCTTGTTGTGGCTAGTCATATACTTAATGTAATCGCGCCATCTAACTTATATACGTGTAAGAGTTATCCAGGATTTAGGGGGACCAGTCCCTTTCTGGATTACCCATTCTGAGGGTCCAACAACTGTGCAAATTTTTCATGTTTCAACTTATATGTTCTCGTTGCTTGGATGCTTATAATCAAAATGGTTACTACTACTACTGCTACTGCTACTGCTACTACTACTAGTACTACTACTAGTACTACAACTACTACTACTACTACTACTACTACTACTACTACTACTACTACTACTACTACTACTACTACTACTGCTGCTGCTGCTGCTGCTACTGCTACTACTACTACTACTACTACTACTACTACTACTACTACTACTACTACTACTACTACTACTACTACCACTACTACTACTACTACTACTACTACTACTACTACTACTACTACTACTACTACTACTACTACTACACTACTACTACTACTACTAGGCAATTGAAGGCGGCGCTTTTGTAAGGTACTTCAAATGCACTGTGACAAATATCTGGATAAGTAGCTAACCACATGTGTGAAGATAATGACACTCTGAAAGTTTCAGATTATATTAAAATATTTTGTCAAAGTAATTCCTTGTGTTCGAGATAAACAAGTTTGACAAAAACGCCTGGGAAACATCTCACTTTTCAGGTAACGCCAGATTGCATACTTGAACCGTTGTCTGGTTATTCTTCGATTGAAGCAAACGTCGACTGATATGAGAGACCTTATAACTTCTTCGTCTCTTTGCTTTGTTGGTGAATTCAATATCCAATGTAGATAGGACTTTTGTAAGATAATGTCCAACATCTCCAGTGGAAGATCGTACAACTGAAATGTAAAAATGATGCAACTTATACACTGGAAGACTATATATTTTGATGTTATGATTACATTGATTAGTTAATCTATAATGTTATGCCGAATAAGTTAGCCAAGCATGGATTTCAACAGTTCAGAACACTTACCTAGTAGTTAAATCTTTAAAGTATCACTCTAAACTATGTGGTATCCGTTGACAGAGTGCAGTATAAGCTGCTTCATACTAGTCTCAACGCGTGCAACTCGTACTGAGTAATTTATGCGGTAACCTATCTGCGGATTTCTGGAATTATTTAAATCTATGGCCTTGTTTGGTGCTAACTGAAAGTTCTAACCTCTCCTAATCCTATGCTGATGCTTCCATCTAAGATGTAATGTCATGAGCTTCAGTCAAGTCTACTCTACATAATGCTTCCTGGTTTTACGACACATTGCCGTTTTTCTCTGATCTTTACTGCATCAAATATTTATTTGTTACTCAGTCCGACCACAATCGCTACTAGTTCTGTGATATCATTTGAGTATGAGTTATTTATGCAACCATAATATTGAGTAGTCATTTCTCTGCTTCAGGATATTGTGTATATTCAATGATCAATGGTGGTTACCTTAATCAACATGTGAATTATAATAAAGTATGCGAAATAATTTAAAAGAAGGATACAATCAGTCGCTCCAACATTTTAAAATTGTGTTATCTATTGGCACAGTGCTGTCAGTGAATGACAAAATTAAGACAACGAATCACAGAAGTTGGTTGTAACAAGCTTAAGGTTAATGGGGGAACTAGGCATAAGTGAGACGCTCCACTGGCTTCCAGCCGATCACAGGATTAATTTCAAGATCTTCCTCACGGGAAAAGCTTCGATAATTGTCGATTTCAGAGTGCATGAGATACCTCTGCGTTCCGTTCATTTAGGCGTTGTGAGGACTTGATGTTTCCGCGCTCGCGAACAACGATGCGGTCACGCGTATGATTTTCCCAAACAACTCAGAACATCAATTTCTAACTCTCAGATCTATTAGATTGCCATATTTAGTGCGCTTGTGTAGTAGCTAAAAGGTACTGTACAAGTAACCAGAGAAAAGATACTTTACTAAGCCATGAAATGCCGACTTATTAATTGGTATTTGACCCACCATTGACACCTTTTGAAAAATGTACTTCAACTCACAATAAACTGATAAAACATTTAATTCAAAATTTCAGCTGAAGCAACAATTTTTTAATCTTTGACCCTAATCATGCTTATGTTCATTATCACGGTCTTATAGATTAATTTTAATACAATCTAATGACATACATAGTGCCATTAATACCATTATTAATGCACATTTCATCAGTGATTGTCGTTTCAAGCGATACCTCAAAAGTGTTAAATGATATAGTTAAACTTATTCTATATTATTTAGATTATCTTACCGTTGTGCTTGACGGAGCTTCATCCTGTTCATCTGTTGTATTAAATAAAATCATTGAAATTTATAAATATTAGAAAATAGAGTTCGAAAATGTTAAACAGCTTTCAGTAATAAATGTGATCGACATTTCTCCATTTTCAAAACATTTAGTTCATTACATCATTCAATGGCTAGACTAGCTTTATGAACATGCGAAATAGTTTGTTTTTATTTCTATTAACGAATACTCAACAAGACAAGCAGCTACTTGATCAACTGACAGCCAACAGCAAAACTGTGAGATCTCGTATTTAAAAATTGTTCACAAAATTTGCAATTAAACCAAGCGAGTAAATTCGAAATTCGAATATACCGGGTGGCCCATTAAAAACGTTCCCAAACTTTGTCAACCTGGCAATTAAACAATTTTAAAGTAAATTGAATCATACTACATCAAACTAATCATAATTCATATTTGTATAACACAGCCAAAATTTAGCGCAAAATACTCAACAGTTTGAGAGAAATTGTTGTTAGAACTGTATGACCCATGGTCAAAATTTTGCACAGTTGTTTTATGATGACGTTTTACGCGAACAAATGTTTAATTGATCCTCCGCCTTCTCTTGTAACGACCCTTAAACGCTGATTCCACTGTCCTATTGACTTCTGTATTTGTGTGTCGTCTAATAGAGACTATTTTGCTTCAGTGACCTGCTTAAGTTCGTCAGTATTTAGAAACGGTTTTCTGCGACCAGCATGCACAAGCTCCTTTAGGGCGTTCCATACATAGCAGTCCAGCTCGAGGATTTAGATCGGGAGAGTTTGGTGGCCAAGCATCACTGTGGATAAAATCAGGGGTGTTTGCTTGAAGAAATTGCTGAGCCAATCTGCAACGATGTGAAGGAGCACTGTCTTGTTGAAAGATGTAATTGTCGTCAGGATAGAGTCTACGACATTGGGGAATGAGCTTATCGCGTAACAAGCCGACGTAATACTCTCCATTGACTTTGGTTTTCTGAGGATCAATGAAGATGATGTCTGTTTTACCGTGCATCGAAACTCCAGCAGATACCATTAATTTTTTAGAGGACAGTGGACAATAGGACAGTGGAAACAGCGTTTAAGGGTCGTTACAAGAGAAGGCGGAGGATCAATTAAACATTTGTTCGCGTAAAACGTCATTATAAACAACTGTGCAAAATTTTGACCATGGGTCATACAGTTCTAACAACAATTTCTCTCAAACTGTTGAGTATTTTGCGCTAAATTTTGGCTGTGTTGTACAAATATGAATTATGATTAGTTTGATATAGTATGATTCAATTTACTTTAAAATTGTTTAATTGCCAGGTTAACAAAGTTTGGGAACGTTTTTAATGGGCCACCCGGTATAACATCAGTCCACACAGCCGATGTGGAAAGCCCTTTTCCAATCAGCAAAATATATATTGCACCTTTTTAAATGCGGCAAAAGATGCATTCTAGGTAGATATCTATTAAACCTAAAAATGAGGTCTTATGCTCAGCAAGGCACGATGTCTCCAATTAGATTCAGAATTGACAATAACCAGTGAGAATGCTTTGGCAAAACATTCCGTCCAGGTGTGGGGTTAGCAAAATCAAATCTCGTAGCCATGGTCGACAAGCGCTTTCCATTCCCTGCTTAAACTGTTTGGCAAAAGAATGAATTAAGAGACATGAATGACATTAAAGCAAAAACTTCAATATACAGTTACTCATTCGATAGACGCCATAAAATATGTGGGAGTCATGCTTCTTTTGTGAAAGCCCAATCAGGCTATCGACTCTATTCCTTCGCAGTCAACAAGTTACTCTCAAATTCTTGTTGTGAAACAGTGTCATTGGTTACATTCCTGTGTAGATATTTCAGAATTTTTCTCATAATCCGTGAAGGTCTAACATCACTTGGACTAAAACTAGGAGGAGCATTGGACTTGAAAAATGATAACGAAGATAATTATTTTATTCGTGCCCATCACCGGCAAATGGAACTGTTGATGATGACGATGCTGATTATGATGATGATGATGATGATGATGACGACGACGACCACGATGATGATGATGATGACGATGATGATGATGATGATGATACCTATAAGGAACCGTGACCCTGTATGTACTCGCAGAAATCATTGCAACAAGAACACTCTCAATGTTTGGTAACTTCGCACGTAAAATTGGCAAGGTGCTACGAGCGTCGATATCCGGCTCCAAAGAGTTTGAAGAAACCGGTAAATAGACCGGGAACACACGGATCTGTGACGGTTTGCGAAGAGTCGTGGAAACGGCAGCGCTCCAGATAACGTCTGGAAGGGTCTAATGGCGATTGGTTTCAATGGTTTCTATTTCATTGGGCTGACGTATAGGTTTACAGTGTAAAACAAAATCCTCAAAATAACTTTCAGGCATTTGTTGAAACTTATAATTGCCGGCCATTAAATTTTATTTTCTGACAGTAGATAATGTCCTAATGCCGGATTTACAAATTGGGTGACCCTGTTCAGTAAAACTGTGGGCCCCATAAGAGAAGGTCCGACGAGTGTATGCTGTAGAGTGGACACAAAAATGGCGTCATTTTATAATGCGTCACATAGCACTTGATTTCAGGCAGTATGTGTTTAAATAAGCAAGTAAATATAGGTCTTGTCATCATTTCTGGCTAATTTTGAGATGAATCTGCCTGATTATTACGGAAACTCCAATAGAGGCCAACACAGGTGCGAAAGTTGTGTACTGGTGTATATTTTGATAAACATTCGATCCTTATTGTTGGGTTGTCTTAAGAACTTTTCTTGGAGATAGTCCTCGGCGCCGCCATGCGCCGCCGGCGCTAAGCCCTCAAGTCGAAACCAGTCGCTAAGCTATCGGCTGCTAGCGACTTCGTTCACTTAATATTTTACTTGTTGTTTTTATCGCGGTTTCAAAGTTTCGATTTGACGAAGTTATCAGCAGCAGGACACGAGCAAATCTTACAACACAATATGTACAATATTCGTTCGTTGAGGAAAACAAGCTGACATACCGCAACTTGGTACATTGTAAGAGAAAGATTTTGCTCTATTAGGAGGAGTTCTTATAGAGAATACGGAGTATTCGAATATAGTCGTTGTTGTCTTTTTTGGTAAAGTGAATTTATGCATTCTATTATAAAGATGGTGCAATAGAATGTAATAGAAGAGGGGGATTGAGCAGGGTGAGAATTGTCGGGGACTTGGGGTTAACCCCCTAGTCTTTCTTGGGATCCCACAGTTAAGTCTTCATTGCACACCCCCACGGCAGTCGTTTCCAACCCCCTCAGTTGTGCTGGTATGATTTAGCATTATTTGATTCTGAATCTCTGACAAAGTGAAGAAAGTTCCCTGGTAGGCCTATATCATGTATGCATTTTTCAATTTTCTCAACAAAGGCATTGATTTTGATTCGAGTTTGACCTGCAAAACTGCTAGCGTTGAAATCAGCTGCTTTCAAATTTCGCTGACATCAGTTTGCAAAATACCAATGAACTATTCAACTCCACATGGATCAAAGTCTAACCCACCCCAGTCGGAGTACATAATTCCTGTTCTCTGCTACTGCCTGAAAGAGGCATGCATCAGCAGTTTCGACCATCTGGTTGGCCGTATTGCTATAAATCCTGCTCGCTTCATTCAATTTATGAAGCGCTCAATTTCACGAATTCACAGTAACATTAAGTTTCACAGTCATCGGTCTGTCCCCTGTCAGCGTTCCCATATAGAGACCATAATTATGGGTTCCATCTAATGCCCACGTAAATGATTTCACGGTCAGTACAGTATGCGGTAAAATGTGACCTCGGCCGAGAGAAGGGACCACTTGTCGCTTTCTAGATTAGCCGGAAAATGCGTTTTTATGCTAGACCATGAATATTGATTTTTGCGTCTAAGTAGTCAATCTGTAGCTCGGACTCACTGTACTACAACGAATCTTATGCTACTTGATGCGTTAAGGCTTAATTTGGTCATTAATGTATTGGGTAGAGACAGATTAAATTTTTTATGCGATTTCCCGCCAAATGATATTTTATATTTTTGTGAAAAAAGTGCATAAATTATGGGACAAACACTCTGAAATTTTTTCCCCATTTTACCAAAGGTCTAAGCATGTGGAAACTGCTAATAAGTCCATTTGCGAAAAGTGGTCCCTTCTCTCGGCCGAGGTCAAAAATGCATTATAATGTAAGGTAATCAGGTATGGCCAATAGAAATACCTGATTACTTATAAGAAGTCGATAGCAAGTCGCTAAATCAGTCGATAACTCATCCAGTCAGTCGGTAACTCCTTAGCGACTGACTCCTGGTACTACTTGAAGAGAGAGAGAGAGTGAGAGTGAATGAGAGTGAGTGAGTCAGAGAGAGAGAGAATGTGTGTGTGTGTGAGATATATATATATATATATATATACATATATATATATATATATATAACATATATAATTTAACATAGCGCCCCCTCAAGTTACCTACTCAGAAGCGCTCCCAGCCCAACCACGGCCAAAATAAACTGGATTTAAGTAATTTATAAAACATAATCGAACTATTCTTAGGCAACAGGCGTAGGCCTCTCTGCAATGGGAGTTGATTCCAGATGGAGGGGCCTACCCCAGAGAAAGCACGACGCTGCCTAGTTGCGGTGGTATAAGAGTTAGTTATTGGCCCTAAAGTTTCTTTTCCGAATATCAAACTTGATCATACGCAAACTTGACATTGCTTTCCAAAAAATAACATTGAACTTATTTCTGTCAGATTAGGCATACCTCTTTTGTGAACTGTAGGCCTATGCTTCTGGGGTGCACGAGTACTTTCCTTGTCGATTCGCTTTTGCTTTCTTGCACAGGCGCCCATATTGCTCGTTAACAGAAATAAATCTGAGGTCTTTATTTTTGATGCTATTTGCCGAATTTAACGATGCTGGTTCACATAACAAACGCTGATCTCTTAAGACCGTTAAGTTTAATAAGGGAAATGGAAACGGATGTAACACAGAGGATTTTTTAGCATGTTAACTGTCAAAAAATTCCCCACCAATTATATGGCCAGCCACAGATTATGATAGGCCAATACATGCGCCGGATCCACAGCCACTGATTCTAACTGGTTTTTGTATACGCATAGACGGCCAGGCACATATTCAAATAGGCTAATATATGTGCCGGAACGACAGCCACAGATATCTCCCTGATACCCCCTTTAGTGTCCACTGATTTGTGTCTTATGTTCCCTTGGAAATCCCCCCGATTCCCCTAATGTCCCCCTAATGTCCCCCAGGATATCCTCCATATGTCCTCTTGATGTTCCATGGATGTCCCCATAATGTCCCCATGGATGTCCCCCCGATGTTCCCACTGATGTCCTCCTGTAGTGTCCATCTGATTTCCCCCCTGATGCCCCCTGGAAGTCCCATGATGTCCCCCTTGATGTCTCCCCTGATGTCCCCTGATGTAAATAGGTCAGTGGGTAGGTAGGTAAGTTAGTAAGTCAGTAGTTACTTAGGTTGGACAGTCAGTCACCAAATAATCAGTAGGTAGGTAGGTAGGCTGGCAGATATGTAGATAGGCAGGTAAGTAAATAATTAAGTGAATAGTTCGGTTGATAAGTAAGTAGCAGCTGTAAGCAGCTGTACCATGAAGTTCAAGTTTTGAAATAAATTAAACTGTGCACTGCCACTGCACAGTGCAATACAGAATGTAACAGTTGGTTCGAAACAAATTTACCAATTTAAGGCAGTCAGAAATTATAAAGCATCTGTCTATTTCTTAATCTTTAACAATATTTATGCCATTTTGGTCCATTATTAACTACAAATGTCCCTCAATTTGTGTTCACTGTCACGAAAAGCATTGGCGCATGGGAGCATCACCCAGACCTCCATATCGTGACAGGTCTCGTGCCAGTCCGACCCTGAGACGGTCGAGTTACTGTCTTCTGCCATGTCTTCTACCCTGTCTCCTACGAGCTGCGAACAGAAACAGAATTGTAGAGTTATTTAGAAACAGCCAATTTGCAACCAAACACTAGCCTAATAAGCAAGTCATTATACTGATGGACCAATAAACTGGTGGTTATGGTTATGGTTATACAGCCAATTTAGAATCAAATACTAGAGTAGCCTGCTTAATTTCCTATTGGGGGCTATGAAAGCTGAAACAACATTATTCAAAGTAGATGAATGTCTAAACCTTAACCTCAGTTACAATCAGCAAAAGAATACGTGAAGGCGATCTGTCGACTAATGATTTAATTCCTAACACCGCCACCGCTATCATCGGACAAGCATGTTTCTTAATAATAGGCCTATCGCCCAGTGGAATTGAGATTTATTGTGTGTGTGGTCATGTATGAATGCATATATCATCCATGTATATATGACTGTGTATATGCTACAGTGAATATGTTATTTATTTCTTTAAAAAATTTCAGTATATTTTAAACCTATCTCTCTTAATTTTGTTCGCTTTACAACTTTATTTCTAACGATACGGAGTGAGCGTTACACACTGTGTGTGTGTGACAGAGAGACAGCTATGTAGATAATGTAGATACGTAAGTAAATAAGTAAGTGAAAAGGTCGGTCGGTAGGTAAGTAAGTAGCAGCAGTTAGCATCTGACAAGCATATAGTCTGTGACGTGATGCAATAATTATGGGTTCTTCTGATTTTCCAAATGACTCTTCTCTGAAAATGCTTTGTGACATATATTACAATTGTATGGTTTCCACTTGGTGGATTCTTATGTGGTATATCAGGTGACCATTGAGTGAAAAGGATTTGTAACATATGTATTACACATGTATGATTTGTCTTCATTGTCGGTTATTATGTGGGATTTCATAGTACTCGTCTCTGCAAATGCTTTGCAAGAGAGTTTCCATTTCTACTGTTTTTCTTTAGTGTGGGTTCTTATATTTACTCCTGTGTGCAAGTGTATTGGAACAGAGTTTACACTGATATGATTTTCCCCGGTGTGGGTTCTTGCATGCCAATTCAGCGAGTCCTTCATTGCAAAGGCTTCATCATATAAACTGCACTCACTTCGCAGTGTAAAAGTCGCAAGAAAACAAGAAAGGGTCCCAGAGCAACAAGCAAATTGATGACAAACAATAAACAGAATATTAATACAAGCCAAAGCTGAATAAACTGTGTTCAAACAGTTTCTTTGTATAGGAAGGAACTTATCCGAGAAACTTTGGAGAACATAATATAGCAGGCATTGTGAATGGTTCATAAAAAACTTAATCTCTGTTAGAACAACTTCAAGTTAACCTGGAACGCTTAATAGTTAACCTTGAACGTTTAGTAGCACAACTTCCGTAGCTTTCTCTTTAAAAGCTATGATAGTTTCCACTGAGAGAATACAATCATCCAAACCATTCTGGTTGAGTCATTACAAAAGAACCGATGCATCAACATAAAAGGAGAAAAAGGAAGCAACAGCAAACGTGTGAATCCATCTACCTACAACGATACCATTTTCAAGGTATTGCATTAACACAGTGCAGCGTGTAACGCCATGTATGTCTGTCTTTCCTTCATTCTGTCTGTGTGTCTGCCTGTTTTTCTGTGTCTGTATGTCTTGTCCATCAGTCAGTCTGCCCATCTGTCTGTCTTCCTATTATCCTCGACAAATTTCAGATAATATATATGTGACTCCGAGTGACAAGAAATGAATATCTGTGATTGCATTTAATGACTGGTCGACTTACCTCTGGCTCTAACGATATAACGGACTTTGAACCCTCCAGCGCTAACGTACGAATCACTTCGGAAGTTCAGCACCACAGTTGCGCACTGGCGAAATATGAAATTTAGTGGCTTCTTTTTCACTCCACAGTATTTTCTGCTCGAAGAAATTATCGAGGTAGCAGATCGATCCGATGAACAGCTTACCTAAGCAGAAATATTTCTTACAACGAACTACTAATTTTCGAATGAATGAATGCAAATCGATGATAACACGAACAAACTCACTGAATTTTCGAATGAGAATGATTGATTAATAACTGAATGAATGAATATGGAATTGACTTAATATTGGATAGATTGAATACTGGATTAATTGAATAATTAAATGAATGGTTTAATCACTAACTCACCGATTGACCAAACGGTCGATTGACTGATTGATTGATTGATTAATACCGGATTGATGAATACCGGCATTAAGCTTCAATCAAATGTTCAAAAATACTATATATGCTTTAATCTGTAATCTATACTACATTGCCGTGATGCGTTTGCAAGCGTAGATATATAAACTACTTACGGTCAGCCAGTCATGAGTACAACTGTCGATTGAAGCGGTGTTGTTTGTTCCTTCGAGGTCGAATAACAGGAAGGATAGTTTAGTGACTTTCTTCTGACCACCGGTGATAAAAATACATGCAGTCTAGATTATGCGGATAGGACAGAGGGAACTGTGGTGAGGTGATGAATCCATTTGATCCACTGAAGGACGTATTACCACATTCCGGATCTGACTCAGCAAGAAAAGACATCGACTGATCACTAACTGCCTTTTAAATAAACTTAAATCCCCTATACGTACACCTACATTGAATATATGCATACGATGACAATTTAATGTAACTTCAATCACGCCTGTGTTCTATGCATAGGCATCATCGATGGCGCACCAGCACCAAACAGGTTAATATCAGAAGATCAGTCCATAAGACTTCGGTGCAGTTTAAAGACACCGCTTCAAGGCAAACGATCTTATCGAGTTGCATGGACGGTGGTGAGGGGATCGCGCAGGGAATATTGTAGGGAGTTGTAGGTTAGTGCTAGGACTTTGAAGTGGATTCGTTCTGGGATTTTTAACCAATGGAGTGATTTAACCTTTGGAAGTGAGGTGAAGCACTGGTACGTCTGTGGTGAAGTGGGGTATGACATACCCCAATACATATGATTTTTACTTGCAAGTTGCATATCAACTACATAACATTAATTGTGAGCCAAACTATAGCTTTATTACCAATTATCAACTAAGCTGGTGATTATCACAACAAATTACTGTTTTTGATCATTATCGAAATGGCCAGCAGGTGAACTAATAACCATGCAATATCTACTTATTTTTCTACTACTATACTCTACTACTATTTTTCTGTCCTCATTCACAATACTACCAAACGATGTAATAATAATAATAATAATAATAATAATAATAATAATAATAATAATAATAATAATAATAATAATAATCTGTCATTTTGTATATGCGCCGGCTCTGACAGCGTTGGGTGCACCCAGAGAAAAAGTGAATTTGGCCCTTTTTAGCCCAAACAGTCGCCACCAATGATAATGATATAATGATTAAATGATTTTGTTTTATTATGACCTTCAGGCTTGCGGTTGAAATCCTCATTTGCAATGAGTCATTATGGCGCTTTCTGCATTAGCTATAAACAGCGGCGCCCGCAGGCTGCAGGATTTTATTTGTGTACGCATAACAAACACGAGACCACCCGTAGGCCGGGGCCCGGGGACGATGGGAACGGCAGCGCTCCAGATAACGTCTGGTAGAGTCTAATGGCGATTGGTTTCAATGGTTTCTGTTTCATTAAGCTAAGGCACAGGTTAACAGTATAAACGAAATCCTCGATAGAACTTTCAAGCATTTGTTGAAACTTTAAATTGCCTGCCGTTGATTTATTTTCTGATAGTAGATTCTGTCCCGAGGTCGGATTAACAAATAGTAGAACTGCGAGGCCCCATAAAAGAAGGCCCAACGATTGTATACTGTAGAGTGTACACAAATATGACGTAATTTTCAGACTTGTCCTCGAGACCAAGGTCTTGGTCTCGAGTGCACTCGAGTTCGTTTTTAAAAGTCTTGGTCTTGGTCTTGGTCTTGGTCTTGAGACCAAAAGTCTTGGTCTTGGTCTTGAGACCAAAAGTCTTGGTCTTGGTCTTGAGGTACAAAGTCTTGGTCTTGGTCTCGCAAGACCAAGACCAAGACCGGCTGTCAATATGAACAGTCATTTTACAAAACTCAAAAATTTAAAATTTATCAAGCCTGTTTGCATCATAGCCTAAGACAAATACCTACGAACGGATGCAAGTCTTGTTGGTCAGAAAACCCGTCGACAGCAGCAACTAAGTTATGCTGTGTCTGGAAGTCATGCCGAGACTTTTTTCTGAAGCCAGACGGTCTGATAAACCATGGGAGGAATTCAAAAAGGCTCACAATTTGTACATTTACATCCAGTGCTTGAAAAGCTACTGTGTGTGCCAGCGACTTCAGCACCTATGGAAAGTATTTTTTCACATGGCGGAATTTTTATGAGGCCTCACAAGGCACGTCTTGGTCAGAAAATTCTGAGCGAATTGGTTTTTATAAAATACAAAAGGCATTTGGAATAACATTTTGCATGAAGGACTTTTGTAACAACGAATTCGGAATTCTCTGCGGTCTGCGTTTAAAGTTAATTTGCCTGAATAAAATAAAAGACTCACGTTTTTATTAAAATAGCAAGTAGTCCGACTTGACAACTTTTTTTATGGAAAAGAGGTCTTGGGCTGAATGTGATTTTTGGGTCTTGGCATCGGTCTTGGTCTTGAGGTTCAAAGTCTTGGTCTTGGTCTTGAGGTTCAAAGTCTTGGTCTTGGTCTTGGTCTCGAGGTTCAAAGTCTTGGTCTTGGTCTCGAGGTTCAAAGTCTTGGTCTTGAGGTTTAAGGTCCTGACAACAAGACTGGTAATTTTATAATGCGTCGCATAGCACTTGAGTTCGTTCAGATGAATGTGCCTGATAGTTGTGGAAACTCCAATAGGGACCTACACATGTGCGAAAGTTGTGTACTAGTGTATATTAAAATGAGTGGTTTCGAATAATTTGTTCTGAGTGTTTCCTCATTAACTATTAGAGTTAACAAATAACAATAATTGAAGGGCTTGCAGCAATAACCAGGTATGTCGGATTTTTTTTGTTTTGGGAAAATGGCTTCAAAGATTTGACACTTCAAACTGTTGTATATAAGCCATTTTGCGAGATATCGACAAGCTGTTTGAAGCACCATCCAGTTATTACTCTCTTTCACGAAATTGTTACATAATGCAATGCAGAATATAACATTTATGTTTTTCACGACATTTTGCTTCATACCTGGTTATTGACACTCAATAACCCAGTATGAAGCAAAAATCTTCTGCTCTTAGTCGACATACCTTATTCTTGCACCAAATGGTGACTAGCATACAGTACAAATTAATCGTGCAATAATAAGGTAAGTCATCATAGCTACATTGCAGTAAGAAAAAATTACGCAAAATCAGTGAATTGTAGAGTAAGTAAGCGACAATAACCGGGTATGTCAAATAACCTGATTATTGCACCGGTTTTAATACAAAGATTACAAGAAAAAACGAAATTTTTTTTAATCATACCGGGTAATTGCATTGGAGTAATGCTGCTGGCTGCTAAATACCATATGTCGACAAACTGTTTTACCCAAAAGCCAATTAAAAAATAATCATATTTGCACCAAATTTGCAGGGTATATAGAATACAATATTCCAAGCACGCTGGCATACTTTTTCACATAATCCAGGTGTGTCGACATACCTGGTTATTGAGGCAAGCCCTTCAATTATAAAATACTAGATGTAACCCGTGAAAAATCACGGTATGTAAATTTAGTTTAGAAACTCTAATGAACTCTAGAGTTGAAATTTAAAAAATACGTATGCCTAGGTTAAATTATTATCATTGCAATAATAGTTTGCTGACAACAATTTTGGTAAACAGTCGATGCCTATCGTTGGGCTGTCTTAACAACTTTCCTTGTAGAGAGAGTGAGAGAAAGTAAGAGAGAGAGAGACAGACAGACAGACAGACAGACAGACAGAGACACAGACAGACAGACAGAGACAGAGACAGAGAGGGAAGCTGATTGATTGAGCATGACATTTACAACAGCTGGCGGGGGACGAGCTTCTACCTCATTAGCCGATATACCAAATTCACGCGGCAGTCAGACGTACAACCGAAATTATATTATTTGTTTGAATTTTTTCTTTTGCATGTGTTGGGCCCCTGTTCGGCCGAACATGTTGAACGTGCCTTAATCCGTCCTTATAGCCTATGAGATGTAATAGCTGTCAGTCGGCGCACTGAACAGGATCTATATTTGACCTCGTTATACACGAGCGTTGATTTCAAACTCACCTCTAACAACTTTAGTATTTCGGTGTTATTTCTGAATAAGTGTTAGTAATAAAGTTCTTTATTTTTCCGAATACCAAACTTGATCATAAGCAAACTTGGCATTGCTTTCAAAAAATAATGATAAAGTTGTTTCTTTCAGATTAGGCCTACCTCTTTTGCGAACTGTATGATGATGATGATAATAATAATAATAATAATAATAATAATAATAATAATAATAATAATAATAATAATAATAATAATAATAATAATCTGACATTTATAGCGCGCCTAAACAAGATAACAAATTGCACGAAAGCGCGTAACAGTACAGAAAGTCTAATTATAGTACATTTTAAAAAGATAAGTTTTAAGGTTAGTTTTGAAAGTCAAAGGTGTTGAGGATTTGCGAATATAGTCTGGCAGTTTATTCCATTCAGCCGGGCCAGCTAGTGCAAATGCACGGTTTCCAAATTTCCTGACGAAACGAGTGACAGCAAAATAACCTTGGGAGGATGATCGTAGTCCCTGTCTGGATTGAAGAAAAGAACATGGTGTGACTAGTGAAGAAACGTATGAGGGAGATGAGTTTGTATATACTCGAGACATTAGGAGGCAGATTTTGAACTTAATACGAGCTTGTATGCGGAGCCAACGAAGCTCAGGAAGGGCCGGGGTGACGTGATCAAAGGGAGTAAGGTTTTTTACTAGCTTAGCAGCATAATGGAGAACAGAGGTAAGTGGTTGCAAGGTAGATGCCGGAAGGCCGTAGAGGATCGAGTTGCAGTAGTCAATTCTGGAGATGTCTAGGGCCTGAACTAGGGTGCGGAGACATTTTTCATTAAGGCTTTTCCTGACTTGCCGTATACGTCTAAGATGGAAAAAGCAGGATTTAGCTATGGAGGAGATTTGATTTTTCATTGAGAGTGTACTGTCTAATAGAACACCGAGGTCCCGAACACATTCAGCAGGTTTGATGGAGCAGTCAGGGCTGAGGTTAAGGACAGAGTGAAGTATGTCAAAGCTGGGCATAGGATGACGGTTGAACCAGATGAGTTCAGTCTTAGAGGCATTTAATTTGAGACGCATGGATGCACACCAAGCTTGAATTTCAGTGAAACAGGCAATTATGCGAGACTTAGCATTGTCAATGTCCTTAGTGGCAAGTTTAATATATAGTTGTGTGTCATCTGCATAGAGGTGTGTGAGGATACCATGATTGAAGGCAATGTGAGTAATGTTTGAGGTGTAAAGGATAAATAAGAGAGGACCAAGGATTGAGCCTTGAGGAACACCAAAAAGGATGCTGAAGCACTTTGATGTATTTGTACCAAGGCGAACTGCATGTGGTCGATTTGTCAGGAAGTTAGCAATCCAGACAACGGCAGAGGCCATGATACCAAATTGTGATTCTAGTAATTGTAGGAGAATGGAATGGTCAACACAATCGAAGGCAGCACTAAAGTCCAGTAGTAGGAGAGCAGTGATGAGGCCAGAATCAAACGCCAAGATTATGTCATTATAAACTTTAAGGACAGCAGTTTCAGTGGAGTGAAGGCGGCGGAAACCAGACTGAATATGGGGTAGCAGTGAATTGGATTCAATGTAGTTAGATAACTGCCGATGGGCGGCGCGCTCAACAAGTTTGGAGATAAATGAGAGATTAGATATTGGACGGTAGTTGGAAGGTTTTTTGATGCGAGGGCGGATAAAGGCACGCTTATGGGAGGTGGATAGAGTTGCTGTAGCGAGTGAGCAATTAATAAGGAGGACTAGGATGGGGGCAAAAAAATGACGAAGGGATTTTATTATCCAAACTGGAGAGGTGTCTAGTTCACAGTGTTTGGTGGAGGAATCACAGAGGAGCTTGTGTACTTCAGGTAGGGTGATCTCGTCAAAAGCAATAAAACCAGGCGGGTTCAAATGACTGGATTTAAGGTCAGGTGGAGGGGCATCCTTCGTGGAATGGTGAATAGCCTCAGTCTTATTTACAAAGTGATCAAGGAGCTCATCAGGTGTGAGTGGGCATTCAGTAATGGGTGGCGGGGATAGGATGGAATTTAGTGATTTCCAGAGGGCCCTGCCGTCATTCTCTACATCTTCAATGCGCTGGCGTAGATACGATGAGCGTTTATATTGAAAGAGTTTTCTTTGATTTCGTGCTTGTAGCTTCAATGAATTGATTGCATGTGCGTCGTTTGATGCTTCTGGCGTGCACGATTACTTTCCTTGCCGATTCGCTTTTGCTTTCCTGCACAGGCACCCATATTGCTCGTGAAACAGAAATTAATCTGAGTCTTTATTTTTGATGTTATTTGCTTATTTAAAGACGCTAGTTCACATAACAAACGTTGATCTCAAACACCGTTTTGTATAATATGAGAAATGGAAACGGATGTAACACATGGGATTTTCTTAGCACGTTAACTGGCATGGAAATCCCCCCCCCATAATCTGTCGTCCTATACATGCGCCGGAACCACTTGTTGCTGACTTTATAATAATAATAGGCCTAATAATAATAATAATAATAATAATAATAATAATAATAATAATAATAATAATAATAATAATAATAATAATAATAATAATAATAATAATAATCATCATCATCTTTTCTTTAATTAAGCGCCTGCAAACGCACTGCGCTGTACAATTAAAATACATACAGTAGAAACGGCATCAACGCAGGACGCCTTACATACATGTATTAAGTAGAAGCACATGACAGATGCATATTTAGGCTTATCTGAATCTGTGGCTGGCCATACAGGCGTACATAAAGGTCTATCTGAATCTGTGGCTGGTCATTCAGGCGCATACATACTATAGGCCTAACTGAATCGTCTGTGCAAATGTTTTGTCACATAAACTGCATTTCGCGGGCTGTGGATTATATGGCTCTATGTCCATTAGTGGGGGATTTTACACTATTAGTGTTCTTGAATTGTCCATTTCAAGGGGCTCCATATGCACCTATAATGCACATTATTTGCTCAAAGTTTACCTTTTTATCAACATAATTATTTAGCTCTTCTATATCCAATTTATTTATATACTTGAGAGTTATAGAGCTCTATGTCAACCAACCAATCAACTTGCTTGGTTAGGTCATTATAATCATGGCGCCAAAAAGAGTGATTGATTTTACTTTGAGCGAAAGGTAATAATTTAAGTGTATTATAATGTCTGACAATTTATAATATTTATGCTGATCCACTACAGTAATTTTCATTTCATTTCTCTGTTTAGTTTTAGATCAATATCGTGATATTGGTGTTGGAAGTCGTAAGAAAAACCATAAGTCACAACCAGTTCCTGCTCGTGATGTTTGATTGTAAATCGCAAAAAAACAGGAGCACATGATAGCAAGTGCCGGTGAAAAAGTCACAAGAAAAACCAGAAAGGGTCCCAGAGCAGCAAGCAAGTTGATGACAAAGAATAAGCAGAATATTAATACATGAAAAATCTGACTAAACTGTAATCAAACAGTTTCTATTAAAAAAATCTAGATTTCCTTTTTTTAAATCTGTAATGAATGAAAGTCACTGTAATCATTTTAGTACACCAAACATTACTTAATACTTATCGATAATAATATTGTTAGCAACCGTAAATGTTTCAGTATTGTGCACACTCAATTTTAGTGTTTCTTATTTTTATTTATGGCGATTCGGTATTAATTGTGGTATCATAATTACTAAACTACAAGTCTCTGCTGGTTTCTACTAGTTGGTTTTAAAGTGAAAGAAGTGTATATTATGTTGCAACTGATGATGATGATGATCATGATCATGATTATGATGTAGAACATGATGATGATGATATCGATGAGAGTTACTAAGTAAGTGTGATGAGAAGCCTATATTGCACTACCACATAATCTGTTTGTTTTAACTTTTCATAGACATAGAGACACACACAGACAGACAGACAGACAGACAGACAGACAGGTAGGTAAGTAAGTGAATAAATAGGTTAGTAGATAGGTGTGTAAGTAAGTAAGTAAATAGGTAAATAGGTCAGTAGGGAGGAAGTAAGTCAGTAGTTACTTAGGTTGGGCAGTTAGTCATCAAGTAAGCAAGAAGGTAGGCAGGTATACATAGACTGGCAGATATGTATATAGGCAGGTAACTAAATAAGTAAGTGAATAGTTCGGTCGATAAGTAAGTAGCAGCTGTTAGCATCTGTACCATGAAGTTCAGTTTTTGAAATAAATTAAACTGTGCACTGCACAGTGGAATACAGAATGTAACAGTTGGTTCGAAACAAAATTACATATTTATGGCAGTCAGAAATTATAAAGCATGTGTCTATTTCTTAATTTTTAACAATATTTATGCCATTTGACCCATTATTAACTACAAATGTCCTTCATTTTGTGTTCAATGTCACAAAAAGCATTGGCGGATGGGAACACCACACAGACCTCCATATCGTGACAAGTCTCGTGCCAGTCCTACCCTGAGGCGGTCGAGTTACTGCCTTCTACCATGTCTTCTACCATGTCTTTTACCATGTCTTCTAGGAGCTGCGAACAGAAACAAAATCGTGAAGTAATTTAGAAGCAGCCAATTTGCAATCAAACACTAGCCTAATAAGCAATTCACTTTACTGATGGACCAATAAACTGGTGGTTATGGTTATGGTTATACAGCCAATTTAGAATCAAGTACTAGAGTAGTTTGCCTAAAATCCTACTGAGGGCTATGAAAGCTGAAACAACATTATTCAAAGCAGATGAATGTTTAAACCTTAACCTCAGTTACAATCAGTAAAAGAATGCTGGGAAGGTGATCTGTCGACTAATGATTTAATTCCTAACACCGCCACCGCTATCATCGGACAAGGACGTTTCTTAATAATAGGCCTATCGTCCGTTGGAATTGAGATTTACTGTGTGTGTGGTCATGTATGACTGCATATATCATCCATGTATATATGACTATGTATATGCTAGACAGCTAGAGTGAATATATTATTTAATTTAAAAAAAATTCAATATATTTTAAACCTATCTCTCTTAATTTTGTTCGCTTTACAACTTTATTTGTAACGAAACGGAGTGAGCGTTACACACTCTGTGTGTGTGACAGAGAGAGACAGCTATGTAGATAATGTAGATAGGTAAGTAAATAAGTAAGTGAATAGGTAGGTCGGTAACTAAGTAAGTAAGTAAGTAGCAGCTGTTAGCATCTGACAAACATATAATCCGTGACGTGATGCAATGTGGGTTTGCTTTTGGTTTTCCAAATGACTATTCTGTACAAATGCTTTGTGACATATATTGAAATTGTATGTTTTTCCCTTGATGGTTTCTTAGTGGTATAACAGGTGACCATTCTGTGCAAATAATTTGTGACATATGTAGGCCTATTACACATGTATGATTTTTCTTCATTGTGGGTACTTATGTGGTATTTCAGAGTACTCTTCTGTACACATGCTTTGCAACAGAGTTCCCATTTCTACGCTTTTTCTTTAGTGTGGGTTCTTATATTTACTCCTGTGCGCAAGTGTATTGGAACAGAGTTTTGCACTGGTATGATATTTCCTCGGTGTGGGTTCTTGCATGCCAAATTCAACGAGTCCTTCACTGCAAAGGCTTTATCATATAAACTGCATTTGTGTGTTTTTTTACTATGGGTTTTTCTGTGGTATTTCAGGGCACTCGACTGGGAAAATGTTTTGTCAAATAAACTGCACTTCGCAGTGTAAAAGTCGCAAGAAAACCAGAAAGGGTCCCAGAGCAACAAGCAAGTTGATGACAAACAATTAGCAGAATATTAATGCAAGCCACAACTGAATAAACTGTGTTCAGTTTCTTTGTATAGGAAGGAACTTATCCGAGAAACTTTGGAGAACATAATATTGCAGGCATTGTAAATGGTTCATTAGACATTTAATCTCGGTTAGAACAACTTCAAGTTAACCTTGAACGCTTAGTAGTTAACCTGGAACGCTTAGTAGCATAGCTTTCCTAGCTTCCTCTTTAAAAGCTATGATAGTATCCACTGAGAGAGTGCAATCATCCAAACCATCCTGGTTGAGTCATTACAAAAGAACCGATGCATCAACATTAAAGGACAAAAAGGAAGCAACAGCAAAAAACGAAGTGAATCCATCTACCTACAACGATACCAGTTTCAAGCTATTGCATTAACACAGTGCAGAGTGTAAAGCTATGTCTGTCTGTCTTTTCCTTCATTATATCTGTATGTCTGCCTGTTTTTCTGTGTCTGTATATCCTATTGTCCATCCGTCAGTCTCCACATCTGTCTGTCTTCCTATGACCCTCGGCATATTTCCGATAACAATTTATATGTGTGACTCCGATTCATAAATGCATATCTGTAATTACATTTAGTGACGGATTTACCTCTGTCTCTAACTATATAACGGACTTTGAAACCTCCAGCGCTAACGTACGAATCACTTCGGAAGTTCAGCACCACAGCTGCGCACCTGCGAAATGTGAAATTTAGTGGCTTCTTTTTCACTCCACAGTATTTTCTGCTCGAAGAAATAATCAAGGTAGCAGATCGATCCGATGAACAGCTTACCTAAACAGAAATGTTTCTTACAACGAACTACTAATTTTCGAATGAATGATTGCAAATCGATGATAACACGAACAAACTCACTGAATTTTCGAATGAGAATGATTGATTAATAACTGAATGATTGAATACGGAATTGACTTAATATTGGATAGATTGAATACTGGATTAATTGAATAATTAAATGAATGGTTTAATCACTAACTCACTGATTGACCAATCGGTCGATTGATTGATTGATTGATGAATAGCGGCATTAAGCTTCAATCAATTGTGCAAAATACTACATATGCTTTAATCTGTAATCTATACTACATTGCTGTGATGCGTTTGCATGCGTAGCTTTAAACTACTTACGGTCAGCCAGTCATGATCACAACTGTCGATTGAAGCCGTGTTGGATGTTCCTTCGAGGTTGAATAACAGGAAAGATAGTTTAGTGACTTTCTTCTGACCACCGGTGATAAAATACATCCAGTCTAGATTGTGCGGATAGGACAGAGGGAACTGTGGTGAGGTGATGAATCCATTTGGTCCACTGAAGGACGTATTACCACATTCCGGATCTGACTCAGCAAGAACAGACATCGACTGATTTCCTTATATTATCTTACTTGGTTATTTATAAAGCGCCGCTGGCAGTATAGACTATTCACAGGCGTTCCCAGCGTGACAGCCACGAGGGAAAAGGAAGGTCTTCAGCAGTGATGGGGAAAATACTTTTAAAAAGTATTTTGAGTACCAGCATAAATATTACATCACAAGGAATTTAAAATACAAGTAAAAATACATTTTCATACAATATTTTAAATACAAATTAAAAATACTTGTTTGGGAAAGGTATCTTAAATATTAAGTACAAAATGCTTCGAGCCAAAGTTTTGAGCATTTGCCAAGTAACTTCTATTCAGACGTTGTCGCTATCAGACTTATTCCTTGACTTGTACAGCGCATGTGCTTTGGCAACAATAAGTCATTGGTATTATCCGGGGAGAGTATGCACCCTTGATCCTATTTTGTTACTTTTCTCCTTTACTGAATTTTTTTAAACATTTTACAGTTTGGTTCTAATGTATCTAACAGAGAATTTTATTTTCAATCTGATTTTATATTCAGTGTTCTATCATTTTTAAGATGTTATATGACTAAACGAAGGTAACTCAGATGGGATCAAGGGTACATGTAGGTATGCACCCTTGATCCCACTTATATGCACCCTTGATCCTATGTTTGCTTCTTTGATCCTGTTGCTGTTTCATATAACAAAAGGCTGTTTTGTCATTAGAAATAATATTCTAATGTTGATTACAAAAATAAAACTAAGTTAGATCTTATTCTGGTTAAAAGATAATACTACTCACAGGCATGGGCGGAGTTTACCAGGGACCAGAGGGGCTAAGCCCCCACCCCCCATGAACCCACAGACTTGACCGAATGACCGTGCATATATAAGGTATAGTGATGACTGATGTGACAGACAGTGAAGTCTGAAAGATATAACAGTACTGTGTAACAACTAAAGTTCGAGTTCTATGAGGACAGTTCTCGCAAACTTATAATTACCATATAATTACAATAATTGTTAACTGTTGAATTTGATTAAAAATTGAGTTTGTACTGGTTTTCGATAAAACTCAAGTCGACCGTCCAGCTGTTTAGACACCTTCACACTTAGTACATCAATTAATCAATCAAAGAATTTATTACCTCTCATGGACATTAAAACGTAGGGCATAGGTAAAAGAGTAACATTATTATTTGACTGTGTAGCCAGTCTGCTGCACGGCCCATGATTGTGCTGCCAACGTGGTTTCTTTTGTTCACATTATGAATTTTTTAAGCAGCAACAGTAAAATCCTTCCAAATCTTCTCACCAGAAGGCCGAAATTAGTACCAAGTATGCTCAAAATGCATTTGGCGGCTGGAGCTTCGATGCTCAAAATGCATTCGCCCCAGACCCCGACTTCGGGGCTGAAATCGCCCCCACAAGCCCCATCCGTTTTAAAGGGGGTGCCGGTTTGCGGCGGGGGAGGGAGGTGAAGGTATGCTTTAGCCCCTCCCATCAACTAAAACCAAACTCCGGTCGTGCTCACACACAGTAGGCCTACTGAAATTGCATAGGCCTGCAATTCTTTCAATTTACAATCGAACACTATGTCTAGTTTGTTTAAAATCGTACTGAGGGCTATTACAAGCTGAAACAACATCACTCAAAGTAGATGAATATTTAAAGGTTAACCTAAGTTATAACCAGTAAAAGACAACGGAAAGGTGATCTGTTGACTTATGCGTTTAGTTTCCCCCTGTTATTATCGGAAAAGGAAGTTTCTTAATAAGACCCTCCAATGGAATGGGACGAGATGTCGAATGATCATTGATCAGGGGCAATGTTCCCTCTAATTTTTTTCCGCCGTGCGCGCATTGGCCTGCCGCGTGAGCAGTAACATTTTGTGATTTTTAAGGCCCACTAAATATATTGTACGTGCAAGGTTGTACATCTGTTCAAGTTCTCTGCCCCTGGGCAGGCTCTAACTTCGAATGGCTAAATGCAACTCGAGAAGTTTAGGGAGGCGGTTTCTCGTTGCATTTCCATCGGTGTTTTTACTGAGACACCATCTTCTGCGTTCATGTCCTCCATCGTCCTTCTTTCCGACTGCTTATCTCGCGGGACTCGATTATACCGGCGAGGACTCGGTAGTCCACTGCGCTCTTTGTTCCTAGTGGGGTTACCTCGTGAAGGTGGCGTGGGCGTGGTGGGCATTTGGGGGTAGCAAAAGCGTTAAGAAAGGATTGTTCCTCCATTATCACCATAAGACTTACATTAAAACCCTAGAAAATCGCATCATATAAAACGAAAAAGGCTTAAGTCAAGTTGAAGTAAGTAAGTAGGCCCTAGCATTTATGTGAATGTGACAACATTGTAATAGAATTGTATATAATTATTACGGAATTAGGCCTACATATAGGCCTACCCTGTTGACACATTTCAAATTGATGATTACATGAACAAATGTAATTGACAAGCACAACTTCTTCATGTTGTGTGCCCTCATGCCCGGTCAAACATCCGATGACGCAATCAACATAGCAACTAAATAAGATTAATCGATTCACAATGCTACTTTCTACGATTGCAGTACCAGCGTATACATGGTTCAAGTTGTTTCCTAAACAATTACTTCACGTCTGTAAAAGGCTATAAAATCCTTGTATTTTAAGCTATAAAAGGCCCAAAAATTAAGCTTAGATTTTCTCGCGTCTGTCTTTGTGAGATTGCTAAAGAGCATAGCCTACACATGATCCAGGTCAATTTGTTTGACCAGAATAAAAATCTTAATTCTGATTACACAGTCCAGGCGGTCAACCTGAAGTCGATTATGCATTTTGTCTTTGTTGCATTCATAAGGCTGAAGCCACGTTCACACGGCATGCTATATGAATCGGCAAATATCTTGAAAATTCCTACCTTAAAGTTTTCGATTGCAGTGTATTTAAAGTCACGATACTGCTTGCAAGCCTGCTTCTCGTATTCGTCGCCAGTTTTGTCAAGTAGTTTACAGTATTTCACTGCTAAACTAGCAATCTCGGTTTGCCCAAAATCATAACTTTCTGTGTCTGCCAACAGGCATAGCTCACGTTCCATTTGAGTATTTCATCTTCTGGAAATCTGCAGTCATATGCATGTAGTGTGTAAACTACAGGTCACATGGCTTTGTAGAGGGAGACAGAGAAAGACTGCTACAGAGACAGAGTGAGAGAAACCAGAGAGAGCGAATGAGACAGCGCAAGAGAGACGAACAAGGTAGGTATTATTTCGAACACCCTCGGTCATGGGTCATAGATGAGTGATCTGCCGTAGAAGGGTATGCAGCTGTTGTAAGCTTCCGAATCATGCCTGGCTGCATACTGGTGTGTACAACTGAGTGTCGCTTCTTCTGTGTGTCCACTACTCTGACACATCGGGTGACTTAGACAGACCCCACACATACGAATACACCTGTGGCTGTCTGTATCAATTATATGTCCTATCATGAAGCGTGAGTCCTATGCAGGCTATAGTGCAGAGAGGCCGAGAGGCCGAGATCTACACGGGAAGACATTTCTTAACACAAGCCTTGTTTGGCCTTTTGAGCATCGTAGGCTAAATAAGTCGTCAGCTGGAACAATGGGCAAAATTTAACATCGAAAATAAAAATTAGAGCTCACGAAATTTGTGCGCTAGGAGGAAATGTTGTGCGCGCTAGTTTGAAATGCCGTGCGCGCGCGCGCACGCGCGCAGCTTAGAGGGAACATTGATCAGGGGTGACAAATCTTTCCGGTTCTTCCGGATCAAAGTATCAAACAAAGATAGGTGACATCCACTTCTAGATCTTCGGAACAGGGGCGGCGCCAGACACTTCTGGTAACCAGGGCATAGCCAGGGGAGTCATACAAGTAGCCAGTGCAGAGGGCGATTTATGGCGAGCGCGGTAGCGCGAGCTTAAATGGTGGTCAAATAAGATCGAGCTACCGCGCTCGCCATGAATAGCCCCCTGCACTATTAAAATTGTCTATAGTCAGGAGGTCAGATGGACGAAGTCCCCGGAAGCTGAACGCTTTTTGACATTTGTAATGCAAATTTCAACATTTCTGTGAATTTAGTGATGAATTACAAAATCCCCTTTTGGGTAGCATGCACAACTTCCAATCTACGAGGACCACGCGAACGACGCTTCAGGATATTCGATGAAAGACTTATGTCATTAGCTGATTATTGCATTGATTATGACTAAATGGTTTTCTCCTGTTCTCCACTCCAGTAATTGCAGCTACGTATGAGTATACTGAAGTCCTTGTCATCAAAGGTGTGCTGTGGAACCTATAGTAGGCTATAGGCGAAACTGATAGCTCTTTCAAGTTTCAAATAATATTAATGAAATTAATTAATTATACGAGTAGAATAGAAAATGCAGATAGCAATTTTACGTCGATGAATAACGATGATCGAGTTTTCAAGTGACGTCGTTGGGTTGAATTAGACATTTCGACTGCGCTGACTCGGTGTGCGGACGGACGGGAACAATTGGCTAGGTTATGCGGTTTTGGCAAAGCAGGACTTTATATTTAGCCTACATTTAATTCACTCGATATAGCGAATTACAGCGAACATAATTATTTTAATATTTCTCTCAGGATATAAAAAAAATATGCCCAAACAAATTCTGGACAGGGCAAAAAAATTCTGGCAGGGCATCGACCAGGGCAAAGGCTTTTTTACCAGGCCCTGGCGCGCCCTGGTGTAGCGCCGCCTCTGCTTCGGAAACCGCATGCTCAACCTGCAAAGTGAAAAGTATTCTTCCGTGCTTTCAGCTGCACTACAACATAATCTCTTGATTTAACTTTTCGAGTTGAACATTTCCACCTTCATTGCTTTCATCTTTCACCATGTCAACATCATCTGCACAGTCACGTAACAAATTGTCTGATTTCTTGATTTCTCCTCTTCATTAAATTTGCTTTGTAACAAAGTTTGCTTTGCAGATTGTGTTGGAGTTAGCTTTGGTTTTTCACACATATCGGAATCGTAATCTTAATCTCCAAACTTCTAAAGCGCCACTCGAAGGCCAAGCGCAGGGCACCAGCCTATTCACGAGCGCTACGTCAAGTCAGAGGGTGTTGGGGGCCCGTAGAGTAATGGATAACACACCGGCGTGAAGAGCTGAAGGTACCAAGATCGAACCCGGTAGACCCTCGTATGGTTTATTCAGGCTTCCACTCGCTAGGTGGCAGTGGTTAAATGAATAGTAGGCCATAATTGGCTCCGTGTGGCTGCCGCTTAAACATTTATATTCAACCCCTGTAAAACTGTTATCATGTGCTTCTACTGTATACATGTATGTAAGGCGCCCTGCGTGGCTGCCGTTTCTACTATATGTATGTTCACTGTACAGCGCAGTGCGTTTGCAGGCGATTAACTAAAGAACAGGTTTTTTTAAAATTATTATTATTATTATTATTATTATTATTATTATTATTATTATTATTATTATTATTATTCCAGAGAGAAATCCAAGAGAAGTCCGAGTCCAGATTCCAGAAGGCGAAATCAAATCAGAGTTTTTTTTATAGAATAGTCCAAACGAGGTCCGAGTCCGGTTTCCAGGAGGCCAAATCAAATCAGAAAAGATTTTCCAAAGAGTAGTCAAAAAAGAGTTCCGACTCCGATTCCAGAGGTCCGGATCAAGGGTGGAGGCAGAGCAGCTATCAAGGCGGGTGCCGTTTTGGGCGAGAATGATTGAAGGCGGAGGATCAGATGAGTCAGGGTAGGAGTGCTTGGAAAGGTGAGAATTCAATTTTGAGTGGAAAGCTCGGGAGTGATAGATAGAGGAACATGAGGAGGAGAATGGAGGACAGGTTGCAATGATGATGGAGGAATGGAGAATCTGCGGAATTCAGAGGGGAGATCATTCCAGAGGCGTGGTGCTGTGTTGGATATGGCTCGGTTGGAGAAATTGAGATGAGTAGTGACTGGAGGTCGAGAAAGACTGAGATAGGAGGATGATCGGGTGGATCAGGTTTCCTGGATGGTGAAGAGATCACGGGAATTGTAGGGAGTTGTAGGTTAGTGACAGGACTTTGAAGTGAATTCGCTCTATGATTTTTAGCCAATGGAGTGATTTGAGGACGGGAATGATATGATGATGTTTGAGCGTTCTAGTGACAGCTCTGGCTAGTGAGTTTTGAATAAGTTGCAGACGTTTGATTTGGGTGGAATCAAGGTTGGGGAAGAGGGAATTGCAATAATCAAGCTTTGAATTAACAATGGAGGTAGCAATGGTGGAGGAAGTTTTAAGGTCAAGCATAGGTCGGATGCGTCGGAGGTCACGAGTGTGCATGAAGCAGGGGCGCGAGAGGTTGGAGAAGTGATTAGAGAAGGAGAGATGTGGATCAAAAGTAAAACCAAGATTGCGGACGGGGAGTCATAGGTGAAGGTAAGGGAAGACGAGTCAGTAGATGAGTGTATGGAAGGGTCAGGGATTTTCTTGATTTGGTCAGGAAGGCCTATGATGATGAATTCAGTTTTGGAGAGGTTAAGGCAGAGAAGATTGGATGACATCTACTGTGAGATAAGGTTAACCACGTTGAGTAATTATGCAATACACATGCGTATTACATTTATTTTCAAACATACACACATACATGCGTGCATGCAGAGATACACACATTGAATTTCATGCCTAAATACACACTTACCGAAGTCGATTCTGCCTGTCTACAGGGTTTACTTTTGACTGGGTTCCTGTATGCAAACTAAATCACTCTGCTACTGTAAAGCGTGTGTGGTAGTAGATAACACCAAGAGGCAAACGATACAGGCTCCATATTCTGCTTAGACGGTCCCACCATACCAGGACATGAATGCATGCAGCAATAGATCTTTGGCCCAAACGTTCGACCTTGTGTACCCGGTGCCTAATTGCGAATGTTGTTCAGCTTGTCATTGAACTGCGAAGCTGAAAACAAACATCATCTGAAATTGGTTCCGCTTACAGACTATAGTACTCTCAGCTGGCGAAGTCGTATTTTCTCATCCTGCGTAATAACTCTGCTACTGCACAGCGTAGGTGGTAGCTGATAAAACCAAAAGGCAGACGACACAGGCACCACAACAAACTTAGAAATAAGAAATAAAATCTAGTAATTTTCCTATCGCAGCTCTAAACATCTGTCTAGAACAAGAAATGGAAATTGTCATCATTTTGATTTCTCCTACTGCTACTACTAGCAGGCACGTAACTAGCGTTGGGCTTGGGGGCTTAAGCCTCCCAAACGAAGTTGAAATCCTCAAAATAAATCAAGCCGTTGTATGCTTACGGCTAAAAATTCGTATGAACACTGTATTGTTGTTTCCGATTTCAGTTTACTTTTAATTTGTTTTCAAGCGCACAAATTTTACATTTGGTTAACTGTTCAACCTGCATTAGCTTACAGTGTTCAAAGGTACCACAACAAGGCCCGTGCAAGTCTCAGCCTCTCTGCAGCCTAAACTAGCCTGTATATATGACGGATGCTTCATGATACATGATACATAGGGCCACAGACGTACCATGTAAGTGTGGTGTGTGACACTAATGTATGTCTATTCTAGGTCACCCTGATGTGTCTGAGTTTTGACCCTGATCGACCCATAGTCGAAATGAACTCCAGTTGTGCATGAGCCAGATTCTCCTTTTTAGGCGAATAACCACTGCACACGCTTCAACGGTATACATATATCTCTCAGCTCCAGTCCTAAGAAATGCCTCTCTCTCTCTCTTTCTCTTTCTCTCTCTCTCTCTCTCTCTCTCTCTCTCTCTCTCACTCGCTCTCTCTCCCTCTCCCTCTCTCTCTCGTTTTCTCCCGCGCTGTGACTGCTGTCTCCGTCGCAGTCTGTCTCTCTCAATACCTCTGTACAAGCCTTGTGGCCTGTACACACTATGCACGGTCTACACACGACTGCAGTCTCCATTCTTCAAGTTACTCTGACTCATGTGAAAGTAGTTCTCCTTGTTCATTCGTTTACTTTTACACAAAAAAGAATTGTAATTAAATTTTTAATCGACGGCTAAAGCTCTCAACTGATGGTAATGAACAGACATAGAACCAAATAGAAGGACCGCTGATTCTTCCCTTCTTGTGCGTTCTCTTTAATGAATTTTATTCCACAAATATCGCCTTTAATTTATTCACCACGCACAGATCTAATAAAAAGACTTCTTTTTCTTTTTCTTTCTTTAGCATCTTTTCTTTCAATTTGGTTTTCTTTCTTTTTTCGTTGTTTCTCTTTTGTTTTCTAATTATAATTTCCTTCTCCATTTGAGCTAGCTAGGACACAATTGCTCAGCCCCATCGATTGGTGCTTCGTCATTAGATAGTGGCGCTTAATAAATGCACGATAATAATTTCTTCATACATACATTATTTCTTTATGCATTTCTTTTTTCCATATTTATTTTTGATTTTAAGAATTCTAAATTACTGACTATCCAATCTGAATTGTGGCGAGCTCACGAAACAGTCTTGTTACGGCGTAGGAATTCCCACACTTAGCCCTCAGTCGGCGACACACGTGTAGCCCATCACGACTGGCCGTAAGCCTCCGTCCTAACTTTGGTCTAAAAAGTGGGGGTAACAATTTATAACATACACAAAGCAAGGCGGAGACTGCGATCTATGGGAAGGCACAATAATAAAATATTGATTGGCATTGTTCAAAATTGGGGATACGGTACCCATATATCTGACTTAGCTTCTCGCAGAGCTTTGCGCTCTGCGACTAATGGGGAGCTATTGGTCCTTCGGACGCGCTCCGCAGTCAGGCAACGCCGAGCCTTCTCGGTTGTTGGCCCGTCTACCTGGAATGGACTTCCGATATCCTTACGCTGCTTCCCCCGGAATAATTCACCTGTTTTCTTACGACAACTCAAGACCTATCTGTCTTGGGCCTATCTGTGGCTGGGCTGGGAGCGCCTCTGAGTAGGTCTCTTGAAGAAGCGCTATATAATTTTCCAGAATGAATGAATGAATGAATATATAGTCCAAAAAGAGGAGATTACGAGTACTCCTCCTACCCTCACAAATTACTCCTGTGGCAACTTGTGCAACGCTGGGAAGTGGTCGACTCTTTCTTGACCAAATGGATCCTCTTGTCTGTCGGCGCCACGAGAAAATTATTCTTCATCTCAGCAAAGTCCTCTGCTTTGTACAGAGTCGATTTATCGTCAATGAGGACATGCGACGTCCTTTAGATTGAACCAATCAACACAGGTCATCTCCATTGCCTAGCGCCTTCGACGGTTTATTACTTGTCGACATAATGTTTCATGCGTATTTCATGAGTCTAATATCCACAAACCGGAGGTTTACTAAATTTTCAGAATATCCTCAAAATATTTCTTTAGTATCTCTTTAGTAATATAAAAATCAATAAATGGCATTAGTAGACTAACAGAAATATTTGTCAGAATCTGTTAGTGATAAGAAGTTTAATTTCGACTTAAAGTGTAAACATTTACTGCATATCCTGTGATGATCAGCTGATTCGTTTCTTTGTCGAAACAAGTTCTCCATGGCGATGACATACTCATATAATCTTCTTCATTTATTGATCGACGAAAAATTCTTAAATGACATTTAAATTCGGAATCCAAGAAAATTACTCTGTGATTTCCAGCGTCGGTCACAAACACTTGATCGTCTGAATCGAGTGAAAGATTATAAGGGTAACTCAGTTTTTGTGTTTCATACGAAGGAATAAAGCGACGGATGACCATCTGTCCATCTCTGGTCACTTCACTTATGGACCACTTCTTATTCAACACACCATAACTCTCAATTGACCCACTCTTTCCTTTCTTATGTATGTCCTCCAACTCGTGAAGGATAATTAAATTCCCGATGGACGTTTCCACCGCATGAAGAGGGTTCTTCACGTCTCCTGGTAACTGAATGGATCGAAGAAGTTCTGCATCTGGTCCGTAGATCATCAGAGCGGACGACCAATAACTGACCACCAACAATTGATCATCACTGGACACTGACAGGGTTCGTGGCTGATAAACAGTTGTCAACCATTTGACGATTTTCTGTTGGTTATATGTTTCTCTTATAATCTTCCAGATGCATCGCTCCTCTCGGTCAGAGACATAGAGACAAATTTCCTTCTCACTGGGTGCAATGTCAACGAAATCTTTGATCTCGTTTATGTTTAATTTTCTCTTAAGACGAAATGGATCTCGATCCTCAAAGACGCGAATTACTTTTGACCGATTAAGGACGTAGATTTCATTTCGCAGTTTAGTCGCTCCATGCAGTAATTCTTCTTTTCTTGGGTCGATTCTGTGATTGAAGTTGAAGGTAATTGAACACACGACTAAAGCAAAAATAAAATATACTTTAATACACGCATTACTGACTTAATTATATCGTTCTTTTTTATTTATTTATTTTGCTATTAAAACTTACTGATAACATTTAATTTGTTTTCAATTATTGATTTCTTTCCTTATGCATAATCATTTTTTAAATTTCATAATTCGAATTAAAGTGCATCTGCAAGTATTTGTTTATTTAATCCCGCTGACTTACAGCTGAAATAAAAGAAAATTGTTAACACATTAATAACTAATTATTATTATTAATTCATTGTTTCTATTATACAATAGGAACTAGAATTGAGTGCTGTTGGTTGCTCACACTATCAAATCTATTGCTATAGGTGCTTTTATATTTTTTTAGTATTTATTAATTTAACTTGCTGCTCATTGCCTCTTTCAATGTCTGTCTATCGTACTGAGTGTGCGTGGTATTTACATCTTCCATGTCTCGCTACAAACATTTCAACTTCATACCATTCTCTACCTAATTATCTGATTTTCTACTGCTCAACAGCACCACTTAATTACTTGCTTTCCGTTTGAATACCTGCTCTAATCATTAGTATCTGAATATCTTACTTTCTGTCTTTTGCATACTTTCCATCTCACTGCAAGCCTATTGGGGACTTTCTGACTTTCCACTTCTACCATTTGATATTTGTCTTCCATTCTAACCTTGTGGTTTCTTCTAATGTTTCGATTTAACTCAAAATAGACTAAAATAAACGTAATTTGAGTAGCGTTACGAAACTATAGCTAGAAAGCGCTATCGGTAGATAAAGTTTCTCTTTGTACAACAAACATTAGTGAAGACTCTCGTTCTGGGTCTCTATTTTCACCATATTCACATAAACTAGCGGCCTTTCTTTTATCCATTTCAGCATTGTGCTGATTTTGTTAGCCAGCGTTCTCTTGTCATTTTTTTTATCTAAGTTCCATGTGATATGTTTTAAGTTTTCTCTATTAGAACTTGCCAACGGTTTTCTTGAATTGATTCCTGTCGACGGTTATCACCGTTGAAATAGATGGTCGAATATCTTCAAAAAATACTTCTCTCAGCTGATTCGATTCGTACATCTTCTGAATATGTTCAAGGGCTGCTTGTGATTGACACCAGATCCAACCGACCACAGTCTGTCTGTTCAAATGAGAGTTCAGGATTTCTATGCCTTCATTCTTCAGTTTACTGATAAGTAAATCAGTTTGATGTGATCTTAATTTGTTTTTTCTGTTTCGAAAGCTTTCGATCTTTTGATGAAGAAGCTGTGTTACAATTGACGTTGTAGACTTTGCGCCTCGAGTTTTCACTTTGATTTTTATTACAGCTAAAAGCAAACACGTATTTTAAATGTAAAACTACTTACTCGGGTGTACTTTTTAGTTAACTGCAGTTGAATAAATATGAATTTTAATCAAAATAGGAACTAAGTTAAGCGAGAAACCCAACAGAACAGTTTCATAACGAACATTTCAAAATTAAATGTCATTATTCATCAGTTAAATACAATTTATGATTTCTCGTAAAAACATAAAAGTATACCATTTCAGGGGTCTGCGAAATACGTTAGGATAAGATTATGTCAATCAAAAGTCTTTAGATTAAGTTTTGATTGTAAACCTCCTCCGCTTTCTAAGATCTTCGCCACTGTGTTCTGATTAGTTCTTCGAAGACTCTTAACAAAATTTGCAAACTTTGTATCGTCGAAGAATCTCAGAGAGTACAAAACTCGGCGTTCTTCTCTTGGCTTGAATGTTGACTTTGAATGAAGTGACTCTCTTCTGCCGTTATGCAGTTGAGAGACAACAGCGAAGCGATTAACTCGTCATTTAGTTGAATATTTTCTAAGAGATATTTTCTGTTGTTTCTACTGATTGCATATCTTTTATTGGTATTTCCATAGAAATCTAAAGTGACACAAACTATCACAAGTTTTGAATGGCATCACATCTTTCTCACATCACAACATATCGAAAATGTTGGAAGAGACTTTGGGTTGCAAACAAGCCTAGAATCGAGGCGGGTGGCTAGATATCGTGAAAATGACAATGCTTCAGAGAAGAGCATGCCAATTATGATGATAACGATGATGACGATGATGATGGAGCGATCGACCCTGCTTATTTGCAATGAATTAATCGGGTAAAATCTTGCTACGTTGATTATTACACTAAGAAAATTATCGTTGATTCATAAAGAAATGAGATATCATTATCATTTTTTATTTCTAACAGACTTTACAATTGCATCTTTATTCTCAATTGTAGCAGTAAGGGAGATTTGCACACCTAAAAATGATTCAAAACTCTATGGCTGGAGCCATAACATAGACCAACAAATATGAGCCTAATAAATAAGTCAAATGCTGCTCATAAGAAATTCAGTTTGAAATCTGCTAAAAAAGGAAAAAATAACACTTAACATTTTAATAAGGAGCTTCGTTGGTTCCCAGTCACTATTCGTCATTAAAGTTTTAAAAACATTGACTATTATCCGCCCTTTGCATCGAAATGAGGACAGAAAGTGCTAGGACAGTATCATGAGAAATCAGCTTAAAAAAACATAAATATTCTCATATGCCCGTGGTTATTTTATTCGCATATTTGAATTTCAAGTAAACAATGCGAAGGATTGGGTAAAGAAGCAATTCGAAAATCGCTTCATTAATTAAGCTTAGTTGTTTTTTTCGCTCAGATGACAACTGTTACAGTTCTTCAGTTTCAACAGGACCGAATTGCTCAATAATATGGGTCATAATACTGCATTACTCAGGCTTTCCACTGTAAACTAAAGTCGCTTTTTTTCCAGAATTTCTAACCAACTTCATTCTGTCCTCCGCCTTTCGGTCTCTCTCGCACCAGTCGGAATTCGTCTAAGGAGATCCGCCGCTTCGACTTCCTGTTCTCTTAGCCAACGAAGCGGTATGTTTTGTGATTGGCAGTTAAATGCATGTCCCTCTTGGGAGATTTAAGGATGCTCAGTCTTATTAGATCTAAGAGGGATTGTCTGACGGTAAAGTCATCGTGCACCACGGATATTATACCCCACCATCGTTGGTAATCTGCGATGCAAATTATCCATAAACTCTGAACATTGTGTCAACCGTTAAATCTTGATGGTACTCCTCAGGTAGGGCATTTCTTGTGTTCAGAGAAGTGGTCACTCTTCTTGTCATGCGAGCATTGTTCTCTTACTGAGGATAGTTTTGTTTTAATGACTTTCATATCATTTTAGCAATTGAACGCGGAGCTATTATGAGGCACTTACAATGCACTGTGTCAAATATCTGTATAACTAGCTAACCATATGTTTACAGATAGTGACATGCTGAAAGTTTTCAGAATAGCCTTTATTAAAATATTATATCAAAGTAATCCCTTGTGGTCGAGATAAACAAGTTTGACAATAATGCTTGAAAAACATCTCACTTTTCAGGTAACGCCAGATTGCATACTTGAACCGTCGTCGGGTTATTCTTCGATTGAAGCAAACATCGACTGATATGAGAGACCTTATAACTTCTTCGTTTCTGTGCTTTGTTGGTGAATTCAATATCCAATGTAGATAGGACTTTTGCAAGATAATGTCCAACATCTCGAGTGGAAGATCGTACAACTGAAATATAAAAAAATATGCAACGTTTACACTGGAAAACGATATTGGATGTTATGATAACATTGATTAGTTAATCGCTAAATCTTTAAAGTATCATTTTAAACTATGTGGTATCTTTTGACAGCCTACTTCATGATACTCTCAGTGTGTGCAATTCTTGCACTGAGTAATTTCTGCGCTATGTTATCTGCGGATTCCATGAATTATTTAAATCTATTGCCTTGTTTGGTGCTAACTGAAAGTTTTAATCTCTCCCATATTCATGCTTCTATCTCAGATGTAACCTCATGCGCTTCAGTCAAGTCTACTCTGCATAATGCTTCCTGGATTTTAGGAGACATTGCCGTGTTTCTCTGATCTTTACTACATCAATTGTTATTAGTTGCAGAGCCGTTAACTCTTATTGGTTGCTCAGCCCTACCACAGTCGCTACTAGCTCTGTGAGGTCTTTTGAATATGAGTTATTTATCCAACCAGAATGTTGATTTGTCATTTTTCTGCTTCAGGATAGTGTGCACATTCAATGATCACAAGATGTTCGCTTAATCAACATAAATGGTAGTTGGTTGAAGCAAGCTTAAGTCAGTGGGGAAATTAGCACAAATGAGACGCTCCACTGGCTTCCAGTCATTAATTTCAAGATCTTCCTCATGGAAAGAGCTTCAATAATTGGTGCGCTTCCAGAATGCATCAGGTAGCTCTGCGTTCCTCTCTCTTAGGCGTTGCGTTCAACTGCCTATGAGAACTTGAAGTTTCCGCTCTCCCAATCGACGATGCGGTCATGCGTATGATTTACCCAAACAACTCAGAAGATATCTCTAAACAACTGTCAAGCTATCAGATCTATTAGCTTGCCATGGCGAGCGCTCTTGTGTACTCGCTGAAAGGTAGTCTTCAAATAACCAGACACAGCATACGATACTAAGCCACAGAATGCTGACTCATTAATTGAGATTTTAACCGTCATTGACACCATTTGAAAAATGCCATTTCAGTTCACAATTAACTGATGAAAAAGTGTTAATGATATTGCTAAACTTATTCTGACCCTCTGGAAACCGGACTTGGACCTTTTTTGGACTACTCTCATCAAAACCCAATCTGATTTGATTTGGTCTTCTGGAAACCGGACTTGGACCTTTTTTGGACTACTCTCATCAAAACCCAATCTGATTTGATTTGGTCTTCTGGAAACCGGACTTGGACCTTTTTTGGACTACTCTCATAAAAACCCAATCTGATTTGATTTGGTCTTCTGGAAACCGGACTTGGACCCTTTTTGGACTACTCTCATCAAAACCCAATCTGATTTGATTTGGTCTTCTGGAAACCGGACTTGGACCACTTTTGGACTACTCTCTTGAAAACCCAATCTGATTTGATTTGATCTTCTGGAAAGCGGACTTGGACCTCTTTTGGTCTACCCTCTGGAACCCCTCTGATCTAACGTAGCGCTCGTGAATAGACTGATGCCCTGCTCTTGACCTTCGAGTGGCGCTTTAGAAGTTTGAAGATTACAATTACGATTACCATATTATTTAGATTTTCTTACCGCTGTACGTGACGGAGCTTCATACTTTTCACCTGTTGCATATAATAAAACCATCGAAGATAGTGAAATATTAGAAAATACAATTACAAAAGTTAAACAGCGTTCAGTTTTAAATGTGATCTACATTTTTAAATTTAAGAAACATTTAGTTTATTACATTCATTCTGGTAGGCTAGCTTTATGAATAAACGAAAAATTTGATTTTTGGTTCTATTAAATAATGTTCAATAAGACAAGTAGCTACTTGATCTACTGACTACCAACCGCAAAACTGTGAGATCTTGTACATAACAATTATTACAAAAATATGCAATTAAACCAACCGAAAAAATTCGAAATTCGAATGTATACGCCAACGTGAAAAAACTTTGAAAAATCAGCAAAATATATATTGCACCAATTAAAATGCGCTGAAAATGCATATATGTTAAACCTAAAATATGAGGTCTTATGCTCGGCAAGGCACGTTGTGTCCCAGTAGATTCAGAGTTGACAATAACCAGTTAGAACAATTTTCGTGAAGCATCCCGTCGAAGCACCGGACTAGCAAAGTCAAATCTCGTAGCCATGGTTGAGAAGCGCTGTCCACTCCTTGTTGAAACTGATTGGTAAAAGAATGAATTAATACCACACGGATGGCATTAGAACAAGAACTTCAATATCCAGTTACCCACTCAATAGACGCCATAAGAGAATTGGGAAGTCATGCTCGTTGCCTGAAAGCCTAATCAAACTATTGACTCTTGTCCTTCGCAGTCAACAAGTTACTCTCGAATTCTTGTTTTGAAACAGCCTCATAAGTTACATAGCTGTTTAGATATTCCAGGATTTTTCTCATAATCCGTGAGGGTCTAACATTACTTGTCAGTCGGCGAACTAAACAGGATCAATATTTGACCTATTTACACACGAGCATTGATTTCTAACTGAACTCTGGCAGCTGTAGTATTTTCGGTGTTATTTTTGCATAGGTGTTAGTAATAAAGTTTTTTCGGATTACAAACTTGATCAAAATTGCTTTGCTTTCCAATAATAAAATTAAAGTTGCTTATTTCAGCTTAGGCCTACCTCTTTTGAGAAGTGTAGAAAATCGCCATTTATGTTTCTGGCATGCACGATTACTTTCCTTGTCGATTCGCTTTTGTTTTCGTGCACAGGCGCCCATAATGCTGGTTAACAGAAATTAGTTTGAGGCCTTTATGTTTGATTTTATTTGCCTTGTTCATATAACAAACGTTGATCTTCTAAGAACGGTTTGCATATGAGAAATGGCTACAGGTGAAACCTGAAATATAGACATAATTAGAAGCGTTCAATAAGTTTTGAGCCTGGCTATCTCTCGCTATACTTTGGGCAGACAAATGACGTAGGCCTTATACGGAGTCTTTAAAATGTTATGTCGTGTGCTTCTTTATTTTACGAGGTACAATTTATTGAACATAGGTTGTAGCACAGTAGGCCTATGTCTGATTTAAAGAAAATTCGCTTTCGCGCAGTAATATAATCTTTGACACTGGAGATGGTTCAGATGCAGCAGATAAACAACCGAATGATTTTTGTATACGGTGAAGATACGCCGTCATAGACCACGGCCAAGCCTTAGGCTACCAAGTTTCATCGAGGCAGAACAAGCTTTGAAGTTGAGCCCCGGTCTGAATGCCCATCTTAAGTTGTCTGTGGAGAAACCGGCCGCGCTGTAGAAAATATTCTCTTGCAAAATCGTCGAGTCAATATGCAGCAGATAGCTGACACCGTGGATATTAGCACTGGTTCAGTTATGACGATTTTGCAAGGAAACTTATTGATGAATAAAGTCTGTGCGCGATGTGTCTCCGAATGCTTGACCAGAAAATGAAGGATTGTCGATGCACCTGCCGATAGGTCACATGTTGGATAAGCTGCTGTAATTGAATGCGGATTTCAAGAAATGCGCCATCCACCATATTCTCCTGTCCGGCCACACCAAGTGATTACCACCAGTTTCCAAACTAAAAAAAACGTCTCGGAGATCCCTACAAACTCTGCTATGATTATGGCGGGGATTATGCTGAAAAATAAATGTGTGCTCAAAACTGCTCATTCGTGTACGTTTTGTTTAAATAGGCTAGGCTCAAGACTTGTTGTACTCCCCTCGCCTGTCTTGATTCACAAAAGTACAAAGTCTCATTTCGTGTGTTTGCATATTGGTTTAAGTTGCAATTGAAGTCTTATCTCGCTTCAATCCTGCAGCCGGATAAGTTGTTATCTCAAGTAAGCAAGCAAATAAATAGGGCCTAATCTTCTTTGTTACTGTAAGAGAAGCCTATATCTTACAAAATTAACATTTGTCGTTAAGAGAAACTGTCGTTGGATCAAGAGAACCCCGACCTGACTCGTCAGCTACTAGCAGCTAATACAAGAGCATTTGACGCTCACTTGACGAAGATAAACAGATCGAAGAACGTTACGTTCATTGGAGCCGACTGATGCTGCAAAGGTGACAGAATCTGAGTATAGCGCCCGATGTAAAAAGACTCCTGCCAGGATTATCTTGGCAACAGATGGCGTATTGATGGAATCTTATTGTCCTTTTCGGAGGGCCGCTAGAAAAACGACGTGGAAGTCTCGACCAGTTCGTCTAAGTTGTTACGAGGGTGGATTTAACATGTAATATTTATGTTTCAAAGTTTTAACTTTTTCATTTCTGTTTCATAAAACAACAAACAATTCATAAGACGACAATAAGAATAACACATTTTTAAATGTTATTGATAGGCATACGTTTCTATGCTGACAAGATCCTGCATTTTATCAACAAACAAGCTAATTGATTTCGTCTCTTTTCGGCTATGGAGTCTGTTTTGTTTTCTGTTCACTTTAAACTGATTGACATTCGATCTGTCCATCTAACCCTGATCATCATGTTGCTTTTGGAGTTCGGTTTGGTGTGAAACATAACGAGGTTCAGTTGTACTAGACATTTACACCTGTCAGCAATTTCATGGGAATAAGATGGTACCCATGTAAGCTTTATATGGGTCCAGTATGGGAATGTGAGGAAATATACGTCCTATATGGGCTACATGTGGCCATGCTGGCAGGGTACACTGCTTTCGAGTCAAATGCGCCGTATCGAACGGTATATATATATATGTATATATATATATAATATGTGTGTATGTATACGACTGAAACTCAGTTCTATCAATGTGTAAATGACACAAGGAAATACAGACGAAGAAGATATAGCGTGGGCATTCTCTAGATCTACCTATTACAAATCACGTCACAATTTCACTGCTGGCCTTTCGTTATCATCTGGGTCAATCTCAATAATGAAGCGACATACATTTTGCGCTTTGATCATATCAAACGTCTTTGTTTTCCAGAATTTTAAAGGCCGAAAGGTCCAATGTCCATCAGAATCAGAAACACACATGCATAACACAAACATCTTTAGCACAGAAAATAGGTCTAATTTGTGGTCTGATTTTAGATGCATGCCATGACGCGCGTATTCAAGAGTCTTGCATGGTAAGGATCGTCAATGCAGCTGACGTTCTGTGCCAAGTTGTTCTAATACCCATTCATTGGCTTTCTTTGCCATCCAAGACACTCTCATTATCAGGTACATAGAACATCAGCTGTTAAGTCATATAAAATAAAGTTGAAGTTCTTTGGCCACATTATGAGAAAAAAATGGAGACTGTTTGGAGAAAGAAATAATGCAGGGCACAACAGCTGGATCGCGAGCACGTGGAAGACCGTGAATAACCTGGATTGAGAACATGAGGTCTTGGACAGGTTTGACTATGATTCAATTACTGAAGTCAGTAGAAGATAGAAAATGAGCTGGTGCGGCCAAACTTCGGATCGAAGACGGCTAAAGAAAAGACAATTACAATGGCAATCAGATAATTGTAGCAAAGGAAAACCTGAGGGATATTTTCTCCCGTGTAATTACAATGGTATGATTGAGTAAGTAAGAGTAGCAGGTACACAGTCACAATGGTCTCATATCCGAAGAGGGGTCCTTTAATTTCACATCCATTTATCCTCATTTCAACAGATTTTTTAATGGTCCATCCTTCTCAATCATAGGTGGCAATTGGCCATATCAGACAATCAGAGCCTTCCAGAGTCTTAATTTAGTTGTCACTGGTATTCCATTACTTTTCCAGAGTTTATTCAACGATCCCTTTACCTGTATTCAATCCAGCTCTAATTTCCTTGGTGCATTCTGCATTATCTGTGATGAGAGCTCTAAGGTGTGTAAATATATCTACCTGTTCCAATTGTTCACCTTGGACCTTGATACGGCATGTAACGCCATCCATCACCTTTGTCTTGTCTATATTAATCAACAGTCCAAATTTACGGCTGACCTGATCAAGGCGATCAACCAGTTTCTGCAGTTCGGACACTGAACCAGCCAACAGAACAATGTCATCGGCGTATCTAAGGTTCTTCCTACCACCGATTTTTATCCCTCCTTTAAAACCATCAGTTATTTCTCGCATGACCATCTCGGCTATGATGTTAAATAAATAAATATGGTGAAGGGACGCAGCCCTTCCTGACCCTCTTCGGATATGAAGCCATTGTGACTGTGTATCTGCTCCTCTTACTTACTCAATCATACCATTGTAATTACACGGGAGAAAATATCCCGCAGGTTTTCCTTTAGAAAGAAGGAAAATATCCGGGAGAAAAGTCCTAAATCTCTAATATTATATATATATACATCAGCGTGAAACTCTAGCGAATGACTAATGTAATAGCTCTGCCATCTGGCGATTGCTTCAGAAACAACTAATCAGAGGATAATTGACCGCACAAAACAATATACTATCTCTCCACATGACTTTCACTCAAAACTGAAACATTGCTCTTTCACAAATCCTATCCTGTTTCCTGTTGTTCCACTCACCTCCCTCGTCGTTTCAACTCTAAGCACCATCTACCTTAGATTAGTACAAGAACGTCTATAGCGCCACTGGTGGACCGTCTAATATTACCTCTGTTTCCTTTTCATGAGATTTCAATGAGCAAAGCAAAGTAGAAAGCTTTAGGAAAGTAGAATTTACATCACATGAGAACTATGAAATGCACGCAGAAATACAACACAGCAAATGAAAATATGAATTGATCTGACATATTTATATAATCTGACCTTAGGGCCTACCCTCCCTCAATCAGTCTTATAATTTATTATACTACAACTACTACGGCAACGACTACGACTACATCTGCAACTACTACCACTACCACTGCTCCCATTACTACTACTACTACTACTACTACTACTACTACTACTACTACTACTACTACTACTACTACTACTACTACTACTACTAGGGCCTACTACTACTACTGCTACTATACCTGCATACGATGTCGACCTCACCTCAATTAAGTCATTAGGTTTCTGAACAGTTCCCTTGAAGCAAGTTGTTTACGCAGTCGGAAAACAAGAAAACACTGGGTGGAATCAGGCTAAGTAAATTCCGTCCACTTTGATATAAGCCAATTATGAGACACGGTAGCCGATTGGTTATGGCGCTCGCCTTGTAACGCGTAGTGTTCGGGTTAAAGCCTCCTGTTAAACGATTACTGTGTAGACACCTTCAGCAGGTTTTTCATGCACTAATGCTCAGCGCCATCAAATGATTCCTGATTAAATATTGGCGTTAAATAAATGCATGGCAATAATAGGCCTATATTGTAATATTAAAGTAATTTTTTCGTCGCTTATGGTTGAAACTTTGATTCTTTATTCATCCCGATATAAAGCAGCGCAGTCACCATTTATGATTATTTTAGCCTAAAATAAGCGAATATCTTTTCAGATTCCCAATAGACCTTCTTTAATATTAGAACTGCAGTGCTTATGCACAATATTTAGCGAAACGCATTTCGCCACAATTAGTCCACTAAAAGTTTTCGTTAATATTAATAATAAGTACTCATAATCTATATGATTGCAGCGCAGTAGCGTTTAATAGATAGAAAGTGACATGTTTTGTAAATTCATTAGATGGATGGGAAACAGCCAGGCAATAAATTGAGCGTTATGAATGTCAGCTGGCTAAAATTAGACATCGTCATTGTGGTAGTCACTCACTCAGCCAATCATTCAGTCATTCAACAATTTTGTCAGTCATTCAATAATCAGTCAGTCAGTCAATCATTCATCCAGTCAGTCAGTCACTTAGTGAGTCAGTAATCGATCGATGTCTGGATATTATCGCAGGCAATCTGGCATTGCCTGAGATTCAATAGCAAGCCCATGTTCTTAGAATGATGTGCAATCAGATAGGCCGCATAGGCGTCTGCACGAACGACTTTGGGTCATCCAAGTTTTCAGAACGTTGATGTAACTGTGACTTTAATGGAACTGGTTAAACTGACCTCTAGAAGTCCAAAGGATCGCCTGTGGTCCCCTACACCGAACGTACAGAGGAAAAGGAACTTCTAGAGCTCTGGGTTGTCTCTGGACACTTCCTCTACAAGCAAATATCTACGAAAGTAATGAAGACCTTCGAAATATCCTACTGCACAATGACTCCCTTATCATGCATGTGTGGTAATCCAAACAATGTGTCGCACGAACAGCTGTCTCAGCGCCTCCCAGGAAGCTTCCGCAATCTTAAATGAGGCGAGCTCATCAAACAGTCTAGCCAACGCGTATGAATTCGCACAATTCACCGCCAGCCGGCGACACACGTGTAGCCCATCACGACTGATCGTATCCCACGCCCTTTTTACTCATAGTTATCGGGTTTGCCACGTAGATCACTTCATTCATTTCTTGCGGTAGAACTTCCTTAACGAGCATATTGGCAACGTCATGCAAATGTTGGCCGACGCTGTAATCCACTCGAAAGGCTGCGAGATTCTTTAGCTGCTGCTTATCAATTGTATTAATAATACTAATTACTTATCAGTTGACCCAAAGGGAAAGAGATTTCTTAGCACCTTCTTTATTTATGTGCAACGCTGGGAAATGGTCGAGGCTTTCTCGATCACATGATATCTTCTTGTCCGGCGGGCCGAAAGATAGGGCCTACTCATTCTAAATTTTCAGCAAACGCCTACGTTGGGTCCAGAGTCGTCCATCCAATCAACACAGAGGCAATGCAATTGCTTAGCGCCTTCGACGGTTCTTTACCTATCGACAAAACGCTCCATGCATATTAGGGTGGAGTGAAAAAATTATTTTTAAATAAATGAATTCCAATAGTGGGCAAAAGTTGCAACTCAGGTAGAGTAAGAAACACACCAAATATTTTAAATTTCAAATGACATCTTCTGCCCTCTACCGTCGATGCAATATTTCAACGTGATTAACCTAATTTCGCAATGAGTGTCATCCTATCTCCTCTGCCTTAACCTTTCCAAAACAGAATTCATAATCCTAGGTCTTCCTGATCATATCAAGAAAAGCCTAACCCTTCCATACACCCATTGACTAACTCATCGCTTCTTACCTTTCACATCGGACCCCCTCCAGTCTTGTGACCCACACCTCTCCTTCTCTAACCACATCTCAAACCTCTCGCGCTCCTGCTTCAGACACATTTGTGACCATCGCATCCGGCCAAAGATCGACCTTAAAACTGCCTCTACCATTGTTACCTCTATTGTTCATTGAGTACAGCAATTCCCTCTTCCTCAATCTTGAATCCACCAAAATCAAGCGTCTGCAACTTATCCAAAAGTCAAATCTCTATATTGGCTAAAAATCCCAGAGTGAATCCACTTCAAAGTCCTATCACTAACCTATAACTCCCTACAATATATCCAGCCCAAGTACATCCGCGGTCTCTTCACCATCCAGGCAACCCGCTCCACCCGATCCTCCTCCTATTTCAGTCTTTCTCGATATCCGGTCACAACTCATCCCAAGTTCTCCAACCCAGTCAAATCCAACAGAGCACCACGCCTCTGGAACGATCTCCCCCTTGAATTCCGCAGATTCTTGGTTCCTCCATCATCATTCCAACCCGTTCTCCATCTTTCTCCTCATGTTCCTCTATCTATCTCCGGGCTTTCCACCCCAAACTGAAGTCTCACCTTTTCAAGTAGGGCCTAATCCTACCCTGACTCATTTGATCCTCTGCCTTCCAATTCTCCTCGCCCTAAATAACACCCCCCTTCACAGCTGCTCTGCTTCCTCTCTTGATCTGCACCCCCCCCGAAACCAGACTCGGACCTCTTTTAGATTACTCTCTGGAAAATCCCCTCAACACTCACAGTCGTACACTGGCGCATCCTGCTTGGACAGAGCTTCGGGACTTCTTTCGTTCTCTCCTAATTTTCTTCCTTTCAGTAATGTCGTTGCATTCATTAGGCGTTACAATCATAGGCGTAATTTGTCGGAGGAACGAGGGGTAATCGTACCCCACCCCATTCTTTCTGCTGGGGTACCGTACCCCACCCCACTTTATGAACAATGCCAATCAATATTTTATTATTTTGCCTTCCCAGAGATCGCAGTCAACGCCTTGCTTCCTTCATGTAAGAAATTGGTACCCCCACTTTTTAGACCAAAGTTACGCCCCTGGTTACAATTATATTATCCTGTAACACACCAGAGGCAATTTCCGCAACTGATTTGAATGTGCATTTCATGAATTGTAACAGTTCGACGACAGTCAGTTGAAGAAAAAGAAAAATAATGCACCACATTGACGTTATTCAAAGAATTTTATCTGGTAAATATAAAACCGTCGGTAGAGGACAGAAGACGCAAAGCAAAATCAACAATATTTTGAGCACTAATTACACGCACATGCTGGCAACTTTCCATCGCTATTGGAAAACGTTTGCTTAAAAAAAACTTCTTTTGCCATTTTCACTCCACCCTAATGCATATATCATTTGTCTGATTTCCACAAAACGGGGGTTTTACAAAAGTTTCAGAAAATCCTCAAAATATTTCTTTCATATCTCTTAAATACTGTTTCAACTGCACAAAGGAGATCAGAAGAAGAATTAATAAAGCAAAAGGGATAATGGCAGGATTTAAAAACATATGGATGAGCAAAACAATGCCGCATACAGCAAAGAAAAGAATATTGGAAACATGCGTATTCAGCAAAGCGTTGTATGCATGCGAAACATGGACGTTTAAAAAGAGAGGATACTAGCGTTCGAAATGTACTGCTACAGAAGAATATTACAAATAAACTGGATACAGAAAATAACTAACGTAGAAGTGCGAAGAAGACTTAACAGCAAATCAGAAATGGCTGAAACCATAGTGAAAAGGAAGTTGAAACTATTCGGACATATATGTAGAATGGGCGATGACAGAGAGATAAAGAGTATAATAAGAGGAATCATGGATGGATGCAGGGAATGGCTGTAAGACATAGAGGAATGGTGTGGGATGAATATACAGAAACTGACACACCGGGCACAAGACAGGGAGTCCTGGAAGAGAGTAATCAAATGTGCAGTGGACACCTACGGGTTTTCAGCCCATGGATCATGAAGAAGAAGAAATACTGTTTAGTATTATAGAGATTAATAAATGCAATAGTAGTGGTCCAATACGGGGTTGAAATCATGCGCTACAAAAAGCTGCTTGATATAAAGACTATCTCTACAGAAAAAGGGTCCACAGAGGCCTACAGGACCCACTGACCATTATCAAAGATCGGTTTCCAAGCAGTGTCTGTGGCTATCATGGCTTAGAAGTCTTTTGAATCGTGGTGCTAAGTAGATCTTTGAAATCAGGCTGAATAGAAGTGATTTGATACTAAGTCTCTAAGCCGATTCGGCCAAAGCCAAAAAATCGGATCATGGATTGCCTTAACACATCAAACCGCAAAAGTGTCGTTTGCTGCCGGCCGAGAACCTCCCACGAGGCCGGCCCAAACCATTGGAGTCTAATAGAAAAAAATAAGGTTCACTAATCGTACGGTGGTGGCGCGCTAGGAATTACAGACTCACTACTCCAACCACCTACGATGAAAACTTTTATTTTGAGGTTCGCGGACAAGTCCCAGTGCTGGTTAGTTTCTTTATTAGTTCCGCCACCATGTCGTCTTTGCTTTGACTCGGCAACTCTTTTTTTCCATTCTTGCTTTGTATATCACGTTTCATCGTTCTATATTTCTCCTCCTCTCCCAGAATAAGTTTATATTCTTCATCGCTAATAGCCGTGTCCTCTAACGCCTTAGAAATGTGGTCATGAACAGTGTTTAGCTTACTCTCCGCCAAAATACAAATTTCGTCGTGTTTTGAAGCTTTAGCAACAAAACTTCTACTTACAACATTTCCAATAATATCCAGAAAACTCGTCGCTATGGCCAAACTCTCTAGAACAATACCAGGAATAAAACCAATACCAGTGGCTAACATAGCTGCCCCACCCACCCCAGTTCCAAGACTAACTATAGCAAGGCCGGCCGAGGCCCCATTAGCCACATCTACAACCCTCTTATACTTCTTGCATAGTTGTCCCCGACTTATCGCCTCGGACCTCAGGAATGCTTCTATTTCGCCGATCTTCTGCAGACGAAATGTTTGCGACGTCGTGTCTGACGAAATTGTTGACTCCATAAGCGGTGGGTACAAAGACATAGTTTTTTTATAGTTGCTCTATCAGTAACGTTTAACTCAATAGTTGAAGTACTTTCAACACCTCTCTTTTTTCCTTCAATTCTGAAACTCGTTTGTCCTGGAATGAATATTGCCCTAGCTGCATCAAATTGCCCACTTAGAACGTCGATTGTACGATCAATGCTACCCGCGACTGTTATAACGCGAACTGACGCATCACCGGTACTAACACCAAACATTGTAAGCCTCCAGAATCCGCGGTCTAAAGACACCGTCTCATTGTTAGTTTGCAACGTGATACAAGGATAGCGCGCCGCGGTCAGTGGAAGCGTTTGCCACGAACTTAGAGTCACAGTTTTGGTCGCTGTGTAAATATCGCGGCTGTGATAATCGTCCGATACGAAATCGATGTGGATTTGGGGAACCGCGTCTAACATATCTGCGGTGGGCTTAGGGATAGTATATCCCCAGTTGGTTAGTCCAACCAAATCATCGAGGTTGTACTTGTGCATATTTGTTTCTCCTTTTTGCCGGAGATAGCCCCGAATCTTGTAGTGTGAGTCGGCCATTATTAAGTCTCATGTTTACCCGACTTTAAAATATGTGTAGATCTGAAAGTGGGATATACCAACAGTAGTTTGTGGTGGGTTGGTGGTTATGACCGTCAGCCTGTATGCTATGTATGCAGTTTCAGTGTTGACGGTAAACTCCTGCGCAGAATCAGCCAAAGCGGTATTGGAGGTGAGTAGGTCCGTATACACGAGCAGCCCAGAGCTGTTGTAACCACGCCCACTAATTTTCCAGGACGTGATACGCAGACCAATACGACTAGACCCTCCAGTCAGGCCAACTTTCCATATTCGCACAGGCGCCGGGCAATCAATCCGTAACCAAATCTCATCACCCGCAGCGGGCGTGACCCTCCACTCACCGCTGACTCCCGAGTTGAATGCTAGATGAGGCGGGTAAGTCGGGAGAAATGCGCTGGCTACGGCAATAAAACCAGTTTCTGAAGAGTCATTGGACAGCGGTGGAATGTGACCTGTATAGTTTAAAAATTTAAGGTTGTTCACGTACTGTCTTACAGCGGTCTCTTTACTGTCTGCATACCTTTTAACCACAACAGCCTGATTGTCGACATATTGTTTATTGACCACGTTCAAAGGCTCCGTCGGTATTTTATTTAATTTTGTCATTTTGCCGGTTACGATTCTCGTCACCTGCCCGATGCTCGCCGCGTCGGTATTAGTTGTTGAGGCCCCCGTGTAAAGCCCAGTCACCCTCTTACCGCCCATAGCTAAATTTCCAGTCATTGCGTCGCCAACTTTAAGCACGCAAGCGCTCCTGACCATAGCGTCTTGTTCTTCGGCGTAAGTTTTTGCAGCTTCGGCTTTCTGGTCTGCGTACCCCCTTGCGGCGGCGGTCTTTTGATCTGTATACAACCTCACGGCCGAATTAATCGCGGTGTCCTGATCGACCGCGTACTGTCTAGCAGCAATATGTTGAACATCAACATATTGTTTGTTAACCACGTGCAACGACTCCGTGGGAACTCTATCGAGGCTCAATAGAGCGCCGGCGACCGCTGTTGACACTTGTTTCCAACTCGCTGCGTCGCTATCAGATCCTGGAATCTCTGTTGGAAGTCCAGTTACTCGGTGGCCACCCATGACTAAACTTCCAGTCATAACGCTGCCAGATTTTAGCACACACGCGTTCTTGACGATAACATCTTGCTCGTTGACGTAAGTTTTAACAATAACATCCTTTTCGTCCGCATACTGCCTAACGGAATCTCTCAGCACCTCGTTCTTCTCGTCCGTGTACTGTTTAGCATCGATAAGCTTCTGGTCTGCATGGTTCTCGGCCGCGGCCGCCTTCTGGTCCGCGTACAGCCTGACGGCAGTGTCCAGCAGAGCGTCCTTATCGTCTGCGTAACGTTTAACGAGACCAGTTACCTCGGAGCTTAAGCCGTCTGCATACAACTCAGCTTGGTGTGCCCGCTCTTTCGCGTACTCCGTTATTTGTTTCCAACTCCCAACGTCGGACTCTCCCACCAATTCATCCCAACCCTCGTCTTCGCTATCAGATCCCGGAGTGTCCGTGGGCAAACCAGTCAATTTATGACCGCCCATTTTTAGAACGCCAGACATCGTTCCACCGGTGAGTTGCAGGTTGTCCTGATCTACGATGTCTGCATAAGCCTTTGTCGCGGCGTCCGTTTCCATCGTCGGCGTTCCCACATTTGTCAGCCGAAAACCTCCAGCCGAAAGAATTCCCAGCATGGTATCACCAGCCTTGTGGATGAGCCCAGCGGCGCTTATCTGCCCTCCTCCCACCCCACCTCCACCGTCTCTTCCAAATTTATCAACCGGCATTTTTATATACAAAAAGGTGATGGAAGTCTAACATAGGTCAAGCACGATATCTTCAAAATTCTTTCCGGCAGCGAGCTCTCTTAGCACGAGCAGACAGAGATGACCACATACCACATCATCGGGACCCTGTAGCTGAAATGTTTGAGTTCTTATAGGATTTTTTAAATATCGAGAAATTTCGAGAGGTGGATCCAGCCCATAACTGTCAAAATAGACGGCTGTAGGTCCATCTATCCAATAAGCGACCCAGTGAGTACCGTCGCCGGAACCGGAATCTAAATTAACAACTCCACACTCCTTCTCACGAGCCACGGCGGGCAGACCATCTCGCATGAAAACACCGCGGAAATGCGGCAGCGCCCTGGCAACTTTCTCTATATCGAAGTTGCTAAGAGGTTTTAGTTTTTTTGTCCGATGTAGAGACCCGATCCTTTACACTTTGGGCAACAGCCACCATGAGTCTCCCGCCCGAGATATAAACCGGACCCCCGCGCCTCGAGTGCGCGATTGTGACGCTCCGCCTCCGCCTGTGCGGCGTCGTTGGCCTGTTTTTTGTGCACGGCCTCAGTCACCCCAGCGGCAATACCACCCGCCGCGGACAAACCGCCGAAAATCGCCGGAAGGAGAGCCAGTAGCGGAAGAAAGCCGCCCATTTTTGTCATCTTTTTCAGTTGCGTTTTGGTGAATCTCAGCTCCATACCAACGCCTTCCGAAATCTTCTTCACTATTCGGGCGGCTTGAACTTTTGTGAGCGCGAGCTTATCGTTTCCGCGAAGCTGGCCATGAGTGAGCCGGATCGTGGCGCCAGTGCCGGCACGCGCAGCTTTAGCCAATGTTTGCTTTTGCCCTTCGGTCAGTGAAAGGCCGAACGCAACGTATTCAGTTTTCATTTTTGGAAAAATATATCTAAAAGAGGGCCTTGTATCTAAATGTGAAAAAACCGATTTCTAGTAGACGACGTTGAATTTGCTGCCATCCGATTCAAAATTCAGGAGTCGGTCGCTGATCAGGACGGCATATGCCGTCGTATTATTTGGTACCCCTTCGTTAAAGTCCACCTTGATTTGTATGTCCTGTACAGAGGTTTTAAGTCGTTCGGATTGCCTGCGCACGTCCAGGACGAAGATCGGAAACAAATCTACAAATTCCATTGGTGTCAGTTGGCATGACGATTCACGCGCGTCTATACCACAATATTCTTCCTTGAAGTCACGTAGGGCCTTGTAAGCGCGAGAAGTTGTCCTCTTGGTGAAGTCGAGATTCATGTCAACCACCGGGTAACGATCGGTGTTGAGCAAAGCGAATATGTTGCGAACCTGTGCATGGTCAAACAGTGCCGGATTCTGGCCTTGATGTGCATTCTTTCCAGTCTGAAAAGCAACAAGAATCCAGCGTGGCTTTTCCGTGCCCGACTTAACGCTCAAACGCCAGGAAAAAGTCGTCGCTCGTGGCACCGCAATGTTGTCGCATTGCATGGCGCGGAATGCCACAGGTACCTTAACCTTGGCTTCAATCTGCTTCATAAGCATGCTTTTATACTCCAGAGCGGGTATTATATGCGGCATGAACCAGGAGAGTTTAGTCAGCGCGATCTGGCCATTGGCCGCAGCGGCTTCCTTGAAGATCGCGTCTGCGTCCCCCTGCCGGCTCAGCAGTAAGGAGTGTTTAATCCCGTATACGACCTTGTGATAATCATCACAAAAACCGAATAGATGTTTTAAGGGAACGATGAATGAAAATGTGCCAATAGGGACGGGTTTTCCAATGATCATCAGTCGACGGGCCTCGAAGCCGATATTCGCAGCCGCCGCCGCCGCACTCGTGTCCTTCTGCCAACACATGTTTAAACCTTCGCCTTTGGAAAAATCATCGCCGTATACCAGCATGCCTTTCATCGTCGTGGCTTGCCCAGGTGACATGACATTCTCTATCTCGGTATTGTTAGCCAGGTATCGAATTTGAGAAAACATGTACGGGATAGCATTGTTGATGAATGACACCAACGAGTCTGCGATGTAAGCCGCGCCAGTTGATGTAATCCTGCCCTCCACAAGAAGGTAGCTCTTGGAAGGCTGTGTGAAAATGTCTTGGTTCTGGATGTCTATCTGTATGGCCTGGCCGTTGTTAATAGCCGCAGGGTTTTGTGATTCATACTCGCGGTATTCAAACGATTCTATGCTATTGTCATCGGGTACCGCCGAAGCGATGTCCAACATTTCACTCGGCACGTCAAATGCTGCCATTATTATAGTTAAAAAAGTTCAAGCTTCAATTATTAATCATGCTGCAAATGAATTTCATATGTGGTGGGTTAAACATTTTTTTGCGTTTTGTGAATTAGTCGGAATTTTTTTCTTTCATTTTGCGAGAAACAGACCCTTGCCGCCGCGACTCGGCTTTATAGTTTTGAAACCGGATCCAGCAATACGGCTGTTTATGTCAGCCATTGCCGGAACAACTGATGGCGGACTCACAGCCAGTTGTTTTAAGTATTCAATGCTTTTGTCGCTGAGCGCCTTCTCCAAAGGTGCGGGAACAACAGGCGCGGCAGATGAATTTTCATTTCGTAAATGAGCTTCATTTACGGCCGCAGCGCGTCTCGCTTTCACGGCATCAACAATTTGCCTGACGGCAGATGCTGTTGTGGCGCCGGCTTTCGCGACATTACCAACCGCCTTGGCAACGTTTGTGATTGTGCCTCTATTCGCCGAAATGAAGGAGCCTGCACGGCCAAGGAAACCCGCGATTTTGGGTATCCAGTCGAAAAGTCCACCACCCACGACACGACGCCGCTTTTTAATTCCAAGAACAAACATGAGAATATTTAAGTGTGAAAATCTACGCACTGCGGATGTGAAACCTTATAGTTACTGTCTCACCGCGGAGGTTTAATTGTTCACCATTCTGGTCGGTCAGCCACACACGAATGCCCTGTACGTTGCCAGCCGGTGCTACTGGTAGGTAGACTAGATTTTTTGGAGACTCGATTACCTTATAGCCGGGCGACACATCCGGGAAAAAACTGTAGATTACTGGCAGCTGGCTACCATTGCGATACGATCCAGAGATAATGTCACAATTTACCAGGATCGTGTCCACCCGGAGAATATCGACTGGATTTTCTCCCTCTTTATAACCAATACCAAGCCTCTGAGGGTTAAAACCGAGCGTTTGCCTGATAGTAGATTGCGCCATATTTACTATATATTGGGCATTCGTTATCTTTACGAAGGCGCGTAGGGTAGATGCGTTAGCTCCTATAGTAATAGGAGAATTAAAGCCGAGCTGAGGAACACCTGTCGGCGGCAGATTTTGCTTTTCTATCTGCCGGCTGATTTCATCATTAATCTGTGCGATCTCGTAGCTTCCGTCGGGCAAAATGATCGTCTTCCACGTCTGTCCATTGGTGGAGCTGTAGACGAACTTGTTATTTGTGCTGTCTATGTTCGGGATCGAGTTATAAGTTTCAAGATTGACCAAAGCAAGCTCAAAGCGTCTTTTTGGATCCAGGTACAGCGGTGGTGAGAAGGCCGTGGTCCACCCTGTAGTATCTGAGGAAACAACTATACTAAAATTTTCCTTAGGCTGCAAAAGTTCTCGAATTTCTTCGAGTAGTTTCTCTGAGTGTTCCATCTTGTGTACTTTATTTTATGAGCATGTTTCTATTCAATTCGAGTGCCAGCTCTTTGGAGATCGCACCGGAACGCAGCAACTCGTCAAGAATGGCGGAGATTTCGTTGCCGAGACCAGTATTTCCCGCGGCCTTAGAGGCCACCAAAAGCTGCAACCTCTCAACCAGGGCGTTTGGATCGTTGTAAAATTGCACCGCGCCGCCTCGAATCAGCTGGAACTTTTTACTTTTCCGGCCATGAATAGGCAGACCAGACATCTGTACGAGCTTTTTGAAAGTTTCAATTGCCTGAGGCGAATATTGCTTAGTCTTAACGAAGCGTTTCGTTAACAGGCTGAACAATGACTCATCGGCAGGAGCTTCGAGCACGAGGTTCCCACCTTTAAACACTCTTAGTCTACCAGCAGACAGCGCGACGGGGTCGACGGAGAGCTCACCCAAGGCGCTACCTTGTAATTTAAGAGGAACGGCTGGGACACTGAAACCCTTTCCCTTTTTGATGAGGCTGTGGCCTTTCAATAGCAAACGAATTCGATCTCTGTAGTCCTGTAGGACGCCGATATCTACGGCCAGCGCATGTACCTTTTCTTCGTCTCCGTTCTTATTGGCCTTCCTTTTCTCTTTGCCCAGGGTGTGGCGATTATAATAATTTACGCCTTCGATTATCTGTTTCACAGCTGCCGTGTAGTTCAGGTCGAGCTCGCTCGGAGGGGTAAAACCGTGCCGCCTGATTGCATCGACGTTGAGATGTCTGTTTGGGTGGACGAGCAATGCTTCCTGAGCGGGGTGTGCCGCAATCGCCGGAAGGGCTGGAGGAGCAGTTGCTCCAACGGAATCACCGAACAACGCCGCTATCGGGTTAAAATTAGCAGACTCTGAAATCTGCGCCGGCAAATCCTGTAAAGCGCTGGTGACTTTCTGCAGCTCCTTGGACGTAGCCGCCTGTGATTCAGCCGTGGCTGTAGCTATTGGTTTGAAAAGCTTTGCCGCATCGTACTGAAGGTTGGCTTCACCGAGCTTCTCATCCACGAAACGCTGTCTCAATCGATTTCTGCGAGCTAAATAATCCTGAGTTAACGCGTCTCGCTCCTGTTTAGACGAAACTTTTGTCCACATCGCGTTTATATGTCGACTATATGTTGCCTATATCGTGTCTTTAAATACTTGCCTTGGGCTTATAGAAGCGATCGAACCCGCAACGATATTTTCCATCGTATACCTTGGACGTCAAATCTATGACTGCGAATCCATATGGCTGGGCAGCACACTCGCTGAAGAACGTACGGAACTCATCGAAAGACATGTCGCCGCCTACGAACGTATCGTGAATGGCTCGCAAATTTTTGCTGTCTTGGTTGAAGAGGACGATAAGATTAGCATTGTCACGGATCGCTTGCTTCGGAATTCGAAAATAATTCTGCGTTAAGTAGAAGCAGTCCGCGCCACTGTGTCGACCCATAGTGAAATACCTTTCGATGGGCGACTGTTTTTCAAGCATAACGTCATCGAACACTAGAAGGCTTCTGGCATTCTTATTTAATGATTCAACTGGAACTATTTCATCTGAGCAAGAGTGAAAGGAAGCCACTTCCTTCCCGGCAACTTTTTCCAACTCTGTAACCCAGTCCCGGAGGAACTGATATTTTTCCTGTCCCAGAGACTTTGAGTATAGATAGAGCCGGTCAAAACGTAGGTACCCCTTCTTCAACAGAAGGTTAAGCAGTAGGTTTGTTTTCCCACATCCGCTAGGCCCACAGATTATGCACCGTATGCTGGATGGTAACAGCCAATGGTGGTGTTTTTTTCCATCGTCGGCTTCGAGATCGAAATTTGTTATTTCCATATAGAGACAACGAGTTATGATTGTATTCAACGAACACAATGTATTGCCTACGATGTAAGAAACATACTGAGACTTCAAATGAAACAATCGTCGAGTTACGAAACGGTCGGCCAGCCAAGAAGGGAACCTGTGCCGTCTGCGGTGCAAAGAAGAGCCAAATTTTGCCTTCGAAAGCGCGAAAGACTGGTGGTTCTCTACTGAATAGGGCCCTCAACGTTCTTCCTCTACCAGAAATGCATATGAGCCTTCCATCCGGTATGCCTTCGGAAGATAATCCGGGAGGTTCTTTCCAGAATACAGGAAAGTACTCTTACTGTGGACCATTCACAAAACTCGACAAACGGCTGTCACAGCGATATCACGGTGTTAATCAGCTCGACCGTGCGTGCCTCCACCACGATGTGGCTTACGCAGTTCATAAAGATACCCCAGGGCGTAACCACGCAGATGACATCCTCGCTGCAGCCGCGTCGAAGATCGCACTCACCGATGAAACTCCAGATTATGAGAAGAAGGATGCGCGGCTGGTATCGGCCATTATGTCAGCGAAGTCGAGGCTGGGGATGGGTGTCAGAACAAAGGGCCATAAATGAGTTTCATTTATGAAAACGCAAATGAAAATCATTTGTGTATGTGTTTACCTGTTTGTGATATATAGTTTTACTGAAATGTCGAAGCACCTTTCAGCCGTCTATTACAGCCCTAGAGGTTACTGGCGAGGTAAGGCTGCGGTGAAGAAACTAGCCTCAGCCGCCAAAGTTTCCGAGGCGGAGGCTCGTGATTGGCTGAAGAAACAAGCGGTATGGCAGATTTATCTTCCCGTTCCACGCCGCATACCGCGTCCAAAGTTCGATGAAAATCGACCAAACGCCGTACACCAAGCCGATCTCTTGTTTTTGCCTCACGATAAAGTAGGTCGAAAGACTTATAAATACGCTCTCACTGTTGTTGATGTTGCCTCACGATACAAAGAAGCTGAACCGTTGATAAACAAAAGTGCGACCGAAGTCGCCGCCGCTTTAAGCCGGATCTATAAGAGGGGTCCATTGACTTGGCCTCGACTCTTTCAGGTCGATCCTGGACGCGAATTTATGGGTGATTTTACACCGTTGTTGGTGAAGCGCGGCGTTCTTGTAAGACGCGGACAGGCCGCAAATCATCGCCAACAGGGCATCGTTGAACGCTTTAACCGTACTCTAGCTGAGCGACTCTTCGGTGCTCAATACGCTCAGGAATTGCTCCTGGATGCAAGGGGGTCATCCGAACGGTCAGTGGAATGGGTTCGACGATTGCCCGAAGTTGTAGCTGCACTAAACGATGAGCCGACGCGCTTGCTCGACATGAAGCCGGTTGAAGCGATGAAAGCTGCTAAAGTGACACAGAAGCCCTCTCATTCACAAATGAAAACTCGTTTGTGGGGCTTGGATGAGCCTATTCTTGGACACGACGTTCTCGTTCGGTACTTGTACGCTCCCGGCGAGCTCGAAGGTGGAAGCAAACGTGCCACCGATCCTAACTGGTCGCTCACCATCCACGCTATTTTGGATGTTGTTCGGCAGGCTGAGCAACCGGCTTTATACCATCTAGTTGATGGGCCTGGCCGCGGTTTTGTCCGTGAGGAGCTGCTTCTGGTGCCTATGGGCACTGAGTTACCCCCCGATAGAATACTCAACCGTCGTTGATTTTGTAGTGCCCATATGCCAGCGTTGTTATCCCGTCCGGAGATATCCACTTTTTTGTGTCTAATGGAGAGAGGCTGATCTTATTCTGCTCGTACACTCCGATCTGGTGGTCGTGGCTTCGAATCACGACTTGTGTGTGCCGCATCTCTTCTCGTTCGAACAGGCATTCCTTGTATAGCTCGTGGTGCAGATCCTTCTTCACAACTGCTCTCTGAACGCCTTTTGCTTTCCTGATCTCTGAACCACCCGATTTTAAGATCGAGTACATCTTCGGACGCAATCCTACGAATTGGGCTATGGCAACTCCGTTACATTCATCTTTGAACTTGCCCACGACTTTCTTGTTCTCGACGTCGTAGTAGGGGCTGTCTTTTGGAAACTCACTAAAGTCGTATAAGTGTTTTTTATTCCACATATCGGCATAGGCGTTCGGAGTTTCCACCTGAAATAACAGGCTGTCAGTGTCTGTGTATAAGAGTTGAGCATTGTTTCCGTACTCGTTTTTCACATCGTTGTACCAGAAGTCGTACATCAGATGCTTGCTGAGGTCGAGGACCGCCTGGCCGACATATACAGGTCTGTTTAACTTGAGCTTGCTCTTCAAACTGTGAATCGCGGCGAGTTGGTCGTTGAAGATTTTGTGTGATATGTAGGCCGGGTCAGCAATTAGTTTACGAAGTTTGTCAACTTTTGAGGTCGGTACCAGGTTAACTCTGATTCTTTTTCTAAGATTTTCCATGGTCTTTCCAAAGACCGCATTATTAGCCAGTTTGAAGAAATCCTTCTCAAACTCCGACGTTGCCTTCGCTCTCAATTTCGTATTCATCTCGATGTATGGAGCCATCCACGCCTCCTGCCTGAATTTAATGGCACGATGGATCTTAGAAACTCGTAGGCCCAACGAGTGATATAGTTTGAGATTTCTATAATGGACCACATACCGCTCCTTAGGTCGTAGGCTTGGTACTAACTTCACATGCTTTGTGAACTTGCCTCCCAACTCGTTCATAAGCACATTCTGATAGTCACTCAACCACTCCTCTTCGACGGTCAGGGTCTCCGGTGCTAAGGGATAGTCGCTATGTGCATCGTGAAGGTGCTCCGGGTACCCGAGATCTACTTCAAGTAGGAAGCCTTCAGGCGCGTCGTCTGGAGTTTCCAACACTTCATCGAGAGTTGGACTTTCCCAGCTAAATCCTCCAACTGGTAGTGACTGTTGCATCGCCCAGCCGTACAGGTTATTAGAATCGAGATACATGATCCAGTTTTCTGGCTTCGTGGTATCATGATCTGGACATAGTGGGTTGTTGGCCTTTGCGAATCTCTTGGATACCATCGAAATTCCGCCTCTGAGGCCTTTCTCTACAAACAAATGCATGTCTATATCAGTTAAAAGTTCGAGTTCGATCTTCGTCTTTTTCAACAAAGCGTCCCAAGCCATTCCTGGTAGGCTAAAGTAGTTAGCCGGGTCCAGACTGTAGTGCTTCATCGATGTGGATCTGAAGGTCTCGAATACATCGGCTAGTAGGAGTACATCCGTACGGAGATACAAGTCATGATAGTCGCCCAGAGTTTTACAATCGAATTCATTCCATACTCGTTGGGCGTGTTCATAATCCGCATCAATCAATCAATCAATCAATCAATCAATCAATCAATCAATCAAAAACCATTTTTTATTTGAGAAACCAATCACATGAACATTAGTCATAAGTACAGTCAATGTACAAAGTGATGATCCCTCAGAAAGGGTAAACCAGAAAGGGATAGATCCCGCTAGCTCTGGATAACCCATACAACACAAAGTAAATGCAGATGGCAATCAAAAACATGAGAAGTAATTAGTACCACAGTGATGAGCTGTGGCCACAAACACCAAAACATACAAGAAAACAGAAAAAACCAGAAAGTAAACCAGAAAATAAACCAAAAAAATACCATGTGCAAGCAGAACACTTTTAATCAGATAAAAGTAATTTTTTTAGCGATATCTTAAATAAACCAATGGTCAGCAAGTTGGATAAGTCATGAGGTAGCTTATTCCACAGTGAGGGGCCTAGGCATTTTATTGTGAACTGTTTAATTTTAAGGTGAGCTCGTTCACTCCGGTATTCGTGACAGTATCTAGTGAAATGGTCATGGATAGAAGTACCCGTACTAAAATAATTGGTAAAAGCAGTTGGCAGTAAACCTGAATGAAAACGGTACATGAAAATGCATACTTGAAATTTATTGATGCTATGTAGAGGCAGCAGTTTATGTAATTTAAAAAGAGGACCCGTGGGCGTACTCCAGTGCATGTGACAGACAATACGAACAGCACGTTTTTGTATGGTAAGAAGTGGCTCCAATCGTGACAAGTAGTTAGATCCCCATGCTATATTACAATAGGAAAGATACGGGGATATAAGAGTGTGGTAAAGATTAATAAGTATCGGTTTGGTCAGGCAATGCTTAATCCTCAGGAGTACCCCGATGTTTTTCGCAATCTTTTTTGAAATCGCTGTTATGTGGTCCCTCCAGGTGAGATGTTTATCGATTATGACCCCAAGGAACTTAGATGAACAGACTTGGGTTATGGGCATACCATTGATCTGTAATGTCAGAAGATGGGGGTTTTTTTTTATAGAATGAAATAGGATAAAATTAGTCTTATCAAGATTAAGAGAAAGTCTATTGGCCAGGAACCAATCAGCTATTACCGATAACTCTCTATTAGCAATATCAGTTAAACAATCTAAAGAGCTGTGTGATAAGAATACATTTGTATCGTCAGCGAATAATATGAATTTGAGAATAGATGAGGTCATCGACAAGTCATTAATGTATAGCAGGAAAAGTAGAGGGCCAAGTATTGATCCTTGAGGAACCCCGCAGGTAATGTCTAGAACTTGGGAATTTATTCCCTTATACTGGACATATTGTGTTCTTTTACTAAGATAATCCATAAACCAGGATTTGCTTATCCCTCGAAGGCCATAGTGTTCAAGTTTACTTATTAATATACTATGATTGACCGTATCGAAGGCCTTGGAGAGGTCAAAGAAGATGCCCAGGGAATAATTATTGTGGTCCATTGCTTCTATAATATTGGATTGCATATCGAGTAAAGCCATATACGTAGAGAGACCACGTTGAAATCCATATTGGGTTGTAGATAATAAGCTAAATTTTACAAGGAAGTTAGTGAGTCTGTTGGTCATCAGTTTTTCAATTATTTTTGAGAAGAAAGGCAGAATAGATATTGGTCGATAATTGTTTAATTTATTTTTTTCACCAGACTTATAGAAAATCAGAAATCAAAAATCAGAAATGAAAAACATCAGAAATGTTCTCTCGGGAGAGCCTGCTGTAGAACGCTTCTTTGGGTGGAAGTCGATCTTCTTCGAAGCGGTGGTAATCATGGATGTATTCGTAACAATAAACGCCCTTTCGCCTCAAAAGATCTAGTTTTGTCCTATCATTATGATTTTTTTCCTTTATATATGCCGTTGTGACTTTGAGATCCTCTAGCGACAGATTTCCTGATAGTTTATCTAACGAGCTGTTTAGAAACTGGAGACTATCAATGAACTGTAGTTGTCCAATGTTAAATGTCATGTATTTCTCCATATTGTTTGGAATACAGTTAATTTCAGTTGCCTCATCCTGTGCGGCCTCACAGCCTCCGATCGCTTGCATTATGAGGTGGCTGTCGTAACCTCGCAGATTGTGGAAGACCACCGGTACCTTACACTTATCTGGATATATTCGAAGTTTGAGGTTGCAGGCGTTATGAGCGGCACCTCGATACTTACCGGTAATGTGACAGTGGTCGCGAACTCTATCCTCTTCGAGCGCATTTCCGCAGATGTGACAATCGATAGCTTCGCGGAATGATTGGCGATCAACTGCTGACATAACCATCTTAGCCGGGGTGTCCAGCCTTTGTTTGATAGAGTCCAGCTCGCCTTGTATTCGTTGTAGGAATTGTTGCACGGCGTCCTCTCCACGATATAAAACTGGTTTCTTGGTGCGGCCATCGTATTGAACCACTATGTAACAGAAGCTACACGGTTTCTGCTCAGCTATCTGTCTGGTGTTGCTCTCGTTGGGATTCATGGCCGCATTTAGGACTGGCACGTTCAACGCCTCAAAGTCTGCGTATATGATATATGGGGTTTGCATCTGTTTGTGGTGGTTCTGGAATTTGAGGATATTTTCATCCTCTTTTGGCATCTCAATTCGCTGAGGCTTCTCACTGATGCCCTGACAATCTTTGATATGGGCATCCAGTAAGTCTTGTCTACAGAATATGTGTAGGCAGCGACGACATGGGTGTTTCTTGTTTTTGTCTTTGCTATTTTGATTAAGAATTCGGCCAAGGTCTTTAATCCAGACGTAGTGGTGATTCTCGCCACTGACTAACAGTAGAAGATCGATATTATAGTCTCTATTGGTCTGCTTTGATACGCAGATTGGATACAAAGCTTTATCCCACCCGAAGACTGAGACGCTTATAGTTGGGTTCTGACGTTCGAACTTACCGATATCTGTGACCTTCACTGGGAATTCTATACCGTCAAAGTTTAGCTCCTGCAGGTGAGCCTGATACTTATAGGGGCGATTCGGATTTTGATCTGCTGGGTACATTGCGCTTAGTATGGCCCACTTGAAGCAGCGATTATCGTTGTTTTGCACGTTAATAACTGAGCGGGGTGGTATGTACTTCGGTGTTGGAAAATAGCTCTTACCTCGGAAAGGCTTATATCTTGCAAAAGTGAGGTCTAGCGCCACGACCCGCCTCACCCTCCATCCTGACCCCAAGTTGGTATAGTCCTCGAGGCTTTTTAGTACTTCGGCCTTGGCCTTCCGTACAGCCCCTTGGATTTTACCCGCACTGGTAATTGGTTCTGCTTTGCTTCGAAAGTAGGCCGTATTGGTTATAGTACCCGGGGTCGCGTTTCCGTCGTACACCATGTCAACGGTCGGAGCCGGCTTTTCCAACTCAACTGTCAACACTTGCGAGTATTTCAGACCGTCTTGTTTCAACAGCTCTTCGTTGAGTTGCGCCTCAATGTTGTGCTCCATTGCACTCAAGAAAGCCAACGCATCTCCTTCCAGCCTGTGGTTTAAAGGTACTTCTGCGCGGAAGTCTCTCAGAAGCTGATTGGCGAGCTCTTTGTGTACTAGAAAGGTTGGTGGTCCACCTCTATCCTTCTTAATTAGGAGTGGGTCGAATTCTGCTAGAAGGGCCCTGCGTTTTGCCCCTCTGTGCTTGCGCACTGGAGGAATTGGCCTTGGAAGCAGTGGCTGTAGTAAGCGCCGCTTGACTGCGTCTGGGATAGGTTCGTCTAAGATATTTTGTAAAAGAGCTCGAAGAGCTGGGGGACCAGTAAACTCACTCAGCAATTGTTCAATTTTTTCATTCGTAGACAAAGCCATAGTTATAAATTATTTTATACTACTGTGGCAAACTTTTCCTTAATACAATAATTATATCATTTGTTCAAAATGAAATTTTGTTAATTGATATTCGATTGACGCTTGCTCATATGTATTATCTCAATACAATAACTATATCATTTGTTCAAATGATAATTTTTTTATTCTACTGATATATTCGATAGTCGCTTCCATTCTTTATTAAATTCACGGACTAACCCACCTCGTCGAGCTCTGAAATATTTAGCGAAATAACCACACTTCATACACTCACCCAACCGGTTTTTGATTCCCCTTCCACATTTAGCGCACGGTCTTGTCTCATAACCATTTCGCAGCTGTGCTAAATGTTTGAAACAATACTCCCCAATGCATCTACGAGGGCAGAGATTTTCTTTGCCTATCATAAGCCATTTGCAAAAGTTTTGCCCCAACATTATGCTTTATGTATACCGCAACATATTCTTTTATTTAAATTGAAAAAATTCTGAACGACTTAAGATGCTTCTGCAGGAAGAGGATGAGGGAGTTGATCTTACACTCCTAGCTTAGTTCCCTCACCGTTTCAACTCTAAAAACTACTCACCTTTTGACTGACGCATTTTGGATCTTGATCCCCACCTCTCGCTGACTGAGCGCTTGTGAATAAGCTGATTTTTTCACGACTTTGCTTTTTATGCGCTATAGAAATCTCCACAGTATGATTACCATTACACCTTAACGTATGTCTGATTTGACTAAGCGCCTGTAAGCTACTTTTTACGCTCTTCGATTTGGGCGCTATAGAAATCTAGAGATTATGATTATACTTAAGCCGCCTGATTTGACTAAGCACCTGTGAATAAGCTACTTTTTTCCACGACTAAGCTTTGGACGTAATAGAAATCTCGAGATTATGATTACAACTTAACCGTATGACTGATTGAACTGATTTGACTAAGCACCTGTGAATAAGCTGGGGGTTTTTTGCGATCACTTTTGGTGCTATAGAAGTTAACAGAGCGGCTTGACCAATGTATCTTTTATCTATAGAAAGCTAAAAGAGCCATATAAAATTGACCATGGTGCTGTATAAATTCCCTCTAATAAAGACCGGCTCTAAAAACAGTCTTGGTTTAAAGGTAACGCGTTTCTGAAAACAGCTCCGAGATTCTCGTGGTCTGTTCCACGAAGCGCATTGAGAGCTCTCTTTTCGACGGGAGAATGGCATGTCAAGAATGTTATCCTGGCAACGCTAGTGGTATTTTTAGATATGATGTAATTGTGCTATAAATATTTTCCGTGGTCTTTGGTTTTCGTTAAGCTGCATCGAGAGGTCCCGCCAGAAGAGAGAATGGCATGTCAAGAATGTTATCCTGGCAAGGCTAGTCCTATTCTTAGCTATGATGTAATTGTACTATAAATATTTTTCATGGCTCTTTTGGTTGAAGCTAAATATTCGAGTTTATCCAATAGTTAAACTTGAATGTCTGGGTCAAGACTCGCCCTGGTGCTAAATAAATTCTCTTTTGTATTACTCAGTCTTAATTTAAAAAATTAACACGTTTTGAAACACAGGCTTGATGTGCCCAGAACCTGGAAAACCTGAAAAAACCAATAACACTGACTCAATACGCTTAATCAATGGTTGTAGGCTTAAGGCAGAGTTCACAGCAGATGGTTATGCAAACGTTAGGGTGGCCTAAAAAATATCTGCTGCTTCGGGAGAAAAATCAGTTTAACAAAGCCAATAGGCTATATGAAAAATACGCAATATTTCTGGGCCACCCTATTCTGCGCAGAGCCGTAGGAAAACACAGCCTACAGCCCGAGGGCTGGCAGTCCGCACGCGTCGCCTGTAGACACGCCCTGTTTCCGGCTTCAGCTTGAATCAGCGGCCTTTGTTCCAGCTGGCGAACTTTGACCTGCTCAAGCAACAACAAAATTTATTCCTATCGGCGGTGATTTTAGCACCAAAAGCAAGCGATGATTGCAAAATAAGGAAAAACAACATTGATTAACCAGTAAAAAAGACTATGTCGATACTAAAAGGCATTTACATTTTAAATATTTACACGGTTTCAATAAATCTATTCATTCGGTAAACATATAATTATAGGCCTAGGCATAAAGCGGATATAGAAAACAGAGCAGTCCCTTAAGCCAGCCTAAATATAGAGCGGTTTTTCCGCCAGAAACGCAAGCGCTGCTGTATAAATGAAACAACATTGGTTGCCTTGTAGAGACTATGCCATATATAATCCTAGTTTTAAAAACATTTAAATGGTTTCAATAAATCTACTCCAGAATATTTTATTTTTCATAAACTGATTTTCATTCAGTAAAACATATAGGCCTAATCGGATAAATAAGAACAGTCCCTTAAGGTAGTCATGAATATTAAATATTAGCGACTTAATTTTCTTAGCCTCCGTATATGATGGTGGATGGCCAGTCGTCTCCCTCACCGTCTCATCTTTCCACCGACAGTTTACAACTAGTGGTAGAAATCTAAAAAATTTAAAAAAAAATCTGACAGGGTTTTAAATCTCGACCTGTCGAGTCATCCATCAGTCCATCCATCCATCCATCCATCCATCCATCCATCCATCCATCCATCCATCCATCCATCCATCCATCCATCCATCCATCCATCCATCCATCTATCCATCCATCCATCTATCCATCCACACATCCACACATCCATCCATCCATCCATCCATCCATCCATCCATCTATCCATCCACACATTCATTAGTTCAAACTGTTTTCCTTTCATCCAACGCATAATGCCCTGTAGATAACTGAACAAAGACTTACCTTCACTATAGCTCTTTGCCACCGTCTCCTCTATCCTGAGAAAATCCTTTGCCTCTTACGAGAAAAACGTTGAAAATTTAATCTTTTACCGAAGCATTGTTGATAATGTTTCGAAGTAAATAAATGAAGCTATAAGCTATAAGCCATATTAGCCTCTGAACCAAAAGCCAGTCGAAACCGGATCTATAAACGAGGCATAGGCTAAGCCTAATGCAGCGTTAGCACAAACAGTATGGAAAGCTCTTGCCGTCATAAACCTGAATTATCCATGTAAATTATAGGACAGTCGTTTGGGCTACATAAATGCAGTTTTATCATTTATGTACTAGGCCGGTAGGCCGGCAGCAAACGACACTTTTACGGTTTGATGTGTTAAGGCAATCCATGATCCTTATTTTTTGGCTTTGGCCGAATTGGCTTAGAGACGGTCTTTATATCAAAGGACTTCTATTCAGCCTGATTTCAAAGATCCACTTAACACCATGATTCAAAAGACTTCTAAGCCACGATAGCCACAGACACTGCTTGGAAACCGATCGTTGATAAGGGTCAGTGGGTCCTGTAGGCCTCTGTGGACCCTTTTTCTGTAGAGATAGTCTTTATATCAAGCAGCTTTTTGTAGCGCATGATTTCAACCCCGTATTGGACCACTACTGCAATTAGTAGACTAAAAGAAATATTTGTCATAATCAGTTAATGATAAGTGAGTTTAATTTCGATTTAAAGTGTAAATATTTACTCTCTGCCCCTTTATATCGCCGACTACCAGTTGTTTCTTTTCTTTGTCGAAATACATTCTCCATGGCCAAATCATATTCATATTTAGTTCTTCATCTGCTGATCGACCAAAAGTTTCATTCCATTTAAGATCGGAATCCAAGATAAGTACTCTACTATTCAAACCGTCGGTCACAAACCCTTGATCGTCTGAATCGAGTGACAGATAAGAAGGACCATTCAGTTCTTGTATTTCACTTGAAGAAATAAAACAACGGATGACCATCTGTCCATCTCTGGTCACTTCACTAACAGAGTACTTCTCATTCAACTTATCATCACTCTCACTTGACCCAGTCTTTCCTTTCTTATGTATTTCTTCCCACTCGTGAAGGATAATGAAATGCCCGATGGATGTTTCCACTGCATGAAGAGGGTTCTTCACGTCGCTTGGTAACTGAATGGATCTAATAAGTTCTGCGTCTGATCCGTAGATCATCAGAACGGACGACCAATAACTGACCACCAACAACTTTTCATCACTGGAAACTGACAACGTGAACGGCTGATAATCAGTGGTCAGCCATTTGACGATTTTGTGTTTGTCATCTGTTTCTCTTGTAATCTTCCAGATGTATTGCTCAGTTAGGTCAGAGACGTAGAGACAATTTTCCTTCTCACTGGATCCAATGTCAAAGAAATCTCTGAACTGTTCTATTTTGAATTTTCTCTGAAGACGAAATGGACTTCGATCCTCAAAGACGCGAACTACATTTGATCCATAGAGAACGTAAATTTCATTTCGCAGTTTAGTCACTCCATTCACGTCTTCTTTTTTCCCTGCTTTGATTATGTGAGTGAAGTTGATGGAAATTGGACACACGACTGAAACAAAAAGATAATTATTTTTATACGAAAATTACTCGCTTAATGATATCGTTCTTTTTTATTTATCATTATTTCAATTACAATTGACTGCTAATATTTAGTTTGTTTTTAATTACTGATTTTTGCTTACGTATGATTATTTTAAAATATATAATTCGACTTAAAGTGTTTCTGGAAAATATTTGACTATTGAATACCTCTGACTCACAACTGAAATAAAATAAAGACATAAATACATTAATAACTAATTATTATATTATGCCTGTATTATTGCTCGCGCCCTCTCTCCATCTCTTACGTCCACCATGGTCCACGCCTTCATCACGTCCCAAGTGGACTACTGCTCCTCCCTCTACATTGGCCTGTCTGCGGTTGGTTTGGTTTGTCTTGAACGCGTCATGCGTGCAGCTGCTATCCGACTCATTGGTCGGAAGTCCAAGTTTGACCATGTGTAGGACTTTCTGCTTCGGGACTTACATAGGCTCCCGGTTCTCTTGCGCATCCAGTATACATGTAGGATTGCTTCCTTGGTCTGGCGCTGCCAGATGGGCCTCGCTCCGGCCAATCTGAAGTCCCTCTGCCAGCCTGTCAAGAAAACCCGTGGTCGCTCACTCCGCTCTGCAGAGGGGTGGCGGGGTGCTTGCGGTGCCATTTGCCCGTACTACCACTATGAAAAATCGAGCCTTTCTGTTGGTTGGCCCTGTGGTATGGAACGGGCTACCTCTGGAGCTGCGTCTCCTTCCTAAAACCCAACCTGAGTCTTTCTACACTATGCTAAAACTGTTCTATATATATCCGTGCTGGAGTCGGGATCGCCTCAGAGTAGCCTTCTTGAAGGGGCGCTTGATCAGTGCTAAAATGAATGAATGAATGAATTATTATTAATCATTCATTATGTTTCAATTATACTAAAGGAAATGGAATTGAGTGCTGTTAGTTGCTTAGATAATCGAAAATATTGCTACAGGTTTCTTTAGATTTTTATTATTTATTAATTTTACTAGCTGCTCTTTTTCTCTGACATTGTCTGTATATCGTAATGTATTTGTCTGCTGTTGGTTTTACTGCTTCCATATCTCGCTACAAATCTTTTACTGTAACTTTATGCCGCTCTCTTCCTAATTATTTGATTTGTTGCTGCTAATTAATTTAACAACTTCCTCTCCGTTTGACTGCCTGTACCTATCATTAATGTCGGAATATCTCACTTTTTGGCATTTTACATAGTTTCCATCACACTGAAATCCTCTTGTGGCTTCTGAGCCTTTTCGCTTGCACCGTTTGATATTTATCTTCCAATTTAAACTTGTAGAAGACATAAACACAATTTAAGTAATTTTACGATATTATAGCTAGAAACCTCTATTGGTAGATAAAGTTTCTCTCTTTGCAACAAACAATAGTCCAGACTATCTTTCTCGGTCGCTATTATCATTTATTTTCACTATAGCCTACTGACATAAATTAACGACCTTTTCTTATCCATTTCAACATTCTGCGGATTTTGTCGACCTGAGCTCTTTAAGTCATTTTTTTTATCTAAGCCCTATATGATATTATGTTTTAGGTTTTCTTTATGACGAGTGCGTTCCAAGAACTTGCCAACAGTTTTCTGGAATTGATTCCTGTCGATGGTTATCACTGTTGAAGTAGATGGTTGAATATCTTCAAAGAATATATCCCAAAGGTCATACGATTCGCACATCTTCTGAATATATTCAAGGGCTGCTTGTGAATGACACCAGATCCAAACGACCACAGTCTGTCTGTCCAACTGAGAGTTCAGGATTTCTATGCCTTCGTCCTTCAGCTCACTGATGAGTTTATCAGTTTGATGTGATCTTGGTTTGTTTCTGTTCCGAAGGTCTTCGATCTTTTGATGAAGTAGCAGTGTTTCCATTGACGTTATGTGCTTTCCACCACGACTTTCCACTTTGGTTTTTATTACAACTAAAAGCAAAAACATATTTCAAATGTAAAACTACATACTGGGATGTAATTTTAGTTAACTGAAGTTGAGAAAATGTGAATTTTAATCAAATTAAGAACGACTTTAAGCGTAAAATCTAAATGCATTTCATAACGAACATTTTAAAATTGAATGTCATTATTGGTCAGTTATTGATAACGCACCAATTTATGATTTCTCGTATAAACGCAACTACCATGATAGACCAATTTCGAAAATCAGCGATATACGGTAAGATAAGATTATGTCAATCATAAGCGTTTAGATAATGTTTGGATTGTAAACCTCCTCCGCTTTCTATGATCCTCGCAATTGTGTTATGCTTAGTTCGTCGAAGACAAGTGACGAAATTTGAAAACTTTGTTTCGTCGAAGAATCTCAGAAAGCACAAAAGTTCGGCGTTCTTGTCACGGTTTGAACGTTGAATCAGGTGACTGTGCTCTTCACTTAAGCAGTTGAAAGACAACAGCGAAGCGATTAATTCGTCATTCAGTTGAATATTCTCTAAGAAATATTTTCTGTTGTTTCTAATGATTGCAGATTTCTTGTTTCTTTTTCCATAGAAATCTAAGGCAAAACAAACTATCAAGGTTTTGAATGACATCACAGCTTTGATATATCACAACATATAACGTTCAGCGAAACATTCTAGTCAGAAATAAATAGAAACCTTTACTGACTTTGGATCAGACAGAAGTTATTAAATTGATTCAACTCGAGAAACAACACTCAAGTCAATGTGCTTGACTCATCATCAGCAACATCATCATCATCATTATCATCATCATCATCATCAACATCATCATCACCATCATCATCATCATCATCATTATCATCATCATCATCATCATCAATAACCACAGGGTCAGTACCCGTATGTATCCGATGCATTCTTGACAACATTTCTGCACTCCATTCTGTCCAGTGCCGAGTGGCTCAGTTCCACGAGGCTTGTTTTGCATCATTCTTCAATGTCACCTGCTGTCCATTCCCTGTGGTTTTTTTTTCTTTTGTTTGTGTCTTCCGTTATAACAAAAGTAAAGTTTTAATGTTTCTGTCCTCCTTAATTCTGCAGATATGTAAGAAAAGCCGAACAGTTTGACTCGTCTAAGCGCAAATTGCTTATCCATTTTTCATGCGCTGCCCCCCCCCCAACCCCATGAGATAGGAATTGAGGGTGTGTACCACAAGTTGTTTCGTTGTAAAATGTGTTTCTGAATAATCTAAGAAAGTCTTTTTCTGCGCAGTGATATAATACATTCGGTATTGTAATCAGTGGTTCCTGGGAAGTGAAACGGATATGGAAACTGATGCTGGGAATAAGTCCGTTTGAAATCTGTAATTGTAGTAAACACTGGAGAGGAAAACATGCATCAATATCCTACAACAAGGAATCTGGAATTCCAGCATCCGGTTGGACACGAAATTTCGCCTGTTTAAGACATACATAATGCCTGTTTTTTTGTAGAGAGCAGATGCTTGGAGGCGTAGCAATGATCAGGACATTAAGCTCGATGCCTGCCAACGGTGGTGCCTGAGGAAGACAATGCGCATCATCCACGTATACAGCATCTGTAGCCACTGCGGGAATATACCGCCACAGGATGCAAATCCCGGTGTCGATGTTGATTCAAGCAAGGAGGAAGCAGCTGTTTGGATACACATGGTGAAATGTGAAAGGGATCAAGACCTAAGGAACAAAGATTTTCGGCTCTTAGAAATGCTGGATGAGACTTTTGGTTGCACAACGCTTGCAAACAAGCATAGAATCGAGGCGGTTGGCTACACGTTGTGGAAATTGCAATGCTTCAGAGAAGAGCATGCCTACGATGATGATGATGATGATGATGATGATGATGATGATGATGATGATGATGATGATGATGATGATGACGATGATTGTCGCGGTCGACTCCTTCGATCGCAACGACGAACCAACGAAGGAACTATTAAAAGATCTTTAATTAAAAATAAAGTCGATTAAGTGTAGAGTAAGTCAACTCGTCTATCAAAAATCACAATCGTAGACAGCACACAGGTTGGCTGGTCTCGATTGAACGTCATACGATCAATGTTTCAACGTTTACAAATCTTCGTCAAAAGGCTCTTAATGTACATCAGGTCTATCTTATATAGAGTTCTCCCGGATTCCAGAACGTTCTGTGACGTCACTGTACTTTTCCCTGGAAAGTCCTACTGAACACGTATATCCTTGTTGCATGCACCGAATTAATGTTGACAGCTTGCTGCAGAATTTTCCGTGCGATGTAAACAAGCTTGTTGACGCGTCGGTTTTCTTCCCTTGATGCATGCACCCGCGTAGACCGCGACATTCCCTCCGCCCTCAGATGATGACACGTCTTCAGCACCATCTCGAACGGGTCATCACGATCAAGCCGGGCCTCCAGACTCCATCTCGACACAGCATACACAAACAAAACAAAACACATCAGTTAGTCAATTTATCTATACCATTTGCGGGCTCGATCCTTGTGTGTCGGGCCATTCCCCCCCTTCACCATCCGAGTCACAACCGAGAGAGGAAATCAGCCACCGTGTTCTGACGTCCAGGACGATATCGAAAGTCCACGTTAAACTCTTGCAATGCTAACGCCCAACGAGTCAGTTTCGCACTCTTAGGGCTTGCATCTGTGAGATAAGACAAAGGATTATGACCTGAATAAATGATTATCCTTGATAAAAATATCCATGACTTGAATCGTTTAAGTGCCCAAATTACTGCGAAAGCCTCTCTCTCAATTGTAGACCAATGCATCTGTGTATCTGTAAGTTTAAGGCTAGCAAAAGCAATTGGTTTTTCTTGACCTTCTTCGGTCCACTGAAACAAGCAACACCCGACCGCGGTGGCACTTGCGTCAACACTTAAACCAAATTCCTTAGTGAAATCAATGGTATGCAACTGTGTAGCTTTACTGAGATCATCCTTTAACTTATCTAGTGCTTCTTGATGCTTTTGCTCCCAAGGCACCTTCGTAGGTATGTTATCTCGTGTCAAATCAGTTATTACCCGTGCTTTTTCAGCTAAAGCAGGTATAAAATTTCGAAAGTAACTGAAAAAACCCATAACCTTTCTAACGTCTTTCTTTGTTGTTGGAGGATGGATATCATTGATCGTAGCGATCTTACCTGGATCAGGTTCAATACAACCTGACCCTACTATATGGCCAACAAACTTTATTTTGTTTTGTGCAAAATTACATTTTCTTAAATTCAAAGTGAGTCCTGCTTCCTCAATAGTTTGCAAGAATTTCTCTAGATGTTCTAAATGGTCATTCCAATTCATTGAAACCACTGCCATATCATCGACGAATGGTTCGGTAAAACTTCGCACTGGATGTAAAACTTGGGTCATAGCACGAATAAAGGTATTGCTAGCGGACTTGAGTCCAAACGGCATTCTTGTGAACTCAAAAAGTCCTGCATCACATACGAATGCCGTAAGCCATCGATGTTCTTTCCGAACTGGAATTTGCCAATACCCCGATTTCGCGTCGAAAACACTAATAAACTTTGCCCGTCCCACCTTTTGTAAGATGTCAGCAATGTCTGGGGTCGGGTAACAATCACCTAGAGAATATTTGTTAACATGGCGATAATCAATTGCCAATCGAACGCCATTTTGACCTTTGGGTCCCTTTAAAACGCAAACTACCGGACTGGCCATTTCACTTTTCGATGGTCGAATGATGTCTAATGCCAACATTTCTTCTATCTGGCGTTGTACTTCAGGTTTAAGTAGCTCAGGTACTTTATATGCCCTTAAACGCTTAGGAGTGAAATCATGAGTTATCTTAATTTCATGTTCTAATACTGGACAATACCCAGGTTTATCCACGAATACTGCCGTGTGCCGATCCAAAACTTCAAAAAGTTGCTTCTCTTCCTCTTGCGAAAGATGCGCTATAATCAGAGGATCAATTCGCTTACTCGGGCTTATTTGTTCACGTTCTTCCTGATCTACAACCTCTACTATACCAAATTCTTCATCTTGATCAACAATTACTGAACAGCTATTGATCATCGCTTGTTCGAGTCGTTCATGGTATCGCTTGATCTTATTTGCGTGTAAATGTCTTTGTTTTCCCTCTATTTCTACTATATAAGAATATGGGGATTTAACCTTGACTACGGTAGCAGGTCCTTGCCATCGACTATAAAATTTAGAACTACCAAAATCTGGTGCTAATACTGCTACTTTATCTCCAACTTCGTATTTTCTGTCAGTACTACGCAAGTTATAATAATCTGCATACCGCTTTGTTTCTATATCACTATAGTAATCTGCATAAACTTTCGCGAATTCAAGGTTTTCCTTCAGTGATTGGAGATACTCTTCGGGTGATTTACCTAAGTTAAGAGGTACTTTTCGTTCGCCAGCCCACGATTCCTTCAACACACTAAGTGGACCCCGAGGAAGAGTTCCATAAACCATAGTGAATGGCGAAATATGAGTCGTGCCTGAAGGTTTTTCTCTAAGGCTCCACAGAACAAACGGTAACAATTGGTGCCATCCACGAGGATCAGATTGAGCAAGCTTAAAGATCATGGTTTTCAAGCTTTGGTTGCATCTTTCAACCAATCCAGCTGCCTCAGGATGTCCAGGGGTATTAAATCTGGGACTACAACCCATTCGCCGCAAGAATTCTTTCGTCAAACGACTGGTAAAGTTGGTACCACAATCAGAACTGATGATCCTTGGAATAGAAAAAGTTGTAAAAACTTGCAACAGAGCTTCACAAACTCCCATTGCATTCAGCGATCTAAGAGGATACGCCATCGGCCAACGAGAAAATTTGTCCACCAGAACCAGAGCATAATTGTACTGGGGTTTCGATTTGTTGGATTCTCCAGTCACTACCATAGGGCCAATACAATCCATATTTAGATGGTTAAAACAGAGTTCATCCGCCCTCGGAATAGGAGTGATCGGGACTCGATCTGCCACTTTAACTGGAGTTCTTAGTTGACAAATTTGACAAGACGCACAATATTCGCGAATCCTCTCATCCATTCTTGGAAACCAAAAGTTTAATTTGATCCTGGCTCTCGTTGCCTTAAAAGCCATGTGCCCAGCACATGGGGCATCGTGTGCTACTCGCAAGACAACCTCGATTCTATCTTCCGGTAAACATAATTGATTAACCTTATGTCCCATAATTTCCCCTTTGTGGTACAGGAGGTTATTATCTATAAAGAAATTATTTTTATTCTGTCTCGCTTGTTGCCAGCAAGATATAAGATTGTGACAATTCTGTTGCTCACGCAATAAAGTATCATTATTCGCTACTCCCTCATCAGACTTGAACTCTGTTGACTCAACATCAAGAAAATTATCTGAATCATCAACTAGTTGCTCCTGAGAATATTCATTCACTTCTGACGGCAAGGATTCGTTGCTGTTACTTTTCTCGATATTAACTCCTAAGTTATCTTCTTCTGCCCCTTTATTTATTTGTACACATCGATCTACGCCAGCTACCATCACTACATATTGCGAACTATCCCTTAATAGGTCCACAACATGGGGTGTCAGAATAACCCGTTCATTTAGTTCAGGGACTACAGCGAACATGACGCACAAAGATGGCGCAATGTTCGTCGTTCCTTCCATTGAATTAGCTAATTTCATTTGTAGGTATACTACATCTGCCTTACATCCTTCTCCCTGAAAACCAATTATATTAATCCGTTTAATCACGGGTAAGTTTAGTGACTCAATTAATTTCTTATCAATACAACAAATTTCTGCTCCTGAATCAGATAATGCTGGCTGAGAAGGGAGATCTTCAATCTGTACATTGATATACGACCTCTCGTGTAATCCATCAATACTATTCTCGTATACCCTTACAGCAGTTTCCAACCCTATTGGTTTAGAATTATCCAATAAATTCCCTTGCTTTACCTGTTCAGGTATCTCATGCAACACGTTGACCTTCTCAACAAATAAGTCGGTCACTTCTTCAGTTGGGTTCCCAGATATACAAGTACTCACCTTTTTAGAACTTGGTTTGGTCTGGCACTCCCTTGCCCTATGACCCTTCTGATGACATAGGAAACAGAGACCCTTTACCTTGGCCTCCTCCTGAGACACCCTCGCACCTATCTTGGCTTCACCCCTTATTTCCGGTTTGGGAGACTTGGGTTGAGCTGTCTGGTTATTGACTTGAACATGTGGTTGACCTCTCATCCAATTGTTATACTTCGGTGTCGGATGACTACGGCATACTAAGTCATTCCCACCATCATGCGACGCTACATAAATGTCAGCCGCATTAGCTATGTCTTCACAGCTCAACCACTCCTCTTTTTCTTGGGCCAAGATATAATCTAAACAAGCCTTCGACAAGGACTCCTTAAGTCGATCCGCAACCAATAAACTTACAAGTTTATCAAACTCATCAGTTATCTTTCTACTTTTCAAATAATACATAAGAGCCACACGCAATTTGGATGAATAGATCGTAAATGATTCGTCCGATGCTTTATGCAACGACCAAAATCGGGCTCTAAGATTTGAAGGGCTTATCTTAAACTCCCTTAGCAAAAACTCCTTCAGGAATTTGTAGTCATGGAGCTGTGCCTCAGTAAGGCGCATGGTTAATGCCTTAGCTCTTTCACTTAAAATGGCTAGCAATAATTTTGCTCTAACATCTTCATCCACCTCATACACATTAAACAAACCATCCAAGTGATCAAAGAAACCTGGAATTTCTATAGGGTCGGAAGGAAATTTCCAAAGAATATTCTTGAGGGCATCACTATAACGCTTAGTACGACTTGCTAAAGAATCTCTAACATTTCGTTCTTCCTGCTTTTCCTTCCTCTCCCTTTCTTCTTTCTCTTTCCGTTCCTTCTTTTCTCTTTCTTCTTTCTCTTTCCGTTCCTTCTTTTCTTCCTCTCTCCTCTTTTCCTCCCTTTCTTCCTTCTCCTTCCGTTCCTCCCTTTCTCTTTCTTCCTTCTCCTTCCGTTCCTCCCTTTCTCTTTCTTCCTTCTCCTTCCGTTCCTCCCTTTCTCTTTCTTCCTTCTCCCTTTGTTCTTTCTTTTCTTCCTCTCTCCTCTTTTCCTCCCTTTCTTCCTTCTCCTTCCGTTCCTCCCTTTCTCTTTCTTCCTTCTCCTTCCGTTCCTCCCTTTCTCTTTCTTCCTTCTCCTTCCGTTCCTCCCTTTGTTCTTCATATTTACGGATTTCGAACTCCAGACGGCGCTTCTGCAGCTCGTAATCCACTCCTGTTGGAGATATTGGACTACCCTTAAATTCCTCTTCCTCTTTTCCAATCTCCATGGCCCATTCTTCCATTAATTGATTTCGATCCCATGACATAACATCATCTTCGTCCCTTCCTGCCTTCATAAGATACACCCTAAGGCGCTCAGACGACATTTTGCGAATATTCGCTTGCATCTCTGTTGTCAACGCTTCCATTTTTACAAACAGTCAGTCAACAACAATCACCAAAAAAAACAGACACCACGCGGCAAACCCGCCACACAAAAGGAAAATTCCACAACCCAAAGTGCAACTATGCAGTATCCAAAGAAGTATACTCGCCAAGTACGCAAAAACTATACAAGCTCACGCAAGTCTGGCCTCGATCACAACAATGGATCAAATTGCAAAGAAATAATCAGCAGATATTGAAAGAGAAACAATGGCTGCCTCCCACTCGGCTGCAACTCCACTCTCTTTTCTCCTTCTCAGCCACGACAACACCTAGGATCTTACCCGTATGTTGACTGCTGTCTTCTGCTGTCTCAGCCGAACGACGCACTTCGTCCGTCCGACTGTCGTATGCCGATTCACCCGTCTCCCACGGTAGAAAGGCGTCTCGATCCGCTCGCTGTCTGGAACAGACCGTCTCTTGATCCTCCGGGTTGACTCCTTCCTCCGCCGGCTCGCGTCTTCTTCACCGGATCCAACACCGATGATCCCACTTCTGACACCAATAATGTCGCGGTCGACTCCTTCGATCGCAACGACGAACCAACGAAGGAACTATTAAAAGTTCTTTAATTAAAAATAAAGTCGATTAAGTGTAGAGTAAGTCAACTCGTCTATCAAAAATCACAATCGTAGACAGCACACAGGTTGGCTGGTCTCGATTGAACGTCATACGATCAATGTTTCAACGTTTACAAATCTTCGTCAAAAGGCTCTTAATGTACATCAGGTCTATCTTATATAGAGTTCTCCCGGATTCCAGAACGTTCTGTGACGTCACTGTACTTTTCCCTGGAAAGTCCTACTGAACACGTATATCCTTGTTGCATGCACCGAATTAATGTTGACAGCTTGCTGCAGAATTTTCCGTGCGATGTAAACAAGCATGTTGACGCGTCGGTTTTCTTCCCTTGATGCATGCACCCGCGTAGACCGCGACAATGATGCTGATGATGATAATGATGATGATAATAATGATGACGATAATGATGAAGCGATCAGCCCTACTTATTTTCAATAAAATGATCGGGCGAGATCTTGATCTGTAGACAATTTCACTAAGAATGATTATCGTAAATTGACATTAATAAAAAAAACATGAGATATCACTACGTCGTAGGCTACTACGACATATTTTGATTTCTAACAAATTTGGCTATTTTGCACCTTAATTCTCATTTGTAGCAGTAAGGGGAACTGCACACCTACAAATGATTCAAACCTATCTGGCAGGAACAATAACAAAGACCAACAAATATGAGCCTCGAAAAAACTTCAAATTCTGCCAATAAAAAATCCAGTTTGAAACCTGTTAAGAGAGAAAAAGGAATAACAGTTAACACTTAAACGATGATCTTCGTCAGTGTCCAGTCACTTTCAGTAGACGCTTGTCGTTAAATTACCTTGCCCTATTATCCGCTCTTTTAGACAGAAAATGACAGTCCAGTATTTTGAGAAACTAGCTCAAACATAAATATTCTCATATTCCCCAGGCTGCTTAAAGTACATATTTGAATTTCAAGTAAACAATGCGAGGAATTATATTAAGAGGCAATTAAAAAATCGGTGCGTAAATTAAGCTTTGTTGATTGTTGCGCTCAGCTGACAAGAAATAATAAACGGCTCCAGTTCTTCAGCTTCAATAATAACGAATTGCTCAATAGACAATATTTATTCTTTAGCAAACGTTCATACCTACTGTAGGTGTTAACTCTCTGGTGCCTATTTTCTGCTGATTTGCCTCACAAGAGGATAAAGGTGCTAGGCAATTACAATGAGAAATTAGCTAAAGAATAAATATTCTTATTTTCCAGAAGCCGTTTAAATTACATATTTGAATTTCAAGTAAGCAATGCGAAGGATTGTCTAAAGAAGAAATTCAAAATTCGTTGCTTTAATTAATCTTTGTTGCTTTTTTCGCTCAGGTGACAAGGAACTGTTGCAGTTCTTTATTTTTTTAGCCAATTTCTCACAACAGGGGTTATACAACTGCGTTGCTCTGGCTTTTCACTGTAAACTTAAGTCTCACCTTTTACAGAATTCTTAAAGAGCTTCATCCTGTCCTTCACCTTTCGGTCTTTCTCACCTCAGACGGAATCCGTCTCAAGGAGGTTCGCAGCCGCTTCTTTCTGGTCTCTTAGCCAACGGAGCACTATGTTTTGTAATTGGCAGTGAAAATGCCTGTCCTTCTTGGGAGATTTAAGGATGCCTCAGTCTTCTACTATCTACGAGGGATTCCTGCACAATAGTCATCGTGTACTACGGATATCATCCCCCATCTACGTTGATAATCTTCGATGCAAATTGTCCATAAACTCTGAACACTGTATCAACCGTTAATTCTTGATGGTACTCCTTCGGTAGGGCATTTCTTGTGTGCAAGAAACCGAGTGGTCAATTTTCTAGTTTTGCGAGCATATGCTCTCTTACTGAGGACTGTTTTGTTTTAATGACTTTCATGCAATTTAGACATTTGAAGGCGGTTCTTCTGTGAGTTACTTGAAACGCACTTTGTCAAATATCTCGATAACTAGCAAACGGCAAGGGTGACGATGATGACATTCTGAAAGTTTCAGATTAAGCCTATTATAAAATATTTTATGAAAGTAATCCTTGTGGTATAAACAAGATAAACAAGTTTGACAGTGATGCTTGGAAAAGATCTTACTTGTCAGGTAACGCCAGATTGCCTTCTTGAACCGTCGTCGGGTAATTCTACAATTGAAGCAAACGTCGACTGATATGAGAGACCGAATTACTTCTTCGTCTCTTTGCTTTGTTGATGAATTCAATATCCAATGTAGATAGGACTTTTGTAAGATAATGTCCAACAACTCCAATGGAAGATCGTGCAACTGAAATGAAAAAAATTATGCTGCATTTACACTGGAAGACTATATTTGATGGGCGCCGTAAGAAAAGCGCGCAGGACAAATGCGCGCCGACAAAAGCGCGCCAACAAAAGCGCGCAGACAAATGCGCGCAATGAAAACAACCCCGACAAATGCGCACAAGACAAAAGCGCGCAAATTTTGAAAATTATTGTTTGTTAATTATCAATAACGTACCGCCTAACTTCAGAGGTAGGCTACCCCTCAGAAGTAGGTATACAGGCTACAACCATAGACCTGTGGAAGTGAAACGCAATTAACTTCCAATTACAGCATTAACGAGAAGACCGTAAATAAATTACGTGCATATCATCCACGTTGCAACTGTGCAACGTTTCGCTATCGTGTAGTCCATAGTTCGAGAATTCGCATTTTACGAATTTTAAGAATTTTAAAAATTCACGAATTTTAACGAATTTTAAAACTGCAGTTTTAAAATTCGTAAAAATTCGTGAAATAGTAAAATAACAGAATTCTTTGCCATAGTAACGAATTTTATTATTTGTTTACTTTTAAACTTTTAAGCAAGCAAATGTCAATATCATAGGAAATTAATCAATCAGCCGTAAAAGATAGCTGACTAGCAACACAATAGTACTGATACTCAGTTACTGTTCTACTTGGAGTCTTGAACTTCGATTTCTATCGTAGTTGGGGTGTGTGACTGTGAATGTCAGTCAGCAGAACGATAAACCACCAGTGCCCCAGCTCCACTGTGACCATGCAGTCAGTCACTAACACAGCTTGCAACCAAACGTGGTTAAAAAGGGTTGGCAACTTTCACCGAGCTGTGTCTTCTACTTCATCGTCCTCTGATTCTGAGTCAGGAACAGCCCACTGGTCCCACTCGACTCTGGTTTCTGTGTTTTCGCCAAGCAAATGCTCCCGAATTTGGGCAGAACAACCAACAAATTCCTTGTCACAAAAACAACACTGTATTTTTGGATTACCCTTTTCTTCTCCCCCAAAATTACTACATACTTCCACTCCAGTCCATGTTCTTTCATCTTTAAGAAATAAGATTTAACTAAATTAATTTGTTACGTAATAAACTTTTATATTGAATTTTACATTAAATTCTAAGCAGAAGCTTAAATTAACACAAAAACAAATCATGATGTCATCACATTTGTTGTTGTTCCTTACGCTGTTTTTGCAAAGCGCCACTGTCAGTGTTAAAAAAGAGCCAACAATGGCCCAACGAATTTTTACGAATTTTTACGAATTTTTACGAATTTTAAAATAGACTAAAAATTCGCGAATTTTTACGAATTTTAAAACCGAAAGTCACGAATTCTCGAACTATGGTGTAGTCGACAACCTGCCACGCACGAACAATTCAGTGGAAGCCTGGCATCGTTTTTTCCAGCCGATCGTCGATTGTCACCATCCGTCGGTTTACAAACTTCCGACAAGAACAAGATCACTACGAAATGAAGATCGTGAGGTATCGTTCCGGATTCAGACATCCGGAGGCATCAAAGTGTAAATACGTTCGTTTAAATCAACGTTAGCAGACTTTGGTTCCAACATATGGAAAAGTTCCACTGGACGAGTACTTGCGTGGGGTCGCACAAAATGTTTACATGTAAATTGTTTTTTTTACTTATGGATAACATTACACGGTTATTTCTAGTATATTTAGCAAACTTCAAGTTTCCGTTACACGGTTATTTCTAGTATATTTTACACGGTTATTTCTAGTATGTTTAGTAAAGTTTCTGTGTGCTTCTACTATTAAACTACTATCAAACAACAAAAGTTTTTTTATTGTCTAGTCCTGCGCACTTTTGTCGGCGCCCTTTTGTCCTGCGCGCTTTTGTCGGGTTACCATTTTATGTTATGATCTTCGGGTTATCTGCCTTCAAACGTCTGACGTCGCCACTTCTCACAATTTTGAGCCTCCTCTTTGAGTCTCCTGTAACCTTCCTTCGTCATACAATCCAACGTCATCTGTCTTGGTCTTTTCCTAATACTCCTCCCTCCATTCTTCTCTAGATGACATTTTTTAGGAGATAGTCCCCTCTCAGCGTGTGTCCGATCCATTTCCTCTGCCTCTTTCTCAATGTAGGTATCAAGGACCTTTCTTCTCCAATCATTCCCAACACTTCTTCATTTGTTTTATGTTCTGTCCAGCTGATCTTCTGCATTCTTCTCCAAATCCACATCTTGAACGCCTCCAGTCTCTTGATGTCCTCTTTCCTCATGGTCCATGTCTCTGATCCGTTCAACACAACATTCCACAATAGTGTCTTTACCAATCTTTTCTTCAGAGTCCTGTTATGATAGCACTGATTATTTCATCTGGAATTTTATTAGGAATATCGAATAAGTTAGCTTAGCATAGATTTCAATAGTTCCGAAGACTTACCTAGTAATTAAATCTTTGAAGTATTATTTTTGTAACTACGTGGCATCCGTTGACAGAGTGCAATATAGGCTACTTTGTAGTAGTCTCAACGTGTGCAAGTCTTGTAGTGAGAAATTTCTGCGCTTACTTATCTGCGGATTTCTTGAATTATATAAATCTATGGCTTCGTTTGGTGCTGACTGAAAAAGTCTAATCTCTCCCATATTCATGCTTCCATCTGAGATGTGATATCATGAGCTTCAGTGAAGTCTACTCTATCAAATGCCTCCTGATTTTTTACTGATCTTTAATGCATCAAATTTCATTGGGCACTAAGCCCTACCACAATCTAGTTCTGTGATATCTTTTGAATTTGAGTTATTAATGCAACCAGAATGTTGAGTTATTTCTCTGCTTCAGGATATTGTGCATATTCAATAATCAATTGTCGTTAGCTTAATCAACATTCATACTAAAATCACGTATGCAACATCTTAGAATTGTATTATCTATTGACACAGTTTTGTCAGTGAATGACAAAATTTTGTTTGTAGAAATCTTTAATTAAGTCAGTGGGATATTAGGCATAAGTGGCTTCCTGTCGAGTACAGGATTAATTGTAAGTTAATAACAATCGAATCTACTGATATATATATATATTATCTTATAGATTATCTTATATATATATATATATATATATATATAATATATACAGTGCCGTTATTAAAGCACAATTCATCAATGATTGTCGTTTCAAGCGATATCTCCAAAGTGTTGATGATATTGTTAAACTTATTCTATATTTTTCAGATTATCTTACCGTTGTATTTGACGGAGCTTCATTCTGTCCACCCACTGTAATAAATAAACCATTTTAAATAGTTAACTATTAGAAAATAGAAGTAGAAAAGAAAGTTAAACACTTTTCAGTATTAAATGTGATCCACATTTCTCCATTTTCGAAACAGTTTATTACATCATTCAGTCAGGTAGACTAGCTTTATGAATATACGTTTGATTTTTCTTCTATTAACGAATATCTATCAAGACAAGCAGCTACTTGATCTCCAAACCGATTGCACATATTTAGATGCGCTGAATGGTGCCTCCTATGTAGATATAGATCTATTAAACCTAGAGGATGAGGTCTTACTCTCGGCAAGGCACGATACATCTCAGTAGACTCAGAATTGACAATAACCAGTTAGAACAATTTTCGTAAAGCACTCTGTCCAAGTGACGGGCCAGCAAAATCAAACCTGGTAGTCATGGCCGACAAGAACTTTGCTTTCCTGGTTGAAACTGATTGGTAAAAGACTGAATTAAGAGACAGGGAAGCATTAGAACAAGAACTTTAATATCCAGTTACCCAATCGATAGACGCCATAAGAAAATCTGAGAGTCATGCTGCTAATTAAACAGCCTCATAGGTTACATAACTGATTAGTGGGGACTTGCGGAGCTTCAATATTCGATTCATTCATTCATTCATTCTGAGAATTTGATATAGCGCCTTTTCAAGATACCTACTCAGAAGCGCTCCAGCCCAGCCACAGCTAAGGAAGTGAGATTTGAGAGACTTACAAAAAGCAGGCGAGTTTGACAGTGGCAGTAAGCCCAGGTTTAGACGGAGGCCATGCCAGATGGAGGGCCCTACAACCGAAAGGGCCCGACGCTGCTTAATAGCAAAAAGGAAACTGAAATGGGAGCACGGGGAACCAGAGGCTCCCTCGTTGCCGAAGAGCGGAGACTTCGACGAGCTGCAAGTTCAGAGACAGTCCGACAAAGATCAGACAGGTAGGATGGAGCAGAGCCAAGAAGGCACCGCCTGACAAGTCCAGCAACCCGATAGGAGATGCGCTGAGAAACAGGGAGCCAGTGAAGGACATCACGCATAAAGGCAGAGACAGAAGCATGTTTAGAGAGGTGGCCAATGAGGCGAGCCGCTGAGTGGAGAACCCTATCAAGGCGCCCAATTAGCTTAAGAGGCAGGCCTACAAGTACCGCACTGCAGTGATCAAGTCTACTGGTGATGAAGGCATGCACAAGAGCCACAGTAGCATTTTGAGAGAGAGAACGTGAGACAACTCGGAGTTGGCGTAACTGGTAATAACAACTACGAGTGACCAAATTAATACGCTGTGAGAAATTCAGCTCTTGATCCAAAGCTACTCCAAGGTCTCGAACTGTGAGAGAGAAAGAGATATTATGAGGAAAAGTCTCCGCTAATAGACGCAGGTCAATGGACGTCAATTGTCTGCGGGAACCGATCCAGATAAACTGGGTCTTAGATGGATTCAAAACCAAGCGATTTGAAGCCATCCACAATGAGAGAGAATCAATCGCATAGGACATCCGCGATACAGAAGAGTGGCATGGCAGTGAACATGGGCCTGTGCAATGTGCATCATCAGCATAGAGCTGGTGCAGGAGGCCATTTGAAGAGCTTTGTTGCAAAACCAGACAAATCCACTTTTTTGCCTTTTTCCGATATCCATATCTGCGCGTAGCCCATTATTGTTTGCATCAGCCTACACCGTGCTTTCATGCAAAACCATACTAATAAGTGAAGTTTATCCATTGAAGAATAAGACCTTTCGTGCAAAACCGGACAAATCCACATTGTCGTTACCTTGTCGTTACATGCAAAACCAGACAAATCCCCAACAAATCATATGTTTATAACCATGTATGACCTATTTAACAAGGTCTTTCCAGAAAAATTTCTCAGGCACAATAATGTTGGTCACAGGCCTAACAAGTCAAACCATTCCCCTTTTCAAAATTGCTGCAGTCATTCTTTGATTGAAAAATCTCATTTTTCTCAAAATCATATAAAGTGGATTTGTCTGGTTTTGCAAGAAAGCTCCTCATTTGCGGACAGCAAGAAACTAAAAACAGTTGTGTAAATGATGTACAGGAAAGGGCCCAACACTGAGCCCTGTGGCACACCAAAAGGGGCAGGGACCCAGCGGGACCTAGAGGCACCAACAACCACACAGTTTGTGCGCGCTGACAGAAAGGAGCGAAGCCATTCTAAAGGAGCACCGGCCAACCCAAAGGAAGTAGAGAGGCGTTGGAGCAAGATTGGATGATCGACCTAGTCGAAAGCGGCACTAACATCAAAAAGAGTCAAGAGACTGACCTGACCACGGTCAGTGGCACCATAGAGATCAGATAATAGGCGAAAACGAATCGGACATCGGTATTTGATTCTTTTCGAAAAATGATGCCATGATTCGAAAAAATGTTCGAATCATTTTTCAGAAAAATGATTAGCCCTTGACGCACTTTGTTCTAAACTAATTGTTGAATTATTTACTGAGCGTGTATTTATTGTTGAATTTCTGCGTGCAAAAAATGAAAAATGATTCGAATATTTTTTCGAATCATGGCATCATTTTTCGAAAAGAATCAAATACCGATGTCCGATTCGTTTTCGCCTATTATCTGATCGTGGCACGCGACAGCAAACCCACTGGCAAGAAACGGTTTTATAATTAGAATGTTATACTCCGCTTAGATGTATGCACACCAAAGTGCGGTTATGCAATTGGTACAATAAAGAACATTATTACTCACTTATTTACTTAACTCAAAAATTATTTGTGCTATCTTTAATTCTGCTACTTAGCTTAATGTTTATTTTAATTGAGTTTAAACTGCAGAAAAGTTATTGATATATTGATAGGCCTACTCTGGTACGCCTGTGCTATCAAGCTTCATGAAATGATATCAAACTGGTATCCCCTGATTCGATTCTAGATTTGATTCGAATTCGAGCTTTTACTCCCGATTCCATTCGAGATTCGATTCAACTGTAAATTTGTGATTCGCAGGTTCCTACTGCGTAGATTTATCTCATAATCCGTGAGGGTTTAACATCACTTGGACTAAAACTTAGAGGAGCATTTGATTTGACAAATGAGTGGAGATCATTTATTCGTACCCATCGTGGGCAAATGGAATTAATAATCATCTCGATGCTGATAGTGATGATGACGATGATGACGATGGTGATGACGACGACGACGACGACGACGATGATGATGATGATAATGATGATAATAATAATAAGGAACCATCACCCTGTATGTACTCGCAGAAATGATTGCAACAAGAACATTCTCAATGTTTGGTTAGACCTACTTTGCACGTCGCGTTAACAAATAGGACCACGCAAGATGATATGATATCCGGCTAAAAGAGTCTGAAGAGACCGGTGAAAGATACCGGAGATCACGGATCCACGCTGTGGAAGCAGATCCCGCCCTTACACAGAGTTTCGAAACGCGACAAAGGCTTGGACGGCTTACAAACAGTCGTGGGAATGGCAGCGCTCCAGATGACGTCTGGAAGAGTCTAATGGCGATTTGTTTCAATGGTTTCTGTTTCATTAGGCTAAGGCACAGGTTTACAGTGTAAAACAAAAACCTCGATGAAATCTTCAAGCATTTGTTGAAACTTAAAATTGCCTGCCGTTAGATTTTATTTTCTGATAGGAGATTCTGTCGATCTGCACTTATATGAGATGTAACGGTGTCAGTCGGCGCTATGAACAGGATCTATATCTGACCTATTTACAAGCAAGCATTGATAATTAGATACTACCTAAATGACCTCTAGCAACCGTTGTATGTTCGATGTTATTTCTGTATAAGTGTTTGTAATAAAGTTCTTTCTTTTTCCGAATAGGGGCCTACCAAACGTGATCATAATCAAACCTAGCATTACTCTGCAATAATAATATTAAAGTCGTTTATTTCTGCTTAGGCCTACCTCTTTTCCAACATGTAGCAAATCCCCATTTATTCTTCTGGAGTGCAGGATTACTTTCTTTGTCGATTCGGTTTTGTTTTCCAACAAAGGCACCCATAAAGCTCGCTAACAGAAAATAGCCTGAGGCCTTTATTTGTGATGTTATTTGCCTAACTAACGATGCTGGTTCATACAACAAACGTTGATCTCCTAAGGACGTTTTGCATGTGTAACACAGGGGATTTTTTGGCATGTTAATTGGTAGGGAAATTCCCCACCAGCCCGCTCAAATTCCCCACCAGTCCTTGCCCTTTAAGACTCCAGTGAATGTTTACCTTTTTTTAGTCCAAAGACTCCAAACAGTCGCCACCAATGATTAAATGATGATTTTATTTCAATATGACCTTGACGCTTGAAGTTGAAATCATCATTAATAATGAATCATTATGGGACTGTAGGCGTTACCTATAAATATGTCCTTTTCCAAGTTTCTCTGAATCATTGCTTTTTGAATTTCTTATAATAGGGTTCCCATGGGTTACAACGGAGATGCTCAGGGATATGGAAGAAAGAAGAAAATGGAAACACCAGAGCACAGAAGAGGCAAGGAGTGAATACAAAAGGCTGAATAATCAACTAAGAAGAACAACAGATAAGGCAAGAGAGGATTGGTGGGAAGAGCAGTGTGAGGAGCTAGAGATGCTACAGAATCGAGGAAGACACGACCTGGTATATGGAAAGGTCAAAACACTGACAAATAAGAAAAATATGGGTGGCGGAAGCGCAATCAAGGACAAGGATGGCAAGTTGCTAGAGGACGCAGACGATATCAGGAAAAGATGGAAGGAATATGTTGAGGATTTATATATGGGAAAAAGTAGCCAAGAAGATCTCGAGGAAGAACAAACACCAAGTACCGATAACATAGGACCGGACGTACTAAGGGAGGAGGTTCTGGCAGCAATCAGTGATATGAAAAACAACAAAGCAGAAGGAATTGATAATATCCCAATTGAAATACTGAGGAACCTGGGAGAGAAGGCAATGACAGAACTAGTGCGGTTATGCCAAGACATATATAACACAGGAGTTTGGCCGGAAGATTTCCTACAGACCATACTGATCCCGCTCAAGAAAAAGGAAAATGCAACAACATGTGAAGACCACCGAACTATAAGCCTCCTCACCCATGCATCCAAGATTCTACTAAGAGTTATCACGAAGAGACTGCAAGCCAAGGCAGAAACAGATGACTGCTTGGGGGAGGATCAATTTGGTTTTAGAAAGGGAAGAGGAACAAGAGATGCAATTGTGAGGATACTAGCGGAAATAAGCCTCCAGCATGGCCAGGACGTCTATGTGTGTTTCGTCGACTATGAGAAGGCTTTCGATAGGGTGGATTGGAGGAAATTAATGCATGCATTACGAAGAATAGGGGTGGATTGGAAAGAGCGAAGACTTATTGGAAACCTGTACATGGGACAGAAAGTAAAAATAAGAATAGATGGTGAATACTCAGAGCCGGGAAGAATGGGCAGAGGAGTGAGGCAAGGATGCCCGCTCTCTCCAATACTCTTCAACATTTACATCGAAGAGCTTGTACGGGAGGCGATGGACGAAATGAACGAGGGAATAAAGGTTGGGGGTAGGTTGGTGAAAGCGCTGAGATTTGCGGATGATCAGGCAATGTTAGCAAGAAGCCAAAAAGGACTGCAGAGAATGATGGATCGCCTGAATATGATCTCAACAGAATACGAAATGAAAATAAATACCAAGAAGACAAAGGTCATGAGGATAAGCAAAAGAGAAGAAAAAGAAGTTAGAATAACCGTAAATGGAGTGGTCATCGAACAACTTGAGAGATTCTGTTACCTAGGAAGTATGGTCACGAGGGATGTGAAGTGCCATGCGGAGATAAAAAGAAGAATAGCCATGGGAAAAGATGCATTCTATAAAAGAAAGGAGCTCTTGAGAGGAAAATTAAATAGGAACCTGAAGAAGCGAATGGTTAAGACGCTGGTATGGAGTGTGGTTCTATACGGATCTGAAACGTGGACTATAAGAGGGGAGGACATCAAAAGGATAGAAGCCTTCGAAATGTGGATATGGCGTAGAATGGAGAGAATCAGCTGGACAGAGCACAAGACAAATGACGAAGTACTGCAAATGGTGGGAGAGGAGAGATCCATGATGAGGACAATCAGAGAGCGTCAAAGAAGATGGATTGGCCATATAATGAGAGGAAATTCCCTGCTACGAGATATCATCGAGGGTAGAATGGAAGGGAAAAAGACAAGAGGAAGACCAAGAACAATGTTCCTAGACTGGACAATAAAGAGGGACGGCTACAGACAGATGAAAGCGGAAGCTCAACATCGAGAGGAATGGCGCCGTTGGACATACGAACCTGCCTAAGGGCAGAGAACCAAAGAAGAAGAAGAAGGGGTTCCCAAACTTGTCTATGCCCTGCACCGCTAGGGAATGTTTGATTAATGTTCGCACCCCCTACAGAAGTCATAATACATTTGAAGATATATAAGTCAAAGTTCTATTTTTGAACCATATATTGAACCATGTACACTCAGGTGAACAAATTGAACGCAAAAATAAAATTTTAACTCAATGCATAAAGTGCAAATATAAATTGAGCAATTAGAAAAAAAGTGTAAACACAAAAAGTCAGTACAATTATAGTAATACACTTTCTCTGCTTGTTAATCCCCGTGAAATGCCATCTCGCACCCCTTGGGATGTGGGCAACCCAGGTTGGGAACCTCTGTCAAAAAATATGCCATGGTGTAAAAAAAATAGACATCTACATACAAGTACAAAGTCTTATTTGGTGTGTTTGCGTGTTGGTTTAAATTGCAAATGAAGTCTCATACGCTGCAAGCCTGCGGCCAGATAAGTTGTAAGCTCAAGTAAGTAAGTAAATAGTCTTTGTTACTGCAAGAGAAAGCCTACATCCTACAAAATTGACAGTTGTTGTTAAGAGTAACTGTCGTTGGTCCAGGATAAACCGGCTTTCTCTTGCCTCGTCAGTTACTAGCAGCTACTACAAGTGCATTTGACGCTCACTTGATGAAGATACACAGTTCGAATATCGTTAAGTTCATTGGAAGCCGACTGATGCTGCAAATCTGACAGAATCGGAGTATAGCGCCCGATTTAACAAGACTCCTGCCAGAATTTTATTGGTACTAGATAACGTATTGCTGGAATCTTTCTGTACTTTTCTGAAGGCTGCTAGAAAAAAGACCAGTTCGCTTTAGTTGTTACAATGGTGTATTTAGCACTTAATGTTTATGTTTCAAAATTTTAACTTCTTGATTTGATTTTCATGAAACATGAAAAAATTTAGAAAAAAGGCCAATAAGAATAACACAACTTTAAAACGCTATTTATTTTTTTATTAATTTATTCCGGATATTTCTATAGCGCCTCTCGAAGTCAACTACTACTCAGAAGCGCTCCCTACTACAGCATTTGATACTGTGCCGGAATTTTCACGCCGAAGCGCAACGAGCAATTGCGAGTGAAGGACTTGCCCAAGGTCTGTACGCAGCGGCTAGAGTGGGATTCGAACCTGCAACCCTCCGGTCCCAAGGCGCCGAACTTACCACTGAGCCACCACGTTTATATGCTGACCAGATTCCGCATTTTATAGATAAACAAGCCTATTGATTTCGTCCCTGTTCGGCCTTGAAGTCTGATTTACTTTCTGTTCACTTTGCAACTGATTGATATCCGATCTGTACATCTGACCCTGATCATCATGTTGCTCTTAGAGTTGGACTGGTGCGAAAGATGTACTAAAAATAACACACTGTTAGCAATTTCATCGTTATAAGATGGGATTCATTTGAGCTCTCTATGGGTCCAATATGGGAATATAAAGGGATATACGTCTTATATGGGCCCTATGTGGGTATGCTGGCAGGGTACACTGCTTGCGAGTAAACTGTGACGTATCGAACTACATAATTATACGACTGAAACTCAATTCGATCAATATATTATATAAATCACACAAGGAAATATAGACGAAGAAGATGAGGCCCGGACATTCTCTAAATGGCAGGGGTCAGACGGATATCTATCCACTATACAAATCATGTCACAATTTCTCTGCTGGTCTTTCATTATCATCTGGGTCAGTATCATTAAAGAATTAGATTTAGCTCTTGGCTTACAACGTTTCCAAAGTCATATCCAAGTAAACAACATTTCAGTATCTTGCCATCCCGATCTCAGGGTTGCAACAAACCTCATAAAAATCCTCACATAATTAAAGTTTTTGAGAGATCGTAACAACTGGCGGATGGATTAAATGTCTGCTTTTCAGGGACGTATCTAGCGTTGGGCTTGGGGGCTTAAGCCCCCCCCCAACGAAGTTGAAGCCCCCCCAAACAAGTCAAGCCGTTGTATGCTCACGGCTAAAATTCGTATGAACACTGTATAAATGCTGCCATGTTCAAGGCTTAAGCCCCCCAAACGAAAAAGGCTAGTTACGTGCCTGCTGCTTTTGCGTCTAACTTAGAGGTTGGCTATCGCCCTTGAAGTAAGCTTATACATCTTTTATTTTAAACAGTGTGATGCCATTTATAAGTGATCTTTCGACTGACCTACAACACTATAAACAACAACTGTAGCGTACTGTATTTGACATAATCCTCTCCGTATTCAGTTTTCACTTCAGGAGAAGTTCTCTGCCAAAGTTCAGCAAATTTGATTCTAAGGTTATCGCCTATTTGAGTTCGGAATCCTCCAGGTTCGATCAGACTTGCTTTGGATCAAAATAGTGGATGGTGCGTCTAAAAAACAATAACGACAGCAGTTTATATCTTGAAATTGTGAAATCCCCTGTACTGAAAGAAGATGTTACTAGATCTGTCTTCAGTTATGGTGGCAGCGGTGTTACGTAATCGAGCGGCTAGGCTAGTCTTCGGGGGTCTTGTTAGCGTTCGAAGCACGTGGGTTTTTGTAATTCACCTCGCGAAGACAGTTAGAAGACAGTACTCTTGTATGTTTTGCAATTCTTATTATACAATATTTTTACACAACGTATGTACACCTAGAACAGTTCTCACTTCGTGTTGCATGACAGTTTCTGCGTCTGCAATTTTCCGTCACACGATTCCTCCCTCCGTGAGTTAATCGTACGTCTCACCGATTCCTCCTTCCGTGAGTGAATCGTATACGTCTCACCGATTCCTCCTCCTGTGAGTGAATGCCGTCCTCCTCCCAGTCTTCGCTCTTCCTCCTTCTCCCCTTTCGCCCAGACCTGTCATTCATCCATCTCTCCCCCAATCTCGCACTCCTATCGGTCGCGCTATCATTCCTTCGCCCTCCTTCTCCCTGCTCCCCCTCTTATGACACCCGGTCAGGCCCTAATGTCAGTCAAGTCTTATCTGATCTCGACTCTAGTGTTCTTTTGCCTATATCAAATCCTAAGCAACACATAATACTAATATATAGCGTAATCCTAAATCCCTAATATAATATCGTCCATGACTGTCACTACATCATCACACTTCCAAAGTTCGACGGTCATCGGTTCGGCTTCTCAGAAAGCAAGATGGCATTTCAGGAGTGTTTTTGTTGTGCAGTCATGGCGATGTACAAGAGCACAGGTGACACGCATGATGGCGTTTTAATTTCAATGTCTGTTTGCGCCATTTTTCTTGCGACGTCATCAGGCTGGTTTAAACATGTATCTACGGCGTTAATCTATAACATAAAACATACAAACACAACGAGTAGTAACTATGATACAACATTATAAAGTTTCTCTGTCACACGCTCATTTTAAAGACAATATATGACACTTCATGACATCAGAATAAAGCAAGTACTTGTAAACGATAAACATGACCATTGTATCAGATTTGGTTGGTCATAAAGGCATGTGACAAACCCATAAACCACAAACATGCATCATAAATCATAAACCATACACCATTAATCATACATCGTGAATCATATTCGTAAACCATAAATCATAATCCTAAACCGTAAGTCACACGCCGTAAATCATAAACCGTCCGCCATGAGATGTGTTTTCCCTGGGCGTGATTTATCCCCACCTCGTACTCGTAGCGCTTAATTGCCTACGCGTGTACATTACACAGTTCTTTTCGCTTGGCGGTATTAGCCTGCGGTCGAATGCTACGTGTCGCGGTCGACTCCTTCGATCGCAACGACGAACCAACGAAGGAACTATTAAAAGATCTTTAATTAAAAATAAAGTCGATTAAGTGTAAAGTAAGTCAACTCGTCTATCAAATATCACAATCGTAGACAGCACACAGGTTGGCTGGTCTCGATTGAACGTCATACGATCAATGTTTCAACGTTTACAAATCTTCGTCAAAAGGCCCCCAATGTACATCAGGTCTATCTTATATAGAGTTCTCCCGGATTCCAGAACGTTCTGTGACGTCACTGTACTTTTCCCTGGAAAGTCCTACTGAACACGTATATCCTTGTTGCATGCACCGAATTAATGTTGACAGCTTGCTGCAGAAATTTCCGTGCGTTGTAAACAAGCTTGTTGACGCGTCGGTTTTCTTCCCTTGATGCATGCACCCGCGTAGACCACGACATTCCCTCCGCCCTCAGATGATGACACGTCTTCAGCACCATCCCGAACGGGTCATCACGATCAAGCCGGGCCTCCAGACTCCATCTCGACACAGCATATACAAACAAAACAAAACACATCAGTTAGTCAATTTATCCACACAATTTGCGGGCTCGATCCTTGTGTGTCGGGCCATTTCCCCCCTTCACCATCCGAGTCACAACCGAGAGAGGAAATCAGCCACCGTGTTTTGACGTCCAGGACGATATCGAAAGTCCACGTTAAACTCTTGCAATGCTAACGCCCAACGAGTCAGTTTCGCACTCTTAGGGCTTGCATCTGTGAGATAAGACAAAGGATTATGATCTGAATAAATGATTATCTTTGATAAGAATATCCATGACTTGAATCGTTTAAGTGCCCAAATTACTGCGAAAGCCTCTCTCTCAATTGTAGACCAATGCATCTGTGTATCTGTAAGTTTAAGACTAGCAAAAGCAATTGGTTTTTCTTGACCTTCTTCGGTCCACTGAAACAAGCAACACCCGACCGCGGTGGCACTTGCGTCAACACTTAAACCAAATTCCTTAGTGAAATCAATGGTATGCAACTGTGTAGCTTTACTGAGATCATCCTTTAACTTATCTAGTGCTTCTTGATGCTTTTGCTCCCAAGGCACCTTCGTAGGTATGTTATCTCGTGTCAAATCAGTTATTACCCGTGCTTTTTCAGCTAAAGCAGGTATAAAATTTCGAAAGTAACTGAAAAAACCCATAACCTTTCTAACTTCTTTCTTTGTTGTTGGAGGATGGATATCATTGATCGTAGCGATCTTACCTGGATCAGGTTCAATACAACCTGACCCTACTATATGGCCAACAAACTTTATTTTGTTTTGTGCAAAATTACATTTTCTTAAATTCAAAGTGAGTCCTGCTTCCTCAATAGTTTGTAAGAATTTCTCTAGATGTTCTAAATGGTCATTCCAATTCATTGAAACCACTGCCATATCATCGACGAATGGTTCGGTAAAACTTCGCACTGGATGTAAAACTTGGGTCATAGCACGAATAAAGGTATTGCTAGCGGACTTGAGTCCAAACGGCATTCTTGTGAACTCAAAAAGTCCTGCATCACATACGAATGCCGTAAGCCATCGATGTTCTTTCCGAACTGGAATTTGCCAATACCCCGATTTCGCGTCGAAAACACTAATAAACTTTGCCCGTCCCACCTTTTGTAAGACGTCAGCAATGTCTGGGGTCGGGTAACAATCACCTAGAGAATATTTGTTAACATGGCGATAATCAATTGCCAATCGAACGCCATTTTGACCTTTGGGTCCCTTTAAAACGCAAACTACCGGACTGGCCATTTCACTTTTCGATGGTCGAATGATGTCTAATGCCAACATTTCTTCTATCTGGCGTTGTACTTCAGGTTTAAGTAGCTCAGGTATTTTATATGCCCTTAAACGCTTAGGAGTGAAATCATGAGTTATCTTAATTTCATGTTCTAATACTGGACAATACCCAGGTTTATCCACAAATACTGCCGTGTGCCGATCCAAAATTTCAAAAAGTTGCTTCTGTTCCTCTTGCGAAAGATGCGCTATAATCAGAGGATCAATTCGCTTACTCGGGCTTATTTGATCACGTTCTTCCTGATCTACAACCTCTACTATACCAAATTCTTCATCTTGATCAACAATTACTGAACAGCTATTGATCATCGCTTGTTCGAGTCGTTCATGGTATCGCTTGATCTTATTTGCGTGTAAATGTCTTTGTTTTCCCTCTATTTCTACTATATAAGAATATGGGGATTTAACCTTGACTACGGTAGCAGGTCCTTGCCATCGACTATAAAATTTAGAACTACCAAAATCTGGTGCTAATACTGCTACTTTATCTCCAACTTCGTATTTTCTGTCAGTACTACGCAAGTTATAATAATCTGCATACCGCTTTGTTTCTATATCACTATAGTAATCTGCATAAACTTTCGCGAATTCGAGGTTTTCCTTCAGTGATTGGAGATACTCTTCGGGTGATTTACCTAAGTTAAGAGGTACTTTTCGTTCGCCAGCCCACGATTCCTTCAACACACTAAGTGGACCCCGAGGAAGAGTTCCATAAACCATAGTGAATGGCGAAATATGAGTCGTGCCTGAAGGTTTTTCTCTAAGGCTCCACAGAACAAACGGTAACAATTGGTGCCATCCACGAGGATCAGATTGAGCAAGCTTAAAGATCATGGTTTTCAAGCTTTGGTTGCATCTTTCAACCAATCCAGCTGCCTCAGGATGTCCAGGGGTATTAAATCTGGGACTACAACCCATTCGCCGCAAGAATTCTTTCGTCAAACGACTGGTAAAGTTGGTACCACAATCAGAACTGATGATCCTTGGAATAGAAAAAGTTGTAAAAACTTGCAACAGAGCTTCACAAACTCCCTTTGCATTCAGCGATCTAAGAGGATACGCCATCGGCCAACGAGAAAATTTGTCCACCAGAACCAAAGCATAATTGTACTGGGGTTTCGATTTGTTGGATTCTCCAGTCACTACCATAGGGCCAATACAATCCATATTTAGATGGTTAAAACAGAGTTCATCCGCCCTCGGAATAGGAGTGATCGGGACTCGATCTGCCACTTTAACTGGAGTTCTTAGTTGACAAATTTGACAAGACGCACAATATTCGCGAATCCTCTCATCCATTCTTGGAAACCAAAAGTTTAATTTGATCCTGGCTCTCGTTGCCTTAAAAGCCATGTGCCCAGCACATGGGGCATCGTGTGCTACTCGCAAGACAACCTCGATTCTATCTTCCGGTAAACATAATTGATTAACCTTATGTCCCATAATTTCCCCTTTGTGGTACAGGAGGTTATTATCTATAAAGAAATTATTTTTATTCTGTCTCGCTTGTTGCCAGCAAGATATAAGATTGTGACAATTCTGTTGCTCACGCAATAAAGTATCATTATTCGCTACTCCCTCATCAGACTTGAACTCTGTTGACTCAACATCAAGAAAATTATCTGAATCATCAACTAGTTGCTCCTGAGAATATTCATTCACTTCTGACGGCAAGGATTCGTTGCTGTTACTTTTCTCGATATTAACTTCTAAGTTATCTTCTTCTGCCCCTTTATTTATTTGTACACATCGATCTACGCCAGCTACCATCACTACATATTGCGAACTATCCCTTAATAGGTCCACAACATGGGGTGTCAAAATAACCCGTTCATTTAGTTCAGGGACTGCAGCGAACATGACGCACAAAGATGGCGCAATGTTTGTCGTTCCTTCCATTGAATTAGCTAATTTCATTTGTAGGTATACTACATCTGCCTTACATCCTTCTCCATGAAAACCAATTATATTAATCCGTTTAATCACGGGTAAGTTTAGTGACTCAATTAATTTCTTATCAATACAACAAATTTCTGCTCCTGAATCAGATAATGCTGGCTGAGAAGGGAGATCTTCAATCTGTACATTGATATACGACCTCTCGTGTAATCCATCAATACTATTCTCGTATACCCTTACAGCAGTTTCCAACCCTATTGGTTTAGAATTATCCAATAAATTCCCTTGCTTTACCTGTTCAGGTATTTCATGCAACACGTTGACCTTCTCAACAAATAAGTCGGTCACTTCTTCAGTTGGGTTCCCAGATATACAAGTACTCACTTTTTTAGAACTTGGTTTGGTCTGGCACTCCCTTGCCATATGACCCTTCTGATGACATAGGAAACAGAGACCCTTTACCTTGGCCTCCTCCTGAGACACCCTCGCACCTATCTTGGCTTCACCCCTTATTTCCGGTTTGGGAGACTTGGGTTGAGCTGTCTGGTTATTGACTTGAACATGTGGTTGACCTCTCGTCCAATTGTTATACTTCGGTGTCGGATGACTACGGCATACTAAGTCATTCCCACCATCATGCGACGCTACATAAATGTCAGCCGCATTAGCTATGTCTTCACAGCTCAACCACTCCTCTTTTTCTTGGGCCAAGATATAATCTAAACAAGCCTTCGACAAGGACTCCTTAAGCCGATCCGCAACCAATAAACTTACAAGTTTATCAAACTCATCAGTTATCTTTCTACTTTTCAAATAATACATAAGAGCCACACGCAATTTGGATGAATAGATCGTAAATGATTCGTCCGATGCTTTGTGCAACGACCAAAATCGGGCTCTAAGATTTGAAGGGCTTATCTTAAACTCCCTTAGCAAAAACTCCTTCAGGAATTTGTAGTCATGGAGCTGTGCCTCAGTAAGGCGCATGGTTAATGCCTTAGCTCTTTCACTTAAAATGGCTAGCAATAATTTTGCTCTAACATCTTCATCCACCTCATACACATTAAACAAACCATCCAAGTGATCAAAGAAACCTGGAATTTCTATAGGGTCGGAAGGAAATTTCCAAAGAATATTCTTGAGGGCATCACTATAACGCTTAGTACGACTTGCTAAAGAATCTCTAACATTTCGTTCTTCCTGCTTTTCCTTCCTCTCCCTTTCTTCTTTCTCTTTCCGTTCCTTCTTTTCTCTTTCTTCTTTCTCTTTCCGTTCCTTCTTTTCTTCCTCTCTCCTCTTTTCCTCCCTTTCTTCCTTCTCCTTCCGTTCCTCCCTCTCTCTTTCTTCCTTCTCCTTCCGTTCCTCCCTTTCTCTTTCTTCCTTCTCCCTTTGTTCTTTCTTTTCTCTTTCTTCCTTCTCCTTCCGTTCCTCCCTTTCTCTTTCTTCCTTCTCCCTTTGTTCTTTCTTTTCTCTTTCTTCCTTCTCCTTCCGTTCCTCCCTTTCTCTTTCTTCCTTCTCCCTTTGTTCTTTCTTTTCTTCCTCTCTCCTCTTTTCCTCCCTTTCTTCCTTCTCCTTCCGTTCCTCCCTTTCTCTTTCTTCCTTCTCCTTCCGTTCCTCCCTTTCTCTTTCTTCCTTCTCCTTCCGTTCCTCCCTTTGTTCTTCATATTTACGGATTTCGAACTCCAGACGGCGCTTCTGCAGCTCGTAATCCACTCCTGTTGGAGATATTGGACTACCCTTAAATTCCTCTTCCTCTTTTCCAATCTCCATGGCCCATTCTTCCATTAATTGATTTCGATCCCATGACATAACATCATCTTCGTCCCTTCCTGCCTTCATAAGATACACCCTAAGGCGCTCAGACGACATTTTGCGAATATTCGCTTGCATCTCTGTTGTCAACGCTTCCATTTTTACAAACAGTCAGTCAACAACAATCAACAAAAAAAAACAGACACCACGCGGCAAACCCGCCACACAAAAGGAAAATTCCACAACCCAAAGTGCAACTATGCAGTATCCAAAGAAGTACACTCGCCAAGTACGCAAAAACTATACAAGCTCACGCAAGTCTGGCTTCGATCACAACAATGGATCAAATTTCAAAGAAATAATCAGCAGATATTGAAAGAGAAATAATGGCTGCCTCCCACTCGGCTGCAACTCCACTCTCTTTTCTCCTTCTCAGCCACGACAACACCTAGGATCTTACCCGTATGTTGACTGCTGTCTTCTGCTGTCTCAGCCGAACGACGCACTTCGTCCGTCCGACTGTCGTATGCCGATTCACCCGTCTCCCACGGTAGAAAGGCGTCTCGATCCGCTCGCTGTCTGGAACAGACCGTCTCTTGATCCTCCGGGTTGACTCCTTCCTCCGCCGGCTCGCGTCTTCTTCACCGGATCCAACACCGATGATCCCACTTCTGACACCAATAATGTCGCGGTCGACTCCTTCGATCGCAACGACGAACCAACGAAGGAACTATTAAAAGATCTTTAATTAAAAATAAAGTCGATTAAGTGTAAAGTAAGTCAACTCGTCTATCAAATATCACAATCGTAGACAGCACACAGGTTGGCTGGTCTCGATTGAACGTCATACGATCAATGTTTCAACGTTTACAAATCTTCGTCAAAAGGCCCCCAATGTACATCAGGTCTATCTTATATAGAGTTCTCCCGGATTCCAGAACGTTCTGTGACGTCACTGTACTTTTCCCTGGAAAGTCCTACTGAACACGTATATCCTTGTTGCATGCACCGAATTAATGTTGACAGCTTGCTGCAGAAATTTCCGTGCGTTGTAAACAAGCTTGTTGACGCGTCGGTTTTCTTCCCTTGATGCATGCACCCGCGTAGACCACGACACTACGTCTTCTTGGAACGTGTCAAATGTTTTATTCCTGGCACCATTCCATTTTAATCTGTCTTTTCTGTCTGCAGTCCTGATTAGGCCTACTGTCTTATTGTTATGTTCCTCTTCCTTTACGCCTCTTATCTTCTTTACACCTGCAGGTGGTATCGACCTGTGGTGTGACGCTGAGTCTACTTTGACTCTGTCAAATGTCTTATTCTTATTCCTGTCTGTTCCGTCTTTCCTAATTAATGGCTCTCTGTAATGTCCCTCGTCTGTTGCGTATCGTAACCTTTTTATACCTGATGGAATTAACATATTGTCAAATGTCTTGATCATGGCAGCATTCCATTGCATCCTGTCTGTTCTGTCTGTCTTAGGTAATGCCTTGTTGTCATGTCCCTTGTCTGCTACGTATCTTAGCTTATCATCGTTATTTTCCACAAGCCGGACGCCACCTACCATCGGGAGATGTGTTTTTGCGTCACCCGCGTGCCATAATGGTTTACTGCTCATTGGGCCTTCGATCGACGGTGCTCTGTTAGCCTTCGCGTCTGTTTTAAAAGCCGTCTGCTCTTCACTGTTTGATTCCCTGTCGTCGCCTGTATGGAATATCACGCCTCTGTCGCCGTTAATGTCTGCGCTAATATCTTCTTTGGTGTCTGTGTCGGACGTATGGTCGTCGCTGTCTGTAGCTGTGTCTCCGTCTTCTCGAATGTCTTCGTCGTTACTGTCATTAATTATGTCTCCGTCTCCGGTAATCTCTTCTTCCTCTTCCCCTGCTGTCTCGTCGTCGCTATCATGATTGAATTGTACGCCTCTATCATCATTAATGACTGAACTCTGCACCCTTCTAGACGCCTCCGTCGGTGTAGCTGTATTAATCTGTGAGGTGTCTCTGCCTCTTGTCCATCCGTCGTCGGAAGTGGTTCTATTACTTGTCCACCCCTTCCTGTCATTAAAGTCATTAATGTCATTAACACCTTGTCTGGTCCCGTCGTTTGAACTCGACCGTTGGTCGATCACCATTAATTTACCCCTTCCGTCTCGTCTCTCACCCTGCGTCTCTGCCTCCCTGTCAGCCACGCGGAGTTCATTCGGTGCGTTGCCGTGGCTTGTGTCCGTTAAGGTTTCATGCTTTGAATTTGGTCGATCACCGTCTACGGCTAACGTCTTTGGCTTTTCTCGGCGTTCGTCATGGAGTCCCTCAGGGAGTTCATTGCGTGCATTCATGGTCTGTCGCATCGCCATCTTGTCATTCTGTACGCTACCGTCGTAATAATAACGCTGTCTAGTGGCGATTAGTGCCTGTGGTGTTGCGTCGTTTCTGTTACGGTGGCCTATGTCTACCGGGTCTAGTAGGTCCGGGTTTTGCACGAATACGTCATGTCCCAGGATGAAGTCCACTGCCAAATTTGGGACGACTCCAGCCAGTACCTTTACCTTTCGATTTGTCCCAAAATGCGATGACCTGACTTCAATCTCACATGTTGAGAAACATTTTACCGATCCAAAAGCACTCTGGACTGTCATGGGCCTCCCCATGACGGACGATTTATTTGGCGCCACTTGAAGACTTATAAGACAAGCCTCCGCACCAGAGTCCCTCAATCCTTGCACTGGTACCCCGTTTACAAACAGTGGCACCATGAAACGCTTTCGATACTCACTTACCTTACTCACGTTTACATCTGTTCTTACAAAGTTAACTTGCGCATGAGGTTGCCCCTGCACGTGGAATCTGTTTTGACTACTGTTATTGAATTGTGTCCCTTGGTCTACATAATCTGATCGGGTCCCTTGTTCCGACGAATGCATTGGTCGTGCATTCGCAGAGGAGTCGTGGGGTTTAGTCCACGGCGCTTCATTTCCAAAGCTTTTGCGCCCTTGCTTTTCCCACTGCCTGTTTCTAAAGTCAACATTGTTAGACTTAAAACCATGATTATGTTTTAGTTCTCCCTGATTAAGCTTTCGACTTTCCAGAGTACACTCAAAATGAAGGTCTGCATATTCAGCTACCTCCTTAGCAGACCTCGGTTTCCTCGCTTCAACAAAGTATTTAGTGTCTGAAGGCAAACCTTCCTTCAAGCGTTCAAGCAAAACGTCATCTTTAAGAGATTCAAAATCCTTTATGTCTTTGCATTCAAGATAGTAACTGAAAACATCACGCAGGCTATCTAGCAGTTGAGCATAAGATTGTTTCCCTTTTCTATTCATAGCCTTGAACTTGTCTAGGTAAAACCTGGCATTCATTCTACAGGCGTCCAGTAGCGCTGCCTTTGTCTGTTTGTAATTTGAACAAGTTTCTACAGACAGTCTGTTAAAATGTAAGCGCATTGAGGAGTTAAGGAGAGCTGGTAACAGCTTAGCCCATTTGCTCTCATCAATAGCGTGAAGGCAAGCCACTTTTTCAAATGAATGAAAGTAACTAATTGCATCTTCACCTTCACACATCGTCGGAAGTTTAGAGTAAGATGAAGACAAAGGTAGATCAGTGCCAGAAGCAGAAACATTCGATTGTAATAGTCCTAACTGTGCCTTTTCACGCAACAGTGCTATTTCCATCTGCATCTTCTCCGTCTCTGCCTGCAAGCGCTTCTTCTCTGCCAGAGTCAGCTGAAGCTTCATCTGGCTTTCACTGATACTCTCTTCATCCGCCTCCACTTCCTCCATCTCATTTTCACTCTGCTCCACCTCATTCTCGTATTCTTTCAACTTCTGTATCATTCTCTTCTTATCCAGACCTTCGTAAGAAATGTCTCTCTTCTCACATTCTAACTGCAAATCCGCCTTTTTCATCTTCTCAAACATTTTGTTAATAATGCAGTGCAATTACACAAACAAAATTCGGAGTAAACACTCTCAAAAGTCTTCGTAAAACACCAAATCAAATCAAATTCAGAAGCCTTTTGCAAGCACTGAAAAACACCAATCAATTGAAACTCAAGCTATGACAGCCTTTCACACTTTTCATCTAAACTGTGCTTTTATTCGCACTAACAATCAATAATCGCTGTCCTTTCAACAATAAACAATTATCTCAGCTTATGCACTTTATCACCTAGCGTCAGTGCAATTCATGACACTCATTCAATGATCATAAACAGATAATTTAACAAGCTAGGTCTCGCTCACCCGATCTCGTCAGATTTTCAAGGTGTGTAGTTCCGAAGAATCCGCCGCACCGTCCACTCGAGATCTCTGCAAGGCTCCAAGTTGTCCTTCTCCAACCGTCCGTTCGTCCTCCGCGTCCTCTTGTGATCGTCCGAGTCCCTCTTCCGGTTGTTCGGATCGTCTGCTCGCTCGCTCGTTGAGTTCGGCTGTTCAGCTGGCCTCGATCGTCGCGTGCTCCTCGTCTTTTGCGTCCGATCGTCCTTCTTGTTCCGCTTCTTCCTCCGATGTCGTCAACGTCCGTCGTGCTGAGTTGTCCTCCAACGTCTCCGCTTGATGCTGGTTTGAGCCGTGCAGCGTAGAAAATCTGCTCCGTCTCTCAATACAGTATACTGAAGAATACACTGTACCGAATCCCTGCTGGCACAATGTACTGAAAGAAGATGTTACTAGATCTGTCTTCAGTTATGGTGGCAGCGGTGTTACGTAATCGAGCGGCTAGGCTAGTCTTCGGGGTCTTGTTAGCGTTCGAAGCACGTGGGTTTTTGTAATTCACCTCGCGAAGACAGTTAGAAGACAGTACTCTTGTATGTTTTGCAATTCTTATTATACAATATTTTTACACAACGTATGTACACCTAGAACAGTTCTCACTTCGTGTTGCATAACAGTTTCTGCGTCTGCAATTTTCCGTCACACGATTCCTCCCTCCGTGAGTTAATCGTACGTCTCACCGATTCCTCCTTCCGTGAGTGAATCGTATACGTCTCACCGATTCCTCCTCCTGTGAGTGAATGCCGTCCTCCTCCCAGTCTTCGCTCTTCCTCCTTCTCCCCTTTCGCCCAGACCTGTCATTCATCCATCTCTCCCCCAATCTCGCACTCCTATCGGTCGCGCTATCATTCCTTCGCCCTCCTTCTCCCTGCTCCCCCTCTTATGACACCCGGTCAGGCCCTAATGTCAGTCAAGTCTTATCTGATCTCGACTCTAGTGTTCTTTTGCCTATATCAAATCCTAAGCAACACATAATACTAATATATAGCGTAATCCTAAATCCCTAATATAATATCGTCCATGACTGTCACTACACCCCGCTTCTTGAAATAGCGAAAGAGAAACTAAAATATTTCGTCAACATTCATGAAGCACAATGGTTGTATGGTTACAAAATCGCCGTAGTTTTGTTTGGGGTTTATTCCACAACAGTAGACCAGTTTAAAATAACAGCGACATTATCATATTTCAAGATGAGGCAGCAGCGATTGGTATGAAGAGGTTAAAGGCTGAATTGGGAGGTTGGGTTGCAGTGAATCAGAAGATTGAGTCACTTAGCCATCATCCATGCTTTTGTGGGGTACTTAAAAATGCGCTATAATATTAAATGTCCTGATACATACATTTTGGCAGCACTTCAGAGAGGAAGGTCCTGCAAGGCTGACGAAAAGGTCCAATCCACCAAATGTTTATTATTCTCTGGTGATATAACTGTTGACCCAACAGCACGCCCTTGCTCGATACACCAAATTTGGTTGGATATTTCATCTGCGAGCATGACAGCTATTTCCTTATGGCGTGACGAGTGTATCAGCGAAAGTAACTAATCACGCTCTCATCACTGAGTCGTCTGTTTGTCCTCTACGCTTCAACTTGAATTGATGACTCTGGTCAGCAATAAAACGATTTCGCATGGGCCAGGGTTCCATGTATTAATCTCGTCAAATTGAGATAATCCACTGTTTCTTCTTTATTAATTTTCCAAGAATTTTAATACCTTTTCTATTAATTCCACAAATGTTCATTAAACGGTTTGTTTGGAATTTTACGCCACCCAATCCAGTTAGGACAGGTAACAACTCAGTGGCCTGCCCCAAAATCAAATGGATAGGCCTATAACGATGGAGTCTTCCTCATGAGAATCACAGCATAACAATCAAATAAAACTTACCGAATTCCATCAGTGAAGGCCTCCACTCCGTATTTTGACAAACAGTAAGGCAGAAACATAGGAAAACATATGCGACCAGCGATGCTTGCAGTGCTGACTACCCGACCTTTCTCCATCTTCACCAGAGGCAAAAACGTCAGCGTGACGTCAATTAAACCCCAGAGATTGACGTCATACTGTTTCTTGAAGTCATCAACGGACAGCCAATCAGGTGGTCCAACAGTTAAAAGAGTACCGGCATTGTTCAGTATTCCCCAAAGATCTAAAACAATGTTCACTTACAAAATCATCATTCACAATTGTTACACTTATTTGCGGTACATGGTTTCCTTAACAATAAATATAATCCATCAATTAACTGCCTTAGATTAATTTCAGCCTCACAGAATAGGGCAATACAACAGATTAGTGACTCTGCTTCATTATAACATAGCTAGGCAGAAAAGAACTAAGAGTCCAGATCCTTCACTTCCCTCCAACGGCTGCTTATTCGTCTCACGGAACCAAACCATATGGGATGAACAGTTGAACACGTATGATTTAGTCAAACCCCATCAACTCAACCTGCAGCAACTAACAGAGATACCAGTGTTTAATCTTGTCCCCCTCTTCTGAGGGGGAAACAATGTATGTGGGGGGAGGCCAACAAGTGCCACCTTTTTGGGGGAAATTTCATCTATGTTCCAATGTTCCAACGTCGAACGACGGGAATTTCATCTTAAAGGTGATTTTTTTTCTTTTTTTTAGTAATTCCTCCCACTTTCCTGACTTTTCTCGGAAACTGAAAACTTTGACAACCTTTTTTTTTAGGAATTCATCTCTCAAAAACTGTAATATATCTTATTCTGTTATTTTTTTATTCTTATATTACTTTACTCGTCTCTGGGGGAGCGCAACATGTATCCTGGTGGAAATTTCCCCCCTAAAAGTGTCTACATTAAAATATTGCTGGCCTCTGGAGGGGGAAACATAAATCCTGGGGGAATTTTCCCCCAAAAGATGTCAAGATTACACGCTGCAGAGATACGTCTGCGCAACTAAGCCGCAGATCCTTCTCTAATTTCCTTGCCTAAAGGACCCATCTAGCTTGTCGTGCTATACTAGCGTTGATGCTAAAACCATAACTTGCATATACCTTTCAATTACAGGCATCAAGTCGATTGAAGCTTCCTCCTTCATTCTGTCAGCTTTAAAAGTGTTTAGTACCCCAATCATAGAATGTCACAACAGCTTAGTCATTTAATCACTCAATTTTATACTGTTTTACATGACTGTCTGTCATAGGCACCGACTTTTACTTTTGTCTCTGGGTGCCAGTGGGTGCATGGGTCCTCCATCCCTTTCCCTTCCCCCTCCCCATAGGTAGGTGAGTTTTAGCGGAATTTCGGAGAAAGAAAACGATTTTCTTGTCAAAGGTTACGGTGTTATTATTTATTCATTATTTTAAATAATAAATAAATAATTTTTGTATGTACGGCAGTGACTGTGAGATCATGCAATGTTGGGTATTTGTGTTGTATTGTTGTACTTCTCACGCTGTGAGATTACTGCTTAGGTGTGAAAATTTGAATTTGGAGTCCGAATTCTTCTGGGTGCCAGGCACCCACTGAACTTTCTCTCCGGGTGCATTGGCACTCAAGTCTCCCAAGAAATCGACGCCTATGCTTCTGTGTATTACTGTTCATTTCAACAGCACTGTATATCAACTAACAATCAAACTTTGCAAATGAACAGCTAATTTTACAATTGGTTATTTCAATTTTAGTAAACATTAGAGGTGCATCGATCATAAAATATCATCAACAACCGTTCCAAATGTAAGCAAAATGCACAATTAAAAAATCTGGAAGCAGTAACATCGTACAAGACTTAGTATATCTTAGTTTTATCTTTCCTCTTATATACTGCGTTTGTGACTGCAATGTCAGCCTGAAATTGACAAAACCTAACAGACGAGTGAGGCAACTTAGTTGACTCTTGAAAATGAGAAAGATTGTGAATTTATAACGAACCTCTTCCCTTTGGAAGTGTCTCCTTGACGTACTCGAGTGCCTTGCGAACACTTTCTTTCTTAGTGACATCCAGAGAGATGGCGTGAAGACGTTCAGAGCAAACCTTCTTCAGTTCAGTTTCTCCCTTCTCAGTCAAACATCCGGCAAACACGTGACATCCCAGCTGATCAAATCTCTTCGCTATCAAGTTTCCAAATCCAGTGTCACATCCGGTGACGAGGATGTAACGATCTTTGTAGTTTCCAACTCGTGGAATCCGGATGAGGCGATCCAAGATTTATGAAGGACGAAAATCGCAGACTCAATAATATCCTGGCCAAAATAATTATATTATAGTGGCTTTCGAACTACTGAACTGCTGATTTGATATACATGACTAAAACTGCCTTAGCCTAGCACCGGATGTTTGCTGTTGTTGATCCCACGATCTAGAAAGCCCTTCCCCCGTGCTCAGAGTCAAACTAATGACTGGTTTCTCCTCATCGGTCTCGTGTTCCCAAAAAACATTTCTGTTCATCGGGGGCTTTTTTGCAGACTCCACACTATCGTGGTGCTCGATAGTGTAGTGGTTACCGCGCTGGACTGTCAATCGAGCGGTCGGGGGTTCAAATTCCCGCCAGAGCAGTATTTTGGTTCGAGATTTCTCTTCCACCTGGACCCCCTAGCCAACTCAGCATGATGAGTACACCGATCGTACACTGTCGGTGCGAAGATGAGACGGCGAAGGAGAGGATTGGCCGCCTGCCCTCATATGCCGAGGCCAAGGAAATGAAGTCGCTAACACTTCATATCTATGACTGCCTCAGGGCTCGCTTAAGGGACTGCTCTTCTTGTGCAGCTTCTCTGTGCAGAGAACGCCTCTGAATAGTATTCTGCTAGAGGCGCTTTATGAATTTCTAGATACGATACGTTACAATATAAATAATCATATATCGTTACTATCAGAATACCATGTAATCCATGTGAGTGTATAACGTGCTCACGAATTACATGCACGTGTAGCGATTCAGTGTATGTGGTTTACGAACAACTATCTCGGCCAACAGGCAGCAGATTTTGGGAAGCGTCATGCGCTGGTTACGTGGCCAGGACCGAAGCATTTGACGAAGTTTGCGCACATCCGGTAATATCCAGCTCAAGGGTCTATGGGTAGCAAAGTGAAGGCATTCCACCATCGGAAATATGATCTTTACTCTACTTAACTTGTATTGACGAACGTATGAAGTTGATTTAGCCCTATAGATTGGTATTGTACGGATCCCAGAGAATCACATAGTCGTATATAATTATTATGATTACGCTAATTTATAAACGCGCAGTTCAGATTATCCAGAAGCAGAAGTTGTAATCTGTTACAAGTGGTAGCGATTTTGTCAACATCATTTTGCGAATAAACGAAATTGATTGATTGATTGACTGACTGATTACATGCGTGTTACTAAACGACATTAGTTTTACATCAAGTGGTAAATTTAAATAAAAGAAGTTGATTGATTGAAAATCAATGGTAAAGGTATGAAAATCACTTTTAAAAATGCCTTCCTTCTGCCTACGATGTTGTTGAAAAAGTAAATACCTTGGTCAGCGCATTTTGCTATGATAAATAAATAAGATCTTCGAGTTGATTCATCGTACATTTAATTTTCTCCCGCTAAAATTAAACTTTGGAATTAAAGTGCTATTCCATTCAATTGTTTTGTCTTACAGTTCATTACATGTACTGCTCGTTTTTTGTCTAAATATTATAATATGACGACTGTAATATTTAACTAATATTTTCTGGACATTGCTGGCATCTCGTCCAAAGCTTTGAAATTTGTTGCCCTACTATACGTGATCGTTAAGTTCTAGTTCGCTTTCAGGTCGAAACTTAATATTCAACTTTCATCCACCGCAACCCGATTCTCTGGTTTTCCAACCGATTCGATTTCGACCTTACTTCGCCAACGGATATTATCGACTACAAATTCGCTCATGCGCTATGCATGACGGCGCTCTGAAGGTTGCTGGAATGACTTGATTATGTTAGACCAGATTACGATTTAACGTTCAGTTATATTCGAATTGAACCCAGTAAATTAAATCAAGATGTTTAACACCTTGATAGCACTTAGCTGACTTTCTTATAATTCACTTATTTCAACTGGTTGTCATTGCTGATGCTACGATCTAGTTATTTTGGAGACACAAAGAATCCATGGTGGTGAGCAATGTGCTGACAATATCCTAGCTAATAATTATAGCTTTAGAGCAATTCTAGAATAAAGCGCTCATACACGGACCAATTATTACTATTATCATTGTTATTACACCGTTAAACAGCAACTCTGTCAGGTCGTATAAGACATGAGACAGAAAACACGACATCTAAATCTAATAGGAGCCAACTCTAACGGATATCCTGCACAAGTCATCTAATAACGGAACCTTGGCTTGCTAACACAGAAAGAGAGTCTCACCAGACGAAAACTAAATTACCAAGCTCAGTTAAACTAATGTTCAACAAAATTTAAAACAATAATTTTTAAATTTGTCTCCCTACTGTCCTACGCTAATTACAAGGAAACTTGGCACTCGCCTATTGTTTTTGATCTTACCTTGGCTGGTGACACGCCAACATTCGATATTTTGACCTGGTGGTACAGTACAAAAGTAAAGTTGAAAAACCGCGGATCTAGAAGTCCAAAGGTTCGCTTGATGGATTCCATATACTGATCGTACGATGTTGGAGTCATACAGTAGCAACAGAATAGGCATGCCTGTGCAAATTGTAAGAGCTCTGGGTTGTCTCTGGCATAGGCGTAGACTCTGGGGGGGGGGGGGCAGCCGGGGCACGTGCCCCCCAATAATTGAGGAGCCGGGGCAATGCCCCCCCAAAATCGAGAGGATGATTTCTTCAAATATTAAAATATTAATTTTCAATATAGACAAATATCTTCAGAAACAGAAAAACAGAGACACAGAACGTAAATACTATCATAAATTCATAATAAAAACAGATTTATTTTTATCTTCAATATCTTCAATATGACACAGTCATATTATTAACATGTAAAAAACGCCCCATTTCATTTGCATTAACGTAACACCGGATGCCTCTGCTGACTGTCCAGACCAAAGGCGAAAAAGCTTTAATCGGATTTTGGTCTTAAACAAAAAAAAAAGAAAACCACAAAATTGTGTTTTTTTTTAAATAAATTTCTTTTTTTGTAGAAGTTATTTTAATAACATTGATTTAATGATTTTTAATTTTCGGAAATCGCAACAGAATTAAACTGAGTTGGAGCTCTTGTTCATGCCATGATTTTTATGATCCGAATTCTGAAAATCTTAAAAACAACCAAAAAAAACCCCAGAAAAACAGAAAAAAAACTCGAAAAACAACAAAAAACTTTTCATCGTGAAAAAACTTGTTTTTTTGCACCTCTGGTTCAGACCCCATTCCCCCCCCAATATTTTGGACAAGTTTACGCCAGTGGTCTCTGGACACTTCCTATACAAGTAAATATCTATGAAAGTGATGAAGACATTCGAAATATCCTACTGCACAGCGACTCTCTAATCAGTGCATTTGTGGTCACCCAACAAAATGCCGCATCAATAGCTGTCTCAGTGCCTGCCAGAAAGAATACCCAATCTGAATTGGGGTGAGCTGATGAAACAGAAGAGCTACCGCGCACGAAATCGTACACTTTGGAACCAGCCGGTGACACACGTGTAGCCCATCACGACTGGTCGTAAGCCTCCACACTTTTTACGCATAGCTTTCGGGTTCGCCATGTAGATCGCTTCATTCGCTGTAATCCACTCCAAAGGCCGCGAGATTCTTTTGTTGCTGTTTATTAACTGTATTACGTAATCCCAATTACTTATCAGTTGACCCTACGAAAAGGAGATTTCTTAGCAACTTGTTCTTTACCTATGTGCAACGCTGCGAAATAGTCGACGCTATCTCGATCACATGATATCTTCTTGTCTGTCGGCGCCAAGAGTTAGTTATTCTTCATCTCAGCAAACGCCTCCGTTGTGTCCAGAGTCGATTTATTCTCGTTGACGACATGCGACGTCCTTAGGCGGTTTATTACTTTTCGACACAACGCTAATTGCGTATTTCATGTGTCTGATCTCCACACACCGAAGGTTTAAAAAAATTAATAGAAAATCTTCAAAAAATGTCTTTTATGTCTCTTCAATGGTGTTCAATATTATAAAGAAAAACAAATGGAATAAATAGATTAAAAGAAATATTTGTCAGAATCTGTAAACCCAATAAGTGAGCTTAATCTCGACGAATCGTGTAAACATATACTCTATGTCCTGTAAGGTCTCCGACGATCAGTTGTTTCTTTTCTTTGTCGAAACATATTCTCCATGGCCAATGCAAATCCATATATTCTTTTTCATCTGTTGGTCGAGAAAAAATTGTTCCATTCCATTTAAGATCAGAATCCAAGAGAATTACTCTACGATTTCCAACGTCGGTCACAAACACTTGCCCGTCTGAATCGACGGAGAGATACTTAGGGTAGCCCAGTTTTTGTGTTTTACTTGAAGGAATAAAACGACGGATGACCATCTGTTCATCTCTGGTCACTTCACTTATGGAGTACTTCTCATCCAACTTACCATCACTCTCACTTGACCCACTCTTTCCCTTCTCGTCTATTTCATTACACTCGTGAAGGATAATGAAATTCCCGATGGATGTTTCCACTGCATGAAGAAGGTTCTTCATGTCTCTTGGTAACTGAATGGATCGAATAAGTTTTGCGTCTGCTCCGTAGATCAACAGATCGGACGATGACTCACTGACCAACAACAAGTGATCATCACTGGACACTGACAGAGTAAGTGGCTCATAATAAGTGGTCAACCATTTGACGATTCTCTGTTGGGCACCTGTTTCTCTTGTAATCTTCCAGATGCATCGCTCCGTTCGGTCAGAGACGTAGAGACAATGTTCCTTCTCACTGGATGCAATGTCCCAGCAATACTTAATCTTGTCTATTTTGAATTGCCTCTGAAGACGAAATGGAATTCGATCCTCAAAGACCCGAATTGCATTTGACCAATGGAGGACGTAGATTTCATTTCGCAATTTAGTCACTCCATACACTCCTTCTTCTTTTGCTGCGTAGATTCTGTGAGTGAAGTTGACGGAAATTGAACACACGACTAAAGGAAAAATAAAACATTCTTTAATACGCAAATTACTCGCTTAACGATATCGTTCTTTTTTATTTATTATTATTTCTATTGAAATTGAGGGCTAATATTTTGTTTGTTATCAATTACTGATTTCTTTGCTTATGTATTATTATTTTTAAATTATATAATTCGAATTAAAGTGTATTTGGGAAATATTTTGGATATTTAATGCCTCTGACTCACTGTTGAAATAAAACAAAATTATTAATATATCAACAACTGATTATTATTATTCATTCATTATGTTTCTATTGTACTATAGGAACTAGAATTGAGTGCTGGTGATTGTTTAGGTCATAGAATCTGTTGCTAAAGGTGCATAAATATTATTCATTATAAGTTATTTAAATCTATTATTATTTATTAATTTAACTACCATTGTCGTTTCTTTTTCTGTGTATCGTTCTGAGTTTGTCTGGTTTTCTGCTTCTATATCTCGCTACAAAACCTTTAACTTCATGCCATTCTCTGCCTAAGTATCTGATTTTTACTGCTCATTAGCACCATTTAATTACTTGCTTTCCGTCTGACTACCTATAGCTATAATTAATTTCTGAATATCTCACTTTTTGTCTTTTTCCATCTCACTTGCAAGCTATAGCCAGAAAGTCACAAAGGCCAAATGTGGGCTCTGTGTCTTTCCACTTTTACCATTCGATATTTCATCTTCTAATCTAACCTGTGGTTTCTTCTAATATTTTGATTTCACTCAAAATAGACCACATAAACACAATTTAAATACAGTTACGATACTATAGCTAGAAACCTCTATAGGTAGATAATGTTTCTCCAGGCTAAGGGCATCACTCTGTACAATAAGCATTATTCCAGACTGTCTTTGTGGGTCTCTATCTGCATTTATTTTCACTATATTCACGTAAATTAGCGGATTTTTCATGGCCATTTCAACATCCTGCTAATTTGGTTAAATAGCGCTCTATTAGTCATTTCTTTTAATCTAAGCGCTACATTATTTGTTTTAAGTTTTCTTTATGACGAGTGCATTCAAAAGAACTTGCCAACGATTTTCTTGAATTGATTCCTGTCGATGGTTACCACCATTGAAACAGATGGTTGAATATTTTCAAATAATACATCTCTTAGCTGATTCGATTCGTACATCCTCTGAACATGTTCAAGGGCTGCTTGTGAATGACACCAGATCCAAACGACCACTGTCTGTCTGTCCAAATGAGAGTTCAGGATTTCTATGCCTTCATTCTTCAGTTCATCAATGAGTTTATCAGTTTCGGGTGATGTCGGATTGGTTCTGTTTCGAAGGTCTTCGATCTTTTGATGAAGTAGCTGTGTTTCCATTGACGTTGTACACTTTGTACCACGACGTTTCACTTTGATTTTTATTACAGCTAAAAGTAAGAACCTATTTAAAATGTAAAACTACTTACTCGGATGTAATTTTAGTTAACTTCAGTTGAATAACGATGAATTTTAATTAAATTGAGAGTACTTTAAGCGAGAAACCCAACATAACATTTTCATGACCACCATTTTAAAATTCAGTGTCATTACTGATTTATGATTTCTCGTGAGTACCATGATTGATCAATTTCAACAATCAGCGAAAGACGTTAGGATAAGATTAAGTCAATCATAAGAAACAGTTTGGATTGTAAACCTCCTCCGTTTTCTATGATCCTTGCCGCTGTGTTCTGGTTAGTTCTTCGAAGAATCTTCTCAAAATTTGAACGCTTTGTCTCGTCAAAGGTCCTCAGAAAGTACAAAAGCTCGGCATTCTTGTCTCGGATTGAACGTTGACGTTGAATGAAGTGACCTTGCTCCTCCGTTATGCAGTTGAGAAATAATAGCGAAGCGATAAACTCGTCATTTAGTTGAACATTTTCTAAGAGATATTTTCTGTTGTCTCTAATAACTGTCGATCTTTTATTGGTTTCTCCATAGAAATCTAAATCGACACAGACTGTCACAACTTTTGAATGGTATCAAAGCTTTGTTACATCACGCTATATCATGTTCGGCAAAACATTCTTGTCCGAACTAAATTGAAACCTATACACACTTTGTTAGACAGATCTGAAGTGATGAAATTGATTCTACTCGGAAAACAGCACTCAAGCCAATATGCTTCACTCATCATCATCATCATCGTCATCATCATCATCATCATCATCATCATCATCATCATCATCATCATCATCATCATCATCATCATCATCATCATCATCATCATCATCAAAATCATCATCATCATCATCATCATCATCATCATCGTCATCATCATCATCGTCATCATCATCATAATCATCATAATCATCATCATCATCATCATCATCATCATCATCATTATCATCAATTCCCTGAAAGCTGAACAGTTTGATTCGTCTAAATGCAAATGGCTCATCCATTTTTATACGTTGCCACTCATAAGATACGAGTTGAGAGTTCATACCCGGGAATTTATATTGCGCTTGTTGTTACGTTTTAGAATGTGTTTCTGAAGAATCTAAACAAAACTTTTTCTGTGCAATGACATAAATACATTGAGCGTTGTAATCAGTGGTTCCTGGAAAGTGAAACTGATAGGCAATCTATGCTGCAGGCTATCAGTCCTGGAGAGGAAAACCTGCATGAAGATCTTACAACGAGGAATATGGAACTCCAACTTCCGGCGAGATTTGAAATTTCACCTGTTTAAGACATACATACTGCCTGTTTTCCTGTATGGAGCAGCTACTTGAAGGCATACCAAGGTTCTCGACTCGAAGCTCGATACCTGCCAACGGTCGTGCCTAAGGAAGATAATACTCATTATTTCTCATCGCTGCCTAAAGACTTACTTGTTTGCGGGCCTGTCACGTTGACAGCGCTTATGTATAGCCCTGCTGAGAGAAGCGCTTTATAAATGTTCAGATTAGATAAGATTGTAACGACTCTAAGATCCCTTATTTGGTTATTCTATCTGAGGGATGGGCATTGATCATACACCCCGTTACTTTGGTTAATTCACAGCTCTGAGCCCCCATCATATATTAATGAATCATTCTATCTATAGCAAATCAAGTAAGGAAGAAAGTTCTTGATATTTAAATATATATAATAATGTCAAAGTTCGTATGAATGTTAAGTCGCAGAGTTTAAATAGCCAGCAGTAAAGTTCTATTAATAAGATCTAATTTATCCTACCTAAACCAGCACAGTTATTATTATCTAATTAACTGTAATGATTTACGAGTTACCCTCCCGCGATGAGGATGCATCTTCTAGTTCGATGAGGAGATTGTTTCATAAAAGTTTCGATTTCCTTTCTCTGCTGGCGTTGCTTTGTAGTTGAAGCGTGTAAATGTTTCACTCGATGAATCCCATTGTATCATAGATTGCCGACGATCTGTCGTTTTCATAGGAAAGTCATTCAAAGTTCGCCCAAATAACAATAACTCGAACAGCGATTGTTCGCCTTATCAGTCCGAATCAACTTATACCAAACTTGTTCGGAAGTTCGCAGTAAAGATTCGCTACTAACTTCGTGAACGTTCGATTAGTTCCAACGCCGACTTTACGTTCGATATCAGTTAATCGATCTACTTCTTCGATTATATCTTCATAGCTTGGCTATCGCCACAATTCGACAAACGTTCGCAAGTTGCTCACCACTCAACTCAACAAACTGAATTTACTACCTCAGCGTTTCTGCACTCAATACGCTCAATTCAGGAGTCAATTACTATACCGTTTTACGCCATCGACCGTTCATGACAAGACCGGCATTACCACTCTCCTTCTTCGGTTGAAAACGTCTCACGGCGCATGTCCAGCAGACGACCGTCCAACTGACCAGTAGATTACAAACCAACCAATCACGTCTCGCCAACTGGTAGGTAACGTCTTTAAACCTCCAAACTGCCCCACTAAACTTATGTTGTCTTTCACATCTTAAAGTGCTGGTTATATGTGCTGGTTTTCTTAATTAATTAACTACCAATTACGATTCCTCTCCACTCAAACAAATACTATATTCAACACACCTTAACTTAACTATTCTATCTGGTCAATCATCATCATCATCATCATCAGGATCCGTGGGCCGAAGGCCCGTAGGTGTCCAATGCATGATCTATCAGTTTTTTCCAAAGTCCCCGGTCTTGTGCTAGTATTCTTAAGCTGTGCAGATCTTGCTTACACCAGTCTTCGATGTCATCTGTCCACTCTCTGTTGGGTCTGCCTCTCCGCCCATTTCCATCCATAATTCCCATCATCACGGTTTTTATTTTTCTGTTGTCATCCATTCTACATATATGCCCAAATAGACTTAGTTTTCTCTTCATTATTGTTTGCATTAAATCTTTCTTTATTTTCAGTCTTCTTCGAACCTCCAAATTTGTCACCTTCATTGTCCAATTTAGGTGTAGTATCCTTCTATAGCAGTACATTTCAAATGCCAATATTTTATCCTGGTCTGTCTTTTTAATTGTCCATGATTCACAGGCATAAAGAGCTGTGCTAAACACACATGTTTTTAAGATATTTAATTTGGTCTTGTAACTAATTTGTTTGGTTTTCCATATGGTGTTTAGTCCTGCCATGACTCCCTTTGCCTTTGCTATTCTTGCCTTTATGTCCCTTGTGCAATCATTATTCCATGTTAGCAAACTGCCTAAATATACAAATTCCGTTACATTTTCAATCACCTCCTCTTGCACTCTTATTTCCTTTTCTATTGTCTCTTTACCAAATACCATTGTTTTTGTTTTTCCCACATTTATTGTTAATCCAGCACGTTTGGCAGAAATGTGCAACCCACAAACACTTTCTTGCAATGTCTCACAGCTGTTCTCTAACAAGTCAATATCATCTGCAAATCGTAAGTTGTTGATCTTTTCCCCTTGTACCGAGATTCCGGTTCCATTATCTTGGATCGTATCCATGACTCTCTCCAAGTAAGTTATAAATGTATTAGGTGACACTGGATCTCCTTGCCTTGTTCCTATTGTAGTCACAAACCATCCTCCTATTTCCCGACCCACTTTCACTGCAGCCTTTGAACTCTCTCCGATGTTCTGAAGAATCCCAATCAATCTATTCCCGACTCCATATGATTTCATTATTGCCCATGTAGCATCGTGCTTGATGGAATCGAATGCCTTTTGAAAGTCCACAAAACAATTGTAGACAAGTCTATTTTTTCGCTTGGCTTTTTCTGCAATCAATCTTAGCATCAAAATTTGGTGTACTGTACTTCTGTCTTTTCTGAACCCTGCTTGCTCATCTGACATATATTCTTCAGTTTTTGCCTTAAGACGGTTTAACAGAATTATCATGAGCACTTTCCCCATATGATTTATCAGTGCAATGGTTCTATAATTCTTACATAGCGTTAAGTCGCCTTTCTTAGGTATTGTTACAAGTATGGACTTTGTCCATTCCTCCGGTACTTTTCCTTCTTGCCACACTTGTTTGCATATGCCGTGAATTTCTTTTATCATATCCTTCCCTCCTGCTCTTATCATTTCTCCTGTTATTCCATCTGTTCCAGGGCTTTTGTTGTTCTTCAAGCGGTTCACTGCCCACTCCACCTCTTCATATAGGATGTCATCATTTTCATCATCTCCCTTGGGTGGTGTTATATCTAGCAGTTCTTCCAGGAACTCTTTGTTCGTTTGTTCCATTTCACTATATAGCTCGCTGCAGTATTCTGTCCATCTCTCCTTTATCTTTTCTTTATCCATCAAGATGTTTCCGCACTTGTCTCTGATTGCCGTCTGTTTTGGTTGCCATTTCCTATTTATATTTTTTACCAGCTTGAACACTTCTCTTGTTCTATATTCTCCTGCGTATTGTTCGATGTCACTACACTGTTTGTCCAGCCACTTCTGCTTGTCCTTCCTTGCTGATGACCTTACTGCATTGCATAGTTTTTTATACTCTAGTGTTGCCTGTTCAGATTCCTTAGTCCTAAGTCTCATCTTCCTTTTTTCTTTTGCTAATTCTAGTGTTTGTTCACTTATCCACTTCTTCTTTGGCTGTTCTGCTAAAGGTATAGTTACTTCAACTGCCTGCTTTATGATTTCACTGAGTATGTCCACCTTCCTGTCCATATCGAGCGGTCCAATTTCTGCCTCGTTGATTCTCTGTGTTATTTCAGCTTCGTACTGGGCCCTTATCTCCACATTTTCAAGCACTTGGATGTTTCTTTTCTTTTCGTATTGCTTGCTTGGTATGCGCCTCAGCTTCAACTTCAAATTGCAAAGCACCAAGTTGTGGTCAGAGGATATGTCAGCTCCTCGAAATGTTCTACACAGCTTTACTGATGTTTGCCATCTTCTATCAATCAATACTAAGTCTATCATATTCGTATGTTTCCCATCCGGTGATGTCCAAGTATATTTCCTGCAGTCTTTTTGTTTGAACTTGGTGTTGCAAATCATCATTTCATGCTTAGCTGCAAAATCCAGTAGTCTCTCCCCTCTCTCGTTTCTTGTTCCGTACCCATATTTAAACATTATGTGTTCCCATCCTGTGTTATCACTTCCAATCTTTGCATTCCAATCTCCAGAAATAATCTTGATGTCTTTTCTTGGTAAATCTTTCAGGGTATTTTCCAGGTTCTCATAAAACTCTTCAATGTCTTCTTCTGTGCTGTCTGCGGTTGGTGCATATATCTGAATAACTGATATGTTCAAAGGTTGTCCATTAAATCTAGCCACAATTATCCTGGAGTTAACTGGCCTGTACCCTAGTAATGCTGCCCTTGCCCTTGAGTTCAGTATAAACCCTGGTCAATAATCATCTAATAAGTGTATTTGTGTGTTCAGAGGAATATACTCATTACAAAGATAAGATAAGATATATCGTATATAGCGTACATCACCAGTGCGGAAATATACCGCCACAGAATGCGCAGCCCGCAGTCGATAGCGATTCAAGCAAGGAGTTTCCAGCTACATATCGTGGAAATGGCAATGCTTCAGAAAAAAAACATGGCTCAGATGAGGATGATGGTGATGATGATGATGCAGGGATCGACCCTGTTTATTCCACTGAATTGATCGAGTGAGATCTTGATCTGTTAATCATCACTCTAAGAATGATTATCGTAAATTGATATTAATAAAAAAAACATGAAATGTCTACGAAATGTTTTGATTTCTAACAGACTTGAGAATTTCACCTGAATTCTCATTTGTAGCACTAAGAGAGACCTGCACACCTACAAAAGATTCAAAGCTCTCTTGCTCGGGCCATAACATAGACCAACAAATATGAGCCTCACAAGTACGTCGAATACTGCCCATGAGAAATCCACTTTGAAATCTGTTAATATAGGAAAATGAATAAACCTTAGGGACTTCAACGTTAAATTGTTAAATCACTTGGCTATTATCCGCCGCTTAATTCCTCACTCTGAATATCTCTCACTCGATTCAGACGATCATTTGCCTCGCATGAGGACAGAAAGTACAGAAAGCCACTATAATGAGAAATTAGCTCAAAAAATAAATATTCTCATGTTGCCTTGGATGTTTAAAGTACATATTTGAATTTCAAGTTAACAATGTATAGGACCATGTAAAGAAGCAGTTCAAAAAACGATGCGTTAATTAAGTTTTTTTGCTTTTTCTCGCTCAGGTGACAAGAAATAATAAACTGTTGCAGTTCTTCCATTTCAACAGGACTGAATAGGACTGAATAGTTCAATAGACAGTGCTTTTTTCAGCTAATTTCTCATAAAACGGGTTACGCAACTACATTGTTCAGGCTTGTCACTGTAAACTAAAGTCTAAACTAAAGTCTAACGGAATGGTATTTTTCTCTGATTGGCAGTGAACACGCATGTCCTTCTTCGGATATTTAAGATGCTCAGTCTTCTACTAGGCTATCTACGAGGGACTACTGTAGGGTAAAACATCGGTATGCGGACGTTTGGTCAACGGACGATTGGTCAACGGACGATTGGTCAAAGGACGATTGGTCAAGCGGACTGTTCGTCAAGGGGACTGTTGATCAAGGGTCCTTTCGTCAAGAGGACGGTTGATCACAAAATCGTCAATCATTGAAAGTAAATTATAAACAACCACATCGTTGGATAACATCGTGAGATGACTGTACATGAGCAACGATTGGATTCCGCGGTTCGTCTGTCTAGGGATAATTAGTGGTCGTCGATTTCAAAGGGTTATCGTATATCTGTACCAGTACAGTTGTTTGTACTGATTAGAGAAGTGACATATTTTAAAAGCGTCTCCAATATCTAAAACTAAATTTCTGATCAACCGTCCTCTTGACGAAAGGACCCTTGATCAACAGTTCCCTTGACGAACAGTCCGCTTGACCAATCGTCCTTTGACCAATCGTCCGTGATCAACCGTCCGTTGACCAATCGTCCGTTGACCAAACGTCCTAGAACCAAAACATCGTGTACCACGGATCTCATCCTTCATAGTTATTGGTAATCTTCCATGCAACTTTTCAATAAACTCTGAATACTGTGCAACCGTTGACTATTTATGGTACTCCTTCGGTAGGGTATTTCGTGTGCAAGGACCCAGTGGTCACTCTTCTAGTTATGCGAGCATTGCTTTCATACCGAGAATAATCTTTTTAATGACTCTCAATCAATCAATCAATCAATCAATCAATATGTTGTTTATTGCAACAACAATAAACAAAAAAACAGTTAACAAGCGAGGCTGTAATTCGTTTACAATTGGTTCGTTACTAAAATGTCCTCGCTGTTATACTCGAGAATGTGGGCAAAAGTCTTTGGAAGTAAAAGTGGCCTAGAAGGGTTAAAAATCCCGCCATTAGGGACACCAATACAAAGCAATTACTAGCGTTAACAGATGGCTACTCGACTAGAGCTCCCTCCTGAGATTCCTAGTCAGCTCTGGCCTAAACAGCATCTACTGTCTTCGTTCAGGAGGAAGAAACCAACATATTGTTCTGTCTTAACTAACCTTAACTAAGGAATCTTAACTAAGAAATCTTAACTAAGTTGCTCTAGGCCCAGGCCCCGGTGTGGTCTTTTCGCCAAAGAAGTTAAAGGTAGGGGAGATGTGTTCATTCTATGTAGTAGAGGGATATCAGGATTCAGTCAGACATGTCCGTATTCGTTTTTTAAAGTCCTGTCGATTCTTAGCAAGCCTTATATCTAAGGGTATATATTTCCAGATTTGCGGACCCGATGATTTAATGCTAAACAATCTTGTATTGGTACGTGCTTTAGCAGTTCGATATAAGGTAGCTGCCCTCCTGTTTTGTTTATGTACTAGTGAGCCGCGGGTGAAGTAGCCTGTTAAGGACGTGGGTAATAAATTATGTTCGTATCGATAGATAAGGCCTGCAATTTGGAAGATATATAACAAAAAAAGTAATACAACCGGGTTCAGAAAGGAGTCCATTTTTGAGTCCATTAATCTAGACTCTTTGCGTACGATTTTCAAAGTAACTTTTAAACCATTTAACTTTATTAAAATGTAGGTAATTATAGGCGGCGCTTTTGCGAAGTACTTAAAATCCTATGGTTCAGATACCTGTATAACTACGTAACAATATATGTGAAGATAATGACACTCTGAAAGTTTTCAGATTAGACCTATATTAAAATATTTTATCAAAGTAATCCCCTGTGGTCACGATAAACAAGTTTGACAATAATGCTTGGAAAACATCTCACTTTTCAGGTAACGCCAGATTGAATTCTTGAACCGTTGTCGTGTAATTCTTTGATTGAAGCAAACGTCGACTGATATGAGAGATCTTATAACTTCTTCGTCTCTTTGCTTTGTTGGTGAATTCAATATCCAATGTAGATATGACTTTTGCAGGATAAAGTCCACCACCTCCAGTGGAAGATCGTACAACTGAAATGAAAAGAAATGATGCAACGTTTAAACTGGAAGTCTATATTGGATATTATGATTAGATTGATTAGTTAATCTAGAATTGTATTAGGGACGGGGAATAAGTTAGCTTTGCATACATTTTAACAGTTCAGAAGACCTACCCAATAGTTACATTTTTAAAGTATCATTTTAAACTATATTTTATCCGTTGACAGAGTGCACTATAGGTTACTTCATAATAGTCTCAAAGTGTGCAACTCCTGTACTTACTAATTTCTGCGCTAACTTATCTGCGGATTTCTTGAATTATTCAAATCTATGGCCTTGTTTCGTGCTTGCTGAAAGTTCTAATCTCTTCCATATTCATGCTTTCAGTCGAGTCTACTCTACATAAGACTCCCGTGTTTTTACGAGAACAATGTCACTTGCTTCTCTGATCATTGCTGCATCAAATTTAATTGGTTGCTCAGCCCTACCACAATCGTTACTAGTTCTCTGATATCTTTTGAATATGAGTTATTTGTATAACCAGAATGTTGAGTTTTAATTTCTCTGCTTCGGGATATTGTGCATATTCAATTATCAATGAATGTTAGCTTAATCAACATGTGTGTTATAATAACGTGTGCGAATTAATTTAAAAGAATGATGAAATCAGTCACTCCAACATTTTAAATTGTGTTAATCGATTGACACAATGCTCTCAAAATAATCAATTGAATGCATCAGATAGCTCTGCGTGTCTGTCTCTTAGCTTTGCGTTCAGCTGCCTGTGAGGACTTGATGTTTTCGCGCTCCCGAACGACGATGAGGTCGCGCGTACAATTTTCCCATAAACTCAGGAAGCTTTCAAGCTGTCAGATCTATTACATTGCTATGTCAAGCGCTCTTGTGTAGTTCCTGAAAGGTAGGCCTACTTTACAAATAACCAGACACAGCGCACGATAATAAGTCATGGAATACCGACTCATTAATTGATATTTGAACGCCATTGACACCTTAACAATTAACTGAGAAAAATTTAATTAAAAATTTCAGAAGAAGCAACAATTTTGTGATTATTGAACCTAATTATGTTTAAGTTCATTATCGCCGTATCACAGACTTAGATACAGTGCCGTTATCAATGCACAATTCATTAGTGATTTTTGCTTCAAGCGATATCTCCAAAGTGTTAGTGTTAGTTAACCTTATTCTATATTCTATATTCTAAGCACCTGCTTAGCGGGCTTTCAGCCTTCGGGGCATCCCATTAGAAATGCACGTGTACATTTGTTTCCTGTGTTTGTCTTATGAATTTAATTCAATACTGTGTGTGTTCTAATAAAAGATATTTGATTTGATTTGATTTGATATTATTTAGATTATTTTACCGTTGTACTTGACGGAGCTTCATTCTCTTCATCTGCTGTTTGTAATAAAATCGGAGCTTCGTTCTGTTGATCTGTTGCATTAAGTAAAACAATTGAAATAGTTATATTTAGAAAATAGAATTACAAAATGTTAAAAAAGCTTAAGGTATTAAATGTGATCTACATTTCTCCATTTATCAAACATTATTCACAACAGCTGGCGGGGGGCGGGCTTCGCCCACATTAGCCGATACACCAAATTCACGCGACAGTCAGACGTACAACCGAAATTATATTATTTGTTTGATCTTTTTCTTTTGCATTTGTTGTGCCTCTGTTCGGCCGAACATGTTGAACGTGCCTTAATCCGTCCTTATAGCCTATGAGATGTAATAGCTGTCAGTCGGCGCACTGAACAGGATCTATATTTGACCTATTTACACACAAGCTTTGAATTCTAACTGACCAACAATACCAAACTTGATCACAAGCAAAAAAGGCATTGCTTTCCAAAAATAATATTAAAGTTGTTTCTTTCAGATTAGGCCTACCTCTTTTGCGAACTGTATGCTTCTGGTGTGCACGATAACTTTTCTTGTCGATTCGCTTTTGTTTCCCTGCAAAGGCGCCCATATTGCTCGTTAACAGAAATTAATCTCAGGTCTTTATGTTTGATGTTATTTGCCTTATTTAACGACGCTGGTTCATATAACAAACGTTGAACTCGTAAGACCCTTCTAGTATAATATGAGAAATGGTAACGGATGTAACAGAGGGGATTTTTGCATGTTAACTGGGGAGAAAATTCCCCACCAAGTATATGGCCAGCCACAGATTATGATAGGCCTATATAATTATACGCCGGAACCACAGCCACAGATTCGAATAGGCTTATGAATACGTATAGACGGCCAGCCACATATTCACATAAGCCTATATATGCGCCAGAACTACAGCAACAGAATCTATTATAGGCTTATATAAACGTCTAGACGGCCAGCCACAGATTCAGAAATTATATGCGCCAGAATGGTAGCCACAGAATCAGATAAGCTTCTATTAATTTATTATATGCATATATGGCCAGCCACAGAATAAGATCAATCAATCAATCAATCAATAACTTTATTGTGTCAACTGACAATCAGGAACAAAACATATTAACAGGTAACAAAAAAAAATTAGACAATTTATAATGCATCCATATACACTCAGAGGACAAAGAGTAGGACCAAAATAGTCCTCAATTAAATAATCGGTACTAATAATCCGTTAAGCATGACAACGATAACAAATAGGATGCAGTATAAGGAGCAATTCATATAAATTTCTACGTTAAACAGTTTATTTGCAATTTTTTCTAGACATAGCAACATTTGCCAGGAGAGACAAAGGGAGCCCCCTAAGGGACCAAAGTCCCGCTAGACGGGGGTACCCAAGCTAGGACATGTTCAAGAAAAGTTGATGGTTCCTAACAGAAAACAAGAAAAGAAAATGAAAGTTTTGCACCTCTTACGTGTGTTGACTGAGGTTTATTGGGATAAAGATGCGTTTATTACTCTTAACTATACTTAACTAATCTTAACTATCAAGAGTAGAGTTGGATACTCGGGCGCTGGGTGCTCCCACCCCCAACCAGGCCTCGATCAATTTTTGCTGTACTAGATTAAGCCGCTGCACTAGGATAAGTTGTTAAGAGGAATTCTTTCACAAGTATCTTAAACTGTCGCCTATTTTGTGCTGTCTGAATATGTGTTGGAATAGAATTCCATATCTGTGGTCCCAGTGCTTTAATACTGAAGGCTCTAAGATTCGTGCGAATTTTTATGGGTCTATATAAAGATGCTCCCCTTGTGTGATAATTGTGGGTCATCGATGCTTTAGCAAAATAGTTAGCGTAAGACATCGGCAGCAAAGCATGCTCGAAGCGATAGAATAGATCTGCTATTTGATAGTTTCTGATCTGATTGATGTTTAATAGCTTCAGCTTATTAAAGATAATGTGAGATGAGTCTCTGGATTCCACTCCAGCAATCATTTTTATGGCTTTTCTCTGTAACGTGTTCAGTTTATGTAGGCGAGACGGATAATTGGATGCCCATATAAAATTATAGATAGGTCTATATATACGCCTATATGGCTAGCCACTGATTCAGATAGACCCACATATAATTAATAATTATATATGCGCCTATATGGTCAGCCACAGATACAGAGAGGCTTATATATGCGCCAGAAAGGTAGCCACAGATTCTGTGGCTATCGCTCCGGCGAATATATAAGTATTCAGATAACGTTTCAGTCCCACATCAACTCAATGTAACGCTCAAATTCATGAAAGGGTATTTCTGGTTTAAATTTGCAATACTTGACCTCTATTTCTCCCTACAGGTCTAAACTTCCAAACACATGACAAAAAAATGCATAATCTCATTGAGGCATGTTGGCAGATTTGTGTCTGAAGGCGACCTAGTCGCAAGCAAACACATTGCTCTCTTGAGCCTATACAGTAATACTAGTAGGCCCTAGTATCGTACAAGGCCTTGTGTGTCTTCATGCATGGCTCTTTTCGCCGATATAAATTTTCTTGCCAGCTTGCTGCGGCCTATGTTTACGAAGTTTATCGTCACATGCTGTCATGATGTTCAACTGCTATTCTCATGTTAATTTGTGTTTGAATAATTAAACATATGAGGTAAGGATCTGTTGAGTTCGGTGACCAACTAACCGTGACCACTGTCCCTGAATCCGGATGTTCAGGTTTTCGTGTTGCGCAAGTACGATCACATCAAGCAATTGCTCGTCGATTACCCTTTCCATTCAAGTACCTCTGTTCTTTTAAAATCGTTATAATTTGCGCGTAAATTCATACACTCATACATTCGTACATTGTGATTATCATGAAAAAGACTCCTTGAAGCGAAGGGTTTACATCATCTTATGCATTTACGCAGTATTCCACTGTTGTCTGATTCGCTTATAGCTGGTATAATGGTATTTCACTTCGATATAACTTAAAAGTTTGTTCGCTGCCCCTTGACCGTCTAACTCAACCGTCTCCGTTTTCTATGATCCTCGCCACTGTGTTCTGGTTACTTCGTCGAAGACTCTTGACGAAATCTGAAAACTTTGGCTCGTCGAAGGATCTCAGAAAATACAAAAGCTTGACGTTCTTGTCTCGGTTTGAATCTTGACGTTGGATTAAGTGACTTTGCTTTCCGTTATGCAATTGAGAGACAATAGCGAAGCGATTAGCTCTTCATTTAGTTGAATATTTTCTAAGAGAAATTTTCTGCTGTTTCTAAGGATTGAAGATCTTTTATTGGTTTTTTCATAGACATCTAAAGCGACACAAACTATCAAACTTTCGAATGGCATCACAGCTTTGTTGCATTATATCATATTATGTTCAGCGAAACATTTTTGTCCGAAATAAATAGAAACCTTTACTAAATTTGGATTAGACAGAAGTGATGAAATTCATTCAACTCGAAAAGCAAAACTGAAGCTTGAATCGTCTAAATGCAAATAGGTCATTCAATTTTCATGCGCTGCCACTCTTAAGATACGAATTGAGAGTTTAAACCCGGGCATTTATATTGTGCTTGTTGAAACTATTTATCTTCCAATGTTTCGTTAAAAAATGTGTTGCTGACTAATCTAAAAAGTCGTTTTCTCGGTAATGACATAATACATTGCGCAACTATAATCAGTGGTTTCTGGAAAGTGAAACGGATAGGCAAGCTGGAATACTAGTAAACGCTGCAGAGAAAAGCCTCCATGAACATCCGACAACGAGGAATTTGCAACTCCAGATTCCGCCTGTTTGAAACATGCATACTCCGGTTTTCCTGTAGGGAGCAAATACTTGGAAGAGTATCAAAAATCTGAGGATGATAATGCGCATTATCTTGCAACGTATACCACCAATAAGGAAATATACCGCCACAGGATGCACGTCTCGGTGTCGGAAGCTACAGCCGTTTGGATGCATGTGGCGCACAATGAAATTGATCAAGACCTAAGGAACAAAGATTTTCGGCCCTCCGTAATTTTGGAAGAGACTTTGAGTTGCACACCGTTTGCAGCCAAGTCTAGAATCGAGGCGGGTGGCTACATGTTGCGGACATGGCAATGCTCCAGAGAAAGACATGCCGATGATGATGATGATGATGATGATGATGATGATGATGATGATGATGATGATGATGATGATGATGATGATGATGATGATGATGATGCTGATGATGATGATGATGATGATTATGACGATGACGATGATGAAGCGATCAACCCTGCTTATTTTCAATAAAATTATCAGGTGAGATCTTCATCTGTTGATAATTGCACTAAGAACGATTACCGTAAATTGATGTTAATAAAAAAAGAGATATCACTACGAATTGCTATAATTTCTAACAAACTTGATAATTCATTCTTATTTGTAGCAGTAAGGGAGATCTGCACAACTACAAAAGATTCAAAGATCCCTTTCTGGAGACCATAGCAAAGACCAACAAATATGAACCTCATAAGTACGTCAAATCCTGCCTATAAAAATCCAGTAAGGAATAACACAACACTTTAACGACGAGCTTCGTTTGTTTTTCAGTAGCTTTTAGTACACGCTCGTCGTTAAAGTGTTAATTAAATCACCTTGCATATTAACCGCTCATATGCTTCGTATCAGGACAGGAAGTGCTAGGCATTATGAGGAATTAGCTAAAAAAATAAATTTTTTTGATATTCCCTGTTTAAGCTCCATATTTGAATTTCAAGTAAACAATCCGAAGGATCACGCAAACAAGGAAATCAAAACTCGGTGCGTTAATTAAGATTTGTTGTTTTATCTCGAACAGGTGACAAGCAATAATAAACTTATCTTATCTTATCTTATATGAGTATTTATAAAGCGCCTCTCACAGGCCTATAAACTATTCAGAGGCGCTCCCAGAAAGATCTTTAGGCAGCAGAGAGAAGAGGGCGAACTGCCACGCAATATCTTGCTACGGAGAGAAGGGGGCAGGTCATTCCATAGGGAAGGGCCAAGGATGGCAAAAGCACGATGCTGAGCCATCGCATTCCTTGCGCAAGGTACAAGATTAGGCGGTCAGCAGACCGAAGAGGGCGGGAAGAGAGAGAAGACAGAGGTTTATGCATTAGGTCACATAGGTATTTCCCAGTTGAGTCATAGAGACCAGGAGAAAGACCTTGTATTGGATGCGGGAAGCAACAGGCAGCCAGTGAGGTACATCAGTCATAAAGGTAGTCATGTGAGAGAAGCAAGGGAAACGGGCAATGAGCCTGGCAGCCGCTTTCAGAACAGACTGCAAAGATGAAAGGTGCGCTTTAGGGAGCCCAGCAAACAATGAATTGCAATAGTCAATGCAGCAGAAATGAAGGCATGGGCCATAGTGGTAAACACTGAAGGGGAAACTGATCTTCTTACAGCCCTCAAACGCCTCAGGCGATAGAAACAGGAACGTGTCAGGCAGGGGCGTAGCTATCATATGTGCAGGGGGTGCAAGGCCCCGGGCCCACGACCTCCAGGGGCCTACAGAGACACCAGACAATTTGTATAACCACAGTTGAAAGTTTCGTTTTACAATTAATCTAATTCACATTACTGCTTATTTGGTGACAGATCTAGTAGTTGTGATGTTCGAATGCTTCGACAGTCGACACACGCATTACTTCCTTAACATAGCTAGCTATCAGCCACCGTACTGAGTTCCTTTTACCTTATTTTTACGTCTCGAGTGACGACTATAACATTGTATAATGACGTCAGAGTTGATATGCACAAATTATGTGAGTTATAAATTGATAATAAAGATTGTTAGTAAAGCAGTTTTAAGTTGAGAAAATGAAGTGAATTAGCCAAATGAAATCTTGTGCCGTTATGCGTGAAATAAAATTTGCAGACTGTTGAAGTTCAAACTGTTCTGTATGAAACACTATGTCTGCAAAACGTAATACGAGTATTACATCAGAACATTTAAGTGGGTTTGCGAAACGTAAACGACGTCAGCAGATTGCAACAGAATCAAAGAAATTTCCAAAAATCTCCAGTTTCATTGTCACTAAGGTTGACTCGGCAACGGCAATGTCTGGGACTGGATCGACACCGAAAACTGTTGACTATTATAGCGTGCAAGGATGATTAACGTTGCGAGGATGATTGTAATTTTTGTTGAACAAAAGGCTACAAAGAAAACTAATGTCATGGCATTGGTTTAAGTGGTAGTACTATAAGTCAGGGGTTCTCAAACTTTATTTTTATTTTACCCCCAGGTACAAATATCGAGTGTTGGCGTACCCCCAGCAAAAAATTCTTCTTCGATGGCCTGTTCATGTTCATATCTAACATACACCATCAGTTGGACAAAGTGTGTAACATCTGTACTCCCATCTAACTGAATCGCAAAAAATTGCTTTGCTTGATCCTATGAATGGACAGTTTCAGCTTCTTTACTTCAGAAGCTAAATCTTGAATGCGTCGGGAAACAGTGCTATTCGACAAAGGAACAGTGTCCAGTTTTTTTGGCAGCATTTTGTCCCAGCAGACAAGTCACAATACCTTTGGCAGCAGGTAATATTAGACTCTCTCCAATCGTGCGCGGTTCCCTGTTTGAGCTATTCGCAAACTGACCAAATAAGATGCTTCTAATGCTTGTGAGCTAGCTGCAGTAAACGACTTTAAACTTTGCTCACTTTGTAGCATTTCCATTTTTCTTCGTTTAAAAAATTCAAGTGGTTTACCTTGAAGAAGTGGATGTTTTGTATTGAAATGTCGCTGAAGTAGAGAAGGTTTCATTGAATTATTTGACAGTTTTTCACTGCAGATGATACACTGAGGTTTCTATTCATTTTCATAACCACACCACGTGAATCCAAATGATAAATAGCTCTCGCATACAGTCTAATCTTACACTGCGTATCAGTGCCATCGTCCTGGTTAGAGTCCACTCTGGCGTCTGGAGTGTCAGTCTCGGTAGATTCAGTGCTAACGTTTGCGTTGAGAGGTTCGGGCTTTCTCTTAAGCGCTTGTTTTTTCAACAATTTGTCCAGTGTCGGTTTCAAAATAATAATGGTACTTTGCAGTATTGTAGTTACTTGTATAATAATTATTTCATGGTATCATGAAAAAACTCATGAAAAAATAAATGACGCGGCTGTGACGTTTCAACATCAAAAATATATCATATACAATCAAAGAAAGATGGGCATTAACTCATAGAAAAATTTAAACGTTTAGGAAAAGGAAGAGCATGGTGGACGTAGAATAGCTAATAAAAAAGATGGGCATAAGCTCAGAAAATTTAAAGAGAAAGAAGCGTATGGTGGACGTAGAATAGTGACTTCAATAGCCTGGTCAATAGCTAATCAAAGAAACATGGAAATAAACTCATATAAAATTTCTTTTTTTCCAATTTCTTCGCGTACCCCTTAGCGATACCTGGCGTACCCCTAGGGGTACGTGTACCACCGTTTGAGAACCCCTGCTATAAGTGAATAAGTCTGAGTCACTGCATGCAATGCAAGTATGCACAGTGACATGTGTTAAATCTGATTGAAATAATAACATTGTGATTTTTCTGTCTCATTCTTAGAGGATTCATGTTTATTCTGTGAGTGATTTGTATTGCATACTTAAATATTAAATGTAATTGTTTAGTTTTTGTAAGCAGTACACAAACAGCATAGTACTAGTAGGCCTACAATGAAGTTAGTAAGCAGAATAACTAATTTTGCTTATTGTCTTATTTATAATTATCTTTGATTTATCTGTATAATAGCGATATGTTACGCAATTTTATCAGTGTAACTTAAGACCTTGATTTAGGCATTTGGCCTATGTGGCGGGTGGCATACACACGAGTCCATGACAGTATTCAGCCGTGGCTGAACTGGGAGCGCTCCTGAGTAGACAGCCTTGAAGGGGCGCTATATAAATGTTCCTTAAATGAGTATTGGTAAGAACACAAGGCTACAAGCCTTACAAGGCCAAACAGGGGCCCATGCAGGACACCTTGCACCAGGGCCCACGAAAAGCTAGCTACGCCCCTGGTGTCAGGCGGAAGAGGTGTTCAGGAAACGAGAGGGTACTATCAAGGGTGACACCCAAGTCCCGAACACTGGATGAAAATGCAAAATCAAGGTATATTGACGACAGAAGTTGGATATCAAGTTTAGAATGTTGCTGCTTAGTTCCACACCAGATCAGTTGGGTCTTAGAAGAGTTAAGGTTAAGTCGATTTGATGACATCCAAGAGATCACGTGACAGGGAATCAATGGATCCAACAAGGAAGATCTGTTGCAGTTCTTCCGTTTCAACAGGACTGAATTGCTCAATAGACAATTCATTTTTTCATTCATTTTGATAATTTATATAGCGCCTCTTCAAGAAACCTACTCAGAGGTGCTCCTAGTCCAGCCACGGTCAAAAAGGGTAGTCTTAAGGAGGCGGTAGAAAACAGGCGAACTTCCTCGTGGAAATAAGCGCAAAGAAGGTGGGAGCCCATTCCACAAAGAGGGGCCAGCCACTGAGAAGGCACGACGTTGTTTAACTGAGGAGCGGGACCGAGGAACTAACAGCTCACCCCCAGTTGCAGAACGTAGAACTCGACGGGACATTAGGCTAGAGAGCGGACAACAGAGATCAGATAGGTAAGACGGAGCTTCACCAGAGAGAGACCGCCAAACAAGAGAAGCAATCCTATAGGAGATGCGCTGCGAGGCAGGAAGCCAATGCAGGACATCACGCATATAAGCTGAAACTGGTGCATATTTTGGGATATGGGCAATGAGCCGAGCGGCAGAGCGAAGAACCCGGTCAAGCCGCCCAATTAGAGTCAATGGATGTCCAGTGAGAACATAGCAGCAATAGTCAACTCTACTGGAGATAAAAGCGTGAACAAGGATCACTGCCGCGTCATAAGAAAGGGACCGCATTACAACACGCAACTGTCAATATTTTGTAGCTTCTTGCTCAGCCTATACACTGTAAACTAAAGTCGTACCTATTCCAGAATTCCTATCCAGCTTCATCCTGTCCTCCGCCTTTCGGTCTTTCTCGTGCCAGACGGGATCCGTCTCAAGGAGATCCGCTGTCTTCCAGGTCTTTTAGCCAACGAAGCGGTATGTTTTGTGATTGGTAGTGAAAGTGCATGTCCTTCTTGGGAGATTTAAGGATGCTCAGTCTTCTACTACCTACATGTATAAGGGATGGCTGGTGGGTAAAATCATCGTGTACCACGGATATCATCCTCATCATCGATGTAATCTTCGGTGGAACTTGTCCTTAAATTCTTAACACTGCGTCATTGAATCATTCTTCTAGTTATGCGATCTTACTGAGGACAGTTTTGTTCTCATGACTTTCATACCAGTTGGGCAATTGAAGACGGCACTTTTGTGAGGTAGTTCAAATGCAATGTGTCAAATATCTGGATAACTACCTAACCACAATTATGTGCGAAGATAATGACACTCTGCAAGCTTTCATATTAGGTCTATATTAAAATATTTTATCAAAGTAATCCTTTGTGGTCGAGATAAACAAGTTTGAAAATAATGCTTGGAAAATATCTCACTTTTCAGGTATTGGCAAATTGCATACTTGAACCGTGGTCGGATAATTCTTCGACTGAAGCAAACGGCGACTAATGTGAGAGACCTTACAACTTCTTCTTCTCTTTGCTTTGTTGATGAATATAATATCCAATGCAGATACGACTTTTGTAAGATAATGTCCAACATCTCCAGTGGAAGATCATACAACTGAAATGAAAAAATGATGCAAAGTTTACACTGGAAGACTATATTGGATGTTATGATTACATTGATTAGTTAATCTAGATTTTTATAAGGGACGCAACATAAGCTAGATTAGCATATATTTCAACAGTTCAGAAGACTTACTTGTTAGTCAAATCTTTGAAGTATCATTTTAAAGTAGGTGGTTTCCGCTAGGAGAGTACAATATAGGCTACTTCACAATAGTCCCAACGTGTGCAATTCTTGCATTGAGTATGCGCTGACTTACCTGAGGATTTCTTGAATTATTTAAATCTATGGCTTTTTTGGGGCTAAATGAAAGTTCTAATCTCTCCCATATTCAGGCTTCCATCTGAGATGCAATATCATGAACGTTAGTCGTCTACTCTTCTTAATGCTTCCTGGTTTTTACGAGACATTGCCGTCTTTCTCTGATCTTAACTGCATAAAATTTTATTGATTACTCACAGGGCTTTTTTTCAGCCGGAACGCGCCGGCACGGCGTTTCGGCACCTTTTTCAGCTCCTAAAAAATAATTTATTTATTTTAATAATTAAAACAATAATTTAGTTATTTTAATTTAATTTAAGTGTTTTTGAGCTGTTTTCAGTGTTTATTGAGACCCCTCCCAACCCCAATCCCGTTTTTCTCGTGATTTTAGCCCTCCCATAATTGTTGCGTTCCGGCAGCTATTGTTCCGTTCCGGAACCTTTTTTTCTAGAAAAAAGCACTGATTACTCAGCCCTACCACAATCGCCAATAGGTCAGTGATATCTTTTGAATATGAGTTATTTATGCAACCAGAATGTTTAGTTTTCATTTCTCTGCTTCAGGATATTGTGCATATTCAATGATCAATGGTTGTTAGCTTAATCAACATACATTGTGTATTAAAATAACGTCTGCGAAATTTAAAAGAATGATGAAATCAGTCACTGCAATATTTTAAAATTCTGTTATCTATTGACTCAGTGTTGTCAGTGAATGACAAAATCGAGACTACGAATCACAGTAGTTGGTTGTAGACAATGGCGTAACAACCATGTAACGAGGGTAGACAATGTCCTGGGGAGAATCTGGATCTTGGACAACTGGGTTTTCGATTCCACTGTGGGTCGATCAGGTTCAAATACCCCGACCCAGGCGATCCAGATTCTCCCTGTTAGGGGTACAACCACTGCATACACTTTAACGGTATCCGCATATCTCTCAGCTCCAGTGCTAAGAAATGCCTGAATTATAACTGCATAATTGTTCGTCTGTCTCTCGCTCTCTCACTCGTTCACTCACTCGCTCGCTCTCTATGTTTCTCTCGTTTTCTCTCGCTCTGTCTCTGTCGCAATTTTCTCTGCAAGCCTTGTGGCTTATACACAATACACTGTCTATACACGACTGCAGTCTTCGTGCTCCTCAGCCTCACGTGAATGTACCGGTACAGTCTTTCTTGTTCAGAATAAAGTCATTCGCTTACTTAAAAAACGACTTCTAATTAAATTTTTAATCGATGACTGAAGCTGTCTTGAACCAGAGTAACTAAGACTAATATGAAGGTAAGGAACTTCTAAATTAGAATAGCAGTTCTTGTAGCTTTGCTTTTTTAATAAAGTAGTATATAATATAAGTAATCTACTTCACTTCGTGAAACATTACTAATGCCTTAAACTTAAACGTTAAGCTGTGAATCTGAATTTGCCTAGAGAGCAAAGATTCCAAGAAGAGAAGTGATGCCACTGGTTTGAAGCATAACATGGAGAAATTTGAATTCATACTATTTATTATCATTTGGGAACGATTGTTATTGACAAGTGACAGTGCAGCTGTTGCACTCAATCAGTCCAAATAGACCTATCTGATGCTACACGACTTCTCTCTAAAGCATTTGGTGAACTGACTTAACATGCTCGATTCATATGAATCTATCATTACTACAACTACAACAATCTCAGCCATTTGTAAGATTACACCGAAGTTAGAAAGAGGCGCACAAAGAAATTCTCTGATGATCTGAACAGTGACAAACGTCTTCAAGATCCAGAAGTAGCTTTAAGAGTCATATTTATCGCTATTGTAGACACAGCAATGGCACAGCTTAAGATTCGTTTTGAAGGGCAGCGTTTAGTTTATGCAGCGTTTAGTTTTCTTTATCCCAAATCTTTCCTGCACTTTTCCCTTGTTGATTTGGAATTAGCAGCAACAAAACTGCAGCAAACATATTCATCGGCAACTTGTAGACCTAGCTTAATGTTATTTGGGGAATTGGGCATAAGTGAGACTCTCCACTGGCTTCTAGTCGAGCACATGATTAATTTCAATACTGTTATTAATGCACAATTCATCAGTCGATTGTCGTTTCAATCGATATCTCGATATCTCCGAAGTGTTAATGATATTGTTCAACTTGTTCTACATTGTTTAGATTATCTTACCGTTGTACTTGACGGGGCTTCATTCTGTTTATCTGTTGAATTCAAAATGAAACCATTGAAAATAGTTAAATATTTGAAAATAGAATTAGTTCTAAAAGTTATCTACATTTCTTTATTTTCCAAACATTTACTTTATTACATCGTTCAGTCAGGCAGACTAGCTCTATGAAAATGCGAAATCGTTTAATTTTTATTCTATTAACGGGTATTCAACAGGACAAGCAGCTACTGAACAGGATTTGACCTAATTATGCACGAGCATTTATTTCTAACTGACCTAGTAGGCCTATTTTCGATGTTATTTCTTGATGAGTGTTGGTAATAAATTGCTTTCTTTTTCCGAATACCAAGCTTAATCACACGCAAACTTGGCATTGCTTTCCAATAATAACATTAAAGTTGTTTATTTCAGCTTAGGCCTACCTCTTTTGCGAAGTGTAGAAAATCGCCATTTATGCTTCTCTCGTGCACGATTACTGTCCTCGTCGATTCGCTTTTGCTTTCCTGTACAGGCGCCCATATTGCTCGTTAACAGAAATTAATTTGAGGTTGTCGAGTCTCAATTCTCAGTACTGATGACGACGACGACGACGACGACGACGACGACGATGACGATGATGATGATGATGATGATGATGATGATGATGATGATGATGATGATGATGATGATGATGATGATGATGATGATGATGATGATGATGATGACTATAACCAGCTTCAGCGACTGCAGACTGTGCTGTTTGCAAAGAATGCGGTTGGCAGCGGATGTATCCTGCAAAAGAGTGCCGTGTGAAAATCACTGTTCTCTGCTGTAAAACATATAAAAATCCCTCAGTAATATTTGTACGCTAGACTGCGACGTATAGGAACGGCGAAAGATACAACGCAAAGAGCAAAGTACATCCTTTAAATCTATCGCTTAGCAGATAACCTTCGTACGATCTATTCGGCCTGGCAGGCAGCCAGACGGCTAAGGTGGATAGTGTTTAAAATTGAAACGGCGATGGAGGTAAAGGGAAGAGGAGAAATAGGCATAGGATTTGTGAAAGAGCAGTGTTTCCAGTTTTGAGTGAAAGACCTGTGGAACGTCGATAGATAGCAAAGGTGAGGTTTTGCCGTTTTGGTGATTTCGTACGATGGATAAGATATCTGTCGTAATTTGTTCCAGAGAGGCGGAAAAGCTCTGGCTATTGAGTGATTTTCAAAATTTGGCGATGAGGTGACGGAAGGTCGGAGAAGTGTTAGAGTGGAAGAGGAGCGAGGTGAGCGAAGTGGTTGAACCGTGAACAGCTGACGGAGGTAGGAGGGATTTGAGGATTGCAGTGTATTGTAGGTGAGTGATATTAGCCATAGCTCAAGTTTAAGTCTCATAATTTTGGGGTTGCATATAAAAGTACTATTTACTTATGCATTAAATTTAAGGTAGACCTATATATACACACTGATGTGTATGCCGATTTTAGGAATTAAATGCTTGTATGTTTGGAAATGTGGATCGTAACTACCTGTCACTGATGTAATCTGTTGTTTCTTTTGCAAATTCTCAGTCTCTTCAGTGTCATTAGGATGTTTTCTCTTTAGACCCCGTCGACTGATTCCTTCTTCCGAATGTAATAACAGGCATTTATTGCTTGACCATACAAACTGTATGAAATCTATGTTGCAATACAGAGCCCGAGAACATCGCTTCTCCAAATGCTACAAAGTTTTTCATATCCCTCGTAGATTTGGGGACGTTTCGTCAACGGACGATGCGCGTCATTTAGCGGAAATTGACCAAACATTTATGAAGGAACAACCGAAAATGTGTTGCAGTACAACATCCAACTTCTAGTTTGAGCTCTATTTTCAATCTTCATCGCTCTTCCAGCTACTAGTTTGAGCTCCATTTTCATCCCTCATACAGCTTCTAGTTTGAGCTATGTTTCCATCGGCCATTATGATCAGTTTGAGTTCTATTTAATCGCTCTTCCAGCTTTTAGTTTGACCTCAATTTTCATCGGCCATCCAAATTCTAGTTTGAGCTCTGTTTTCCTTGAAGGAGTCTCTTCCATGATAATCACTATTCTCTCGTAGACACTTTTGTCAAGATGGCGCGAATAAATTATATGAAATAATGCGTGAAATGCAATGATTTTGAACGAAGAGAGCTACTTGAGTGGCAGGGTTATCGACGAGCTGTTGCTTGATGTGATCGTACTTGCGCAACACACGCACATTGGTGTCCGTGTGTATGCCAGCGTGTGTTTGTGTCATATTGTGTGTGCTGTGTTGTATGTGTTTGTTTGTGTGCTGCACCTTTCATTTGCATTTGCAATACACCTTTCGGTCTTTGAAAGGCGCTGTAACAAAACATTTGGTATGTCAAACTGTCTATGTTACAATACTATTCGTTTATTCAACGTACAATGTTGTCATAGACGCAACACGTTGTTTTTGTCCACTGCCTTTGAGGAGTTGTTCTTGCGGATGGTACCAAAAACTCCTCCCTAATTCATCGACAACTGAATTTATATTACTGGTCGCTACAGTTACACTTTACAAATTTCAGTAGATCAAATTCTTGAAACTGAGTGACTCTTGTTGGCTTGGCTGAAGCTGTTCCTAACTTTGGCGTTTTTTGTTGTTGATTCTATGTCTCTTTCTGACTATGTAAATGGCATTCGTAAAGTTATGAAAATATACATTTTTCGTTACGCGCAGAATTAAGCATCCCCGTCCCTATTTCTTCACAAATATCTATGGTATACTGGTACGCAATTTGTTTCGAGTCGCTTCGATTATTTTAACTCACTTCTTGCTGTTTTTTACAAGTTAAGTATGATGTACTTCAACAATTGAGAACGCTTTTGCTAAGGTCATAGCTATAGTACATCAAAATATGAACATATAAAACCCGTGTTTAAATATTTGCATTTTACCTTCCTGTTTATCAAGAAGTATTTTGTTAATTGAACCTCACAGTTTACAAACATGTTTGTATTTGGGATTTTATAGACTTTACAAAGGATCTTACATTGGCTAACAGGTCGACAGACGCGCTGCTTAATTGAAAACAAAATGTTTCTAGAGACTCTTCTCACAATTAAAGTTCGGATATTCTGCGAACGATTATAATTATTTAAGGAATCGGGTCAAATGCACACAATTATCATAATCACCTTCGGCAGTAGCATTATGATCAGAACGGTTGGCAAATTGTCGTGGAACCGGCAAAGCTTCATATAATTATATGCACGCCGTTAATGATTCTGATCGTAGGCCTAATGCTACTGGTGATGATGATGATGATGACTTTGTGCATTTGACAAACGGGCAAACAGATGTACGTCTGTGTTCGAGTCTGCCTCTGTTCATTTGTAACACGCTTTAAGTCGTTACTCGCCACATCTCTTCTAGTCTCCAATCGCCATCATTTGTTGGCTGCGATTGATTGGCTTCGTCGCAACAGACAAAGCATCGTTCATCACCTCCGGACTTATTTTACTTCCGGCGGGGGTTTACCCACCACATCACCCACCGACGTGTCAGCCGACACACTCGTAGCAACGCGAACGTGGCTCTAAGCAGGCAAATGCAACCCCATTGAAAACTATGAATCTAATTCTAGCCAACTCAATCCTGTTCTAGCTTTAAGTCCATCTCCAAACCTATCTTTAGCCGGCAACAATCCTATTCTAACATAGACTATAACTCAAACTTTTAACCCAACCTAAAGGCCAACTGCAATCCTATTCGAACGTTAGCTGTGACTCTCCCTCTTAACCTAACTTGGAAAAATTGTAATACGCTTCTAACATTTACTACAAAACCCTAAATCAAACTCTGGCCAGTTGTTACATTAACCCTAGCGAACAATACACCATGTTTGCTCAGCAGAGCTGAATGAGTTTACCCTGAGGCTTTGCCAATTTGGAAAAGCTCAATTGTAAGCAGTCATCTCCTTCACATTCTTTGTATTGTTTGCAAACAAAATGGCGTTGACCAAGAGATGAGGTTGGTTACCTGGGTTCTCAATTCTTTCATAAATGCTTTAACGCGAGTAGTAGTAAAATGGATACACGGGAACAACCACCCAATAACTAGGTTCATAGTCGTGTAATAACCACGTTCATGACGTCATCAGCATGTCTCGTGATGATGATGATGATCATATAACATAGTCGTAATGTCACCATCGTATGAGTTATCGAAACTATTGGAAATTCCCGCGGTATCGATGACGCGACTAATACTTCACGTGATCGATACTATTGGAAATCCTCGCAGTTTTGATGACTCGCCTATGAGTCATCGCTTTAGGAATTCACCGCGGTATCGATGATGAGTCCTAGGATACTGTGAATGATTAAAGCGATAATAGCGCTTCATTATCCACCCATGAATTGAACGAGTCTGAATATCCTAACCATTTAACGAGTGATTTCTTCCCATGTTTTCTAATCACTTTTTCGATCCTAAATATTTCTTGAGTCGTCTTCTGTAGCTCCTGTTCATAGAATGAGCCCTGTATCTCCTCACCGTTAGAATCAGTAATCTTATAAGTTGCTGGATTTGTATACTGAACTTGCGCAATTGTGAACATTTCCTCAGTCCATCTAGGTGTATATCCTTTTTCAAATATGTTTTTCTTCTTCGTTATTCTGACTTTATCTCCAACCGAGAATCTAGGGGAAACAGGCTGTGAGACCTCTTCGCCGTATAAATTCATAAATACAGTCTTTTCATTCGTTTTCATACTAGCCTTAGCGGGAGTCATTTTGATGGAAGAATGTCTTGTATTGTTGTAATTACTAACCATTCCGTCTAAAACGTTGATATATCTTCTCGTCGAATTAGCTGTAAAGTACTTAAACATTTTATCTTTCATCGTCCTGTTCCACCTCTCGACTACGCAAGATTTTTCTTCATTCACAGTAGAGTACAGCTCGAGAAAATTCTTAACGTCTTTGTTATAAAACTCTTTCCCATTATCTACCCATAATTTAACAGGTTTTCGTCCGCTCTCGAGTATCTTCACGAAACCGCTTGCTGTAGATTTCCCACTCTTATCATTCAAGGGTATAATCCATCCGTACTTGGAAAACACATCTATAACGGTTAACAGGTATTTCACACCATCGTTTTCTTTAGCGAAGGCTTGCATATCTACTAAATCAGCCGCCCATATCTCATCTATCCCACTAGCGTACACTTTTCTATTTCTAAAATGTTTTACTACCGGTTTATGTAGTTCATCCGCTAATTGATCGGTCCATTTCGGATCGGGGCTTTTTTTTTTAAACCTAGCCCGAGACTCGATTTAACAGACAATATAGGTTTAACTACCGCTCTCTCCATACGCTCTCGGATAGTAGGATTAGGAATATTATTCAAATCATTAATCATTGCTCTATCGGCAACATTCCTAGAAGCCGTATCGGGGTGTTGATCGTAAGCCAAATCATGATGGTAAGCCGCGTTATCTACTCTGTTGATGGGGTTACTCCAATCTTTAGGAGTGCCGTCGGGATTCAGTCTCAAATCTAGTCTTGTCCCGGGTCCTGTAAACGAGTGACCTGGAAGATGCATCTCACCTGGATATTTAGCCCAAGGTAACTTTATCTTACTAGTGGCTGCATTCAACGAACCAACTACATCTCCGCCTTTCGCAGTGGTTCCTTTTACGAATTGAGTTTTTGTTTTCCCACATACAACGCATACACCTCGTTGCATGGGTCTCCCATTCTTAGCCACGACATCTTGTATATCTTTTGTTTCAGTCTGTCTTTTACACTTTACGCAATACATTTCAGTTTTAATATAGAACTTTTATATATTTAAAATGGAGGTGAAAGACTTAACGTGGAACGATTTACAATCGAAAAGATTTAATATCAACCTATTACCTAAAAGTATAAGGGGTGTAATAGTAGGAAAATCGGGATGTGGTAAGACGACGTTATTGTTAAACTTACTTTTGAGACCCGGATGGCTCGACTATGACAATTTGCAAGTATTCGGAAAATCTCTATTTCAGCCGGAGTACAAAATTCTTAAGAAGGCATTCGAAGAAAAACTACCAAAAGAAACGATCATCAAGCTGTTTAACATTCGAGATGAGATAATGAGGTCTAATATTTCTCCAGCGTGCGTTGTAGAAGAGATAGCGAAAGAGTTAAGAGACAAGTCGGATATCGAATGCAGATTTTACGAATCCGCGAATGATGTACCGGATCCGAGAGAGTTGAGCCGTGACAAGAAGAACTTGATGATTTTTGACGATTTACAATTAGAAAAGCAGAACAAATGCGAAACGTATTATATTAGGGGCAGACATAGTAACGTCGACTGTTTGTACCTCGCCCAGAATTATTTTAAATTGCCTAGGCAGACTATCAGAGAGAACGCAAACTTTATTTGTTTATTTCCCCAAGACATGAAGAACGTTTCCCATATCTACAACGATCATGTAAGTACGGACATGCCTAAGGAGGAATTTAAAAAACTATGCGTGGAGTCGTGGAAACAACCGCATCAATTCGTAGTTATCGACTTAACGAGTGAAAGGAGCAGCGGTAAATACCGTTGTGGATTAGATGAATTTTACATCCCCAATTCTGAATTAAAATAATATAATATACTAGTAAAAATGGAAGAACTCCTCGTGAAGATACAGGTGAACACAGCACAGACTGCGACTAACACGAATCCTAAATCGTCGTTTTACATTTTAGTGGGTAACGAAAAGGACAGAACCGCACGAATAATAACGAAGAACAATCCTGTAATCGAACTAGATAAAACCAAAAAGTACGAAATGGCTCTAGTCGATTTGTATACTTACTACGTGTTTCCTAACATAGACGCGAGCAACAACAACTTCAGGTATTCGCCTGACAATGGCGTGACGTGGTTTGACGTAGATATTCCGGAAGGGTCCTATGAGCTCGAGGATATAAACGACTACGTGAAGAAAATCATGAAAGAGAACGGCCATTACGATGCCGGAAACGAAGAATATCGCATTACGTTAGAAGCAAACACCAACACGTTGAAGGCGGTGTTGACTATCGCTACGAATTACGAGGTCGATTTTAGAACCGCGAACTCGATTAGAACCGTTCTAGGTTTCGAAAGTCGCCTATACATATCTGGGTATAACGAATCGGAGCACATCGTGAACATAATGAACATAGACAGCTTTCGAGTAACTAGCGATATAATCGGGGGTTCGTACTCGAATGGATCGACGACGAACGTGATATATTCGTTTTTTCCTACCGTCGGACCGGGTTATAAGATCATCCAAATCCCGGCTAATTTAATTTATCTCCCCGTTACGATGAATACGATTTCATCGATGGAAACGAGACTTACAGACCAAAATGGAAAACTAATTAACATTAGAGGGGAAGCGATGTCGATCAAGTTTCATATTAGAGAAGTGTGAAGACTTAAAACTTTATCTTAGTTATATATAAAATGACTCAGTACACGAACGTACGCGTGAATATTTCAGACGGGCAAAAAACCAAGATTAAACGAGCGCTCGAAGCGGGAATCGATGGCGTTAGTATTAGACTATCTCACGATGATCTGGATGGAGACCACGTTTTAGCTCTTACGAAAGCGCAAATTAACAAAATGAAGAAAGCTTGTCAGAACGGAAAGGGCGCGACGATCAAAATGAGTAAAACGCAATTAATATATAACGCTAAAGTCGAAGGTGGTTTTATCGGAGCTATATTACCATTTCTAGCTACTGCTGGAAAATTTCTTCTTTCTAGCGTACTGCCTAGTTTAGCACAAGGCGCTTTAACGGGTATAGGTTCCGCGGCTGCATCGAAAGTTGTAGATAAAATAAGCGCATCGGGAGTATTTTACGTTAAAAAAGGAGACTTGGGTTGTAAAGTAAGACTGGATGGAAATGGGTTGTATCTGTCTCCGTGGTCGAAAGGCGGTTCGATTGGAGCGGGGTTGTATATGAAAACGGGTAGCGGGTTGTATATGAAAACGGGTAGCGGGCTTATACTAGGTCCTAATTCGCCTTTCCGAGATATTTCGATTCTCGGTATGTTGCTTTAAAAAATAATCCTCGTATAAATAAAATGTCGGGATTCAACAGACCTATCCATAAATTTATAACAAGACCCACTCGTCGGGTTGAAGTTAGAACCCAACCGAAAGAGGTGCGTTGGACGTTGAAACAAGCGACGCATACACCCTGCAGGCAACTGGGTGGACTAAGATGGGAGATTTTTGCGCAAGAACTGATAACGATTCAACCTAGAGAAACAGCTATAGTGGTGTTAGGACTAGGCGTTCGAATGACAAAAGGATCGTGTGTAGTTTCGCTTAGACAGGAAATCAAAGCGAGTCTACGAGCTGGAGTCATTACCGGGCAAGTAGAAGACATCGAAATTACTATTCAAAACGACTCCGATTCCGTAGTTAGTATAATCGAAGGCGATTCGTTATGTTTCGTTAATTATATCGCGGTTTAAAAATAATATCCTATAATTATAAAAAGAATGGATATCCCACTGAAAACGAAAATCGATGGAAGCGCACACGTTTACCGACTTTCGAAAATCACTGAAATTCAAGAAGAGCTCAACCGGGAACGTGAAAAAAGAGAGACTCTAGGTAAAAAGTATCGTAAAGGCATTAGGATTATCAACGTAGTAGACGGTATATCGACTCTAGTCGCGTTGGGTTCAACTGCTTCAGCGATCACGGTTCTGTCTACGATAGTCGCGGCACCTATCGCGATAGGTCTACAAACACTGGCGGTTGGAGCGGGTGTTTTCAGCGTGATCGGACGCGTAATCAACAGAAAGCTCACACCAAAGGCGGGGAAGCACGAAAATATTAAAACGTTGGCCGAAGCGAGACTCAACGCCATCAGTCATTACATCTCGAAATCTTTGGAAGACGGTAATATTTCAGACGAGGAATACTCGTTAATTCTAAACGAACGCGTGAAATTTAACGAAATGAAAGAAGAAATCAGAAAATCGAGAAATAGCGGAGAAACTATAGCCGAGTCGTTGAAGGACGCGTTTGTGAAATCAAAGGAAAACGTAGAACGTGAAACGTAAAACATAAACGTAAAACGTGTGAAAATTCACGTTCGTTATCGCGTTTCATATCAATGTTTTAACGCGTGTTCCAAAAACGTGTTAAAACATTATACCACCTATTTAAAAAACAATGTCATTTCTAAAGATTAACGATCCCACCAAAAGAGACTTTATCGTCGAAGAGTTTCTGAAGACGAAGAAAAACATTCAACGAGATTATTTATCCGAGAAACTAGGCGATATAGGACTGCAGCGAGATTTGGTAAAGTTGTACAAGCCGATCGTAGACTCGCAATCGACCTTATCGAAAGAACAAAACGCTTTGTTATCTACTATTAAGGAAAACTCAGCAGCCGCTCTAAAAGCGCTTCCCGCATCGATATCGTCGTCGTTAAAAGCCATACAGCTTCCACAGTATCCCTCGATAGAGGCTTACGAGGATCCTATAGAAGACGTTAGAAGGTTAGAATTAGGAGATGTAGCAACGAACTACTTGTCTCAATACACCTCTAAAGACAAGTCTACCGATACGACGTTCGGTCTAAATTCTAAAGACGGGAAATTTTATATCGGAGACACACGCGTATCGTTCCAGAACGACGATATAATAGTCGGAGAGAAGACTTATACAGGTACTCCAGGACTTTGGGAGCTAGTGACTAGGGCTAAACCGAAGAGTTCGATTTACGACGACAACGATATGTCCGATTACGCCGAGATTCTAGACGTGACGAATGCCATGAGACAACCTAACAATCCGAGTAAACCGAAATCGTCAAGAAGTGAAAAGTACAGAAATATCATTAAACCGATATGGGAAATGAAGACTGGAAAACAGACACCGAAGTAAAGGAGTCGTCGTAATTCCGCAAGATCCGAATGCTTTAGTAGAAATGTTGAGTCTGCGTTTCGCTAGCTACGACGCGGGTAATACGGGAGTAAGAAATGAGATCGTTGGTATATGCGATGAACTATTACGACAAAAAGAGATCGGTAAAGAACAGTATAAAAACTTAATGTTGCGATTATAAAAAACTTTGAAGAGTTAGGGTCGTGTGATTCTGTAACTCGCTTTAGTTACAGAATATCGTTTACACATATGTCGTTGTCGTAAAGATCTCCATTTCATCATTCATACGGTTATGGAACGCAAGCTTCGCCGTGAGATACCTCTTTTCCAAGCTATTTAGCTTGTTCTTAAGGTCGTGAATGATCGACTCGAATTCATTAGCAACGATCTTTTTAGTAAGCTCATCCGAGCCATAATCCGAGAACAAACTCGTAGTCTCTTCAGTATTATTCTCCACGTTAGAGACTACTTTAATGTAGTGGCAATCGCTACACTCGCTGTCGCTACACTCGCTGTCGCTACACTCACTATAGCTACACTCGCTGTCGCTATACTCGCTGTCGCTATACTCGCTGTCGCTATACTCGCTACATTCTGAAGCGTCTCCGACTAGGTTGAAAACGTCGGTTACGAATTCACTACAAGCGTCTTTCACTTCGGAAATAAAAAGGGATATACTCTTTGCGTTATTACAAGCCAGAGTTAAAAATGAGCCGGCCGATTTTTCAACATGTTCTGAGTAGGAATCCATTTTATATTCTCGTGTTGTTTTTATATTAACAGGAGAATATAAATAAACATTCGTAATTCTAACATCGAACAATCCAGTTCTGGATATAAAAACTTAATATTGCGATTATAAAACATGCTCGTCATCGCTAATAGAAGAATTAAGAGAAAACACGTTATAGGAGGAGCGGGAATAATGGATTCTATTACGGGAGTTTTCAAGAAGCTCTTCACTTCAGATGTCGCTAAACGAGCCGCATCGTCCGCCCTTAGCGCGGGTAAAGACGCCGCGAGAGAGTTGGCTAAAAAGGCGCTAGAAGTTGGAAAGAATACCACCGTAGAGGTTGGTAAACGATTGATGGATAAAGCTGCGACTAAACTCTTAGCAGCGTCGGTTCCGAAGACGCCTGTAGTTGAAACGATACCAGCGCTTACGCAATCGAATGCGGCTATCTTAGCGCGGCTAATCGATAACGATGTAGGAACTACTGATATTAATAAGATACTAGCCGGTGATGGACTTTCTTCGACGGTCGTGTCCATTCGAGATCTCGTGCGTGGTCTCAACAAAAACGGAGCGGGATTGAAACTCGCCTGAGTTTAAATAAATAATCTTTAGTAATTAAAATGCAATCGAATATTCTAAACATTACAGCACCCACAGAGGTCGACGAAGGAATCGAAAAATACGAATGGCACGAATACGAACCAGCAGCGAGAACGACTTTTAACACACCCGGCGAGATTCGCATAAATATCGAAACTCAAGATCTATTTTGCCATCCCGCCGAATCTTACCTGCTTTTCGAAGGTAGGTTAGTCAAAGCGGATGGAACGGCGTACGCTAATGCTAACGCTGTAGCCCTCGCGAATAATGGACTCTTGCATCTTTTCAGTCAAATCGCGTATTCCCTATCGAATCAAGATATCGAAACGGTATTTCACCCAGGACAAGCAACGACGATGCTTGGTTTGCTTAAATATCCGGACGACTTCGCCAAAGCGCAAGGTCTTAATCAATTATGGTGCAAAGATACTGGGACAACCGCGGTTATAGCGGATAATGCAGGTTTCGCGACTCGTCAAGGGTATCTTATTCAAAAACCAACGACTAAGGGAACGTTTAGTTTCGTCGTGCCCCTGAAACATATTTTCGGATTCTGTGAGGATTACGATAAAATAGTGTACGGTTTTAAGCACACGCTAACGATGGTTCGCAAATCGGACAACGACGCTATTTTTAGACTCGCTGCCGCGGATGCTGGGAAAGTCGACGTCGAGAAAATCTCGTGGTTTATGCCGCACGTTACTCCGGCGGATATGGAGAAGATGCAATTGTACAAAACTATCGAATCGAAAGCATCGGTACCCGTCGCATATCGAGCGCGACAATGCGATACTATAGGGGTTCCTCAATCCAATACTTTTAGTTGGCGTCTTAGCGTCAAGACGGCTCCTGAAAAACCTAGATGGATAGTCGTAGGATTTCAAACCGCTCGAAGCGACGGCAACCAAGAACACAATCCATCGATTTTCGATCATTGCAACCTCAAAAACATGTACGTGATGATGAATCAAGAGAGATATCCGGCGGTCGACTACGACCTATCGTTTCCCAACCAGAAATTTTCGAGAGCTTATAGAGACGCGGCGTCGATCAGCGAAAAGTTCTACGGAATGGATCCGTTGATTACGCAAAGCAACATCACTCCAGCCGATTACAAAGATCTATATCCGCTCATAGTTTTCGATGTTAGTAAACAATCGGAAAGACTGAAATCGTCGGTCGTCGATATCCAAATCAAAGCTACTTTTAGCGCCGCAGTCCCCGCCGATACGCAAGGTTACGCGGTTATAATTTCGGATAAGTTGCTAAACTTTCAGTCGGATGGACAGAAAATGAGCGTAGTATATTAGTCATCTGTATGAAAAATGTATTTCATGTTTAAAGACAATCTTGTAGTATATAAAATGAAACTGCCAGAATTACACAAGTTAGCGAAAGAGAATAAGATTAAAGGTGTCACTCATCTCAACAAACCGGAATTGGTAGAGCTGCTGATCGAGAAAGGATTGATTCCCGAGGACAACTCCCTGGTAGGTAAACCGAAATTAACGAGAAAAGAATATCAAAAAGAATATTGGAAAGATCGTCGAAAAGAATATAATGACGATGGTAGATACGATAGATTGAAGGGTATCAGAAACAACCCGAAACGAGTCGTTATTTTTGACTTGGAAACGGGTGAGACCATCGAGTATTCGTCGATGCACAAAGCGGCTAAAGCTCATAGAGAAAACGCTCGTTTAATATTGTATTATAACGGAAAAGTATGGAGAAACAGATACGAAATTACGGTGTACGACGGAATCTGCGAGATCGATAAAGAGACTTCGAGAGCATACGATGAAACTATCGATGCAGTTGCACACCCAAGCGAAGAGTCTTCTCAATGATAAGATTTCTACATTTTTAGAAACCTATCGTTTGTATACACGCGATAGGTTTCTACAGTTAAAATTACAGACTTAGTTTAAGGTCGTAAGAATGCCGCTGAAAAGTCTCTAGCTATTATGGGTGTGGCGATGGACGAATAAACGAATATCTCGAGGTAATCGGTACCGGTTAGAAAAACTATAGTACTACCGGTTGAATTGTTATGCGCAATTCCCATACCCCCTCCACCCGCAATTTGCATGTGCGACACCCCGTTTTTATATAGGAAGATGTTAGCAAAAGCGGTATTACTCGCGTTACAAAATTCTATGTACGTCGTAACGATATAGTATCCGGCTTTACCAGGAGTGAAACGAGTCGGTCCTGTACTGTTATCACTACTATCGGTATTGAATCTTACACTATCGAAAGAAACTATTGTGTGAGTTGCAACGAGTATGGCTTGTTGAGTTAAAGTGTAAACGCTAAACGCGGGTCCGACTGCAGTCGTATCAACATATTTTTTAGTCGCTGCATCGCCATCACCGCTGGGATCGCGTAGGCCTGTAATGTGTGCGCCATGCATAAAGATGGGCTTATACACATTTATTTTAGACTGACCCGTCGACTTAACCATCTCTAAGGCGGTTTCATTATTTATTCCAAAACGAAATCCATCCGTTGATTGTAATGTAATTGGTTGGTTTAATCGACCTTCTATTTTATTCGTTGTATTTCCTAACAATATATTAAAAACTTTATTTCCAACTAAATCCTTACATCCTATCGCCCGCTTAAGCTCCCTACCGATGCTTAAGAATAGGTCGCCAGTCATGGTATCGCCAGTTTTAGACACTTTTAGATTATCGTTGGACGGTACATCGGCGCGATTCGTTATCAAATCTATGGCTTGCCCCCGACTTAGAGCCTCATCCATTCCTGCTTCCGAAACGTTCGTCGTAGGTAGACCTTTTATCGCGTGACCACCCATTTTTAGATTTCCAGTCGCCGGGTTTGCTCCATCCATTCGAAGGAAACTAGCATTTACTTGACTAAGCGTAACACCACCGGCAATTATTCTTTGCGTAGATCCTGAATCTGTATGTCCGAATTTATCTACTGGCATTGTTTTTTAATAAGATTATTTATTAGTTTAATGCAAGTCGTTTATGATTTTTTGAACTTCGCATCCGTCGCTACATGTTTTCTTCAGTACATACAAACACAAATGACCGCAAAACACTTCGTTATCCGGCTGTATGCGTTCGCTGTTATAAAACACCGGGCGCAGTAAACACTTTAATAGTTCGGTAGGAGGTGGAAGACCGTAACTATCAAAATATATTTTCTTGTTACCGTTCTTAAAAAAGCCGACCCAGTGTTGTCCTACCCCATTAGAATCGTCTAAGTTTAATATCCCACACTCATTCCGTGTAGGTTTTTTCGGTAGGGTGTCTCGTAAGAACACGCCTCTAAAATTCGGAATATTCAGCTTCTTCGCGGCATCTAATAATTCAAAATTCGTTAACGGTTGATTTGGAAGAACTACGCCTTCAACATCTATGTTTTTCACAGTTGTAAAACTCATTTTAATATTTCATCTAAATGTTTTATAAAGTAATACGCTTTTACTTCCTGCATTACATATAGCCAGCGATCTATTTTATTTGATTTTTGGATATTTTTAACCGCTAGCAACGGGCGTATATTCTTCCAATTCATAGCTTTAAGAAGTTCTTCTTCATCTAGCAAGTTGAACGATGATATCGGTAAAACATGATCGAGGTGCCAAACCGAACCGTAATTTTCCATAGTCATTCCTTCTTCTAACTGAAATTCAATCCATTTAGTAAATATTTCAAAGTCAACGCCGATAAGCTGCCGCGTCGTTTGTGATTTCGACTTACCTCTTAATGCTCTGCCAAGCCTAGACCTCATATTTTTAAGTAGTTTAAACCCCGGGTCGTATTGCTTTCGGGCTTCAGAATACGCATGATTATATTTATTTTTACATTCCTTACATGTATTATCTATCCCATCTTTACAAGATCTATTTTTTACATATTCTAATACGTTCTTTTCTTTCTTACAACGACCGCAAACTTTTTTATCTTTTATTTCCCTAGTCTGTAGTCTCAAATATTTTTGTCTAAGTTCCTTCATTTTGATACTTTTACACGTTTTACAATTGGTATAATACCCGCTCTTTTTAGATTTATCTTTTTGAAATTCTTTTAAGCTTTTTTCTATTTTACATTCAGAACACACTTTTAAGACTTCCATTTTATGTTAGTATATTTATTCTTTAAATAGTTTTCAATGAATAATGACCGTAAGCCAGCGTGCTTATACCATCTTCCAAAATCACTCGTTTGTCGTCGTCGGCCGACAGCGCGACTTTATTTACTTCTTCCGTATACATGTCGTGATGATACGATCTTATAACGTTCATTTTCCTTAACTGTTCTCTTCTCGTAAACACACACTCTTTGTAATCTTTGTGAGTTATTGTTTTACTAACAACGTTTTTCCTCACGCCCTTGCATTTTTTATGATCTTCACCCGATATTCTATACGAGTACAACTTCGACCTCAAACCTACGAATTCTTCGATCTGTTTACCCGCTGCCTCATCTTTGAACATACCAATGACCTTTTTATTGATCCCACTTTCTATACCAGATGGATGATCTTTCGCGTAGTCGCTCGTGTCGAACCTACTTCTAATGTCAGGAGCTATATCGGCGTAAAAATCGTCGGTCTTTATTTCATATGCCAACGAATCCGTATCGGTGAATAATAGCTTAGCCCTATCTCCGTACTTGGTCTTGATGTAATTATAATGAAAATCGTAGATCAATGTCTTACTCGAGTCTAAAATACACATACCTAGATATATCGGTTTGTTATAAAACAACTTGGTATTTTTCATATGAACGGCGATTAGATTTTCATCGAAAATAGTTCGACCGTCGTAATTAGGTTTCGACGCGAGTTTAATAGCTTCCTTCTCATCGCACACCAATCGTACGTCAACTCGATTCTCGATACATTCCATAGTCTTACCGAAGACGCTATTATTCATCAACTTGAAAAAGTCCTTCTCGAAATCGTTAGTAGCTCTCGTTCTCAATTCCGTATTCAAGTCGATATACTTTTTCAGCCAAGCGCTTTCTCCGAATATTATTCCTCGATGTATTTTCGTTATCTTCAAACCGAGACTTTCGTACAACTTTAAATTACCATAATGAACTACGTATTTCTTTTTATCGTTTAAACTCGGAATTAGTTTCGTTACATCCGATCCTGCGGGTTTTATACTCTCAGGAGCTAGAGGGTAATCGTTATGCGGGTGGTGTAGTTCCTTAGGTTACTCAAGATCGACTTCTAACACACACCCCACCCCATCTCGTTCGGTAATGCTTCTCCAATCGTTCAGCTCGTTATCGCTCATCCATTTAAACCCATGAGTTGGTAGAGCTTTGCTCATCGCCCATCCGTACAAGTTATTCGCGTCTAAGTAAGGAATGAATACCGAAGGCTGGCTGCGATCAAAATCTTCTCCCATGTACTCGTTGTTCGCTTTCGCGTATCGTTTCGAAATCGTGCTGACTCCCCCTCTTATTCCTTGCTTGATCATCAGTAACATATCGTAGTCGCTCAACAATTCCAACTCTACACCGGTCAACTTTAACGCCGCGTCCCAAGCTAGTCCGGGTGAAGTGTAATACCACGCGGGATCGAGCCTATAATGTTCGATACACACGTCTCTAAAGTTTTCGAATACATCGGCTAATAATAGAACATCCGAAAGATTATACAAGTCGTGATATTCTCTTAACGTTTTACAACGAAATACTTTCCATACATTTTTGGCGTGCTCGTAATCTTCATCGCTGATGTCTGAATCGTTCAGTTTAGAATAGAATTTATGCTTCGGAGGCAATTCGGTCTCGTTTAATCGTTCAATGCCGTCAACGTAATCGTACGCGTAAACACCTTTTCTGAGCAAAAGATCTAACTTCTCGCCTTTAAAGAAATCGCCTAGATTCTTACACTGATCTTTACGAAGATTCTTCGATAACGCGTCGAGACTCGAAGGCATGAATCTAAAACTGTCGATAAAACGTAATTCGCGCTTGACCGTTATCTCTTTTCCCTCTTTATTTACAAAGTTACCGACTACGATCTCTCGGCTAAACGATATATACTTCTCTTCGTTATTCGGAATACAGTTTATTTTCTCACCATTCTCACCTCGCAATTTCTTCACGAATAGATGGCTGTCGTATCCGGATAGATTATGGAATACTACAGGGAAAAACTTGGGGATTTTGTAGTTCATATTACAAATGTTATGTGCGGCGCCTCTGAATTTACCGCTTAAATGACAGTGATCTCTAACTCGATCTTTACCTAACTCTCCCCCACATATATGACAGTTAGTAGCTTCGTCGAAACATTTCTTCTCGGTCTCGCCGAATATCATATTCTTAGGGAATTTAAACTGGTTATATATTTCTTTTATATTTTCTACAAGAGAATCTACGAATATCTGAGCGACATCGTCGTCTTCGTTTTCAGCTGTGAACCTCACTGGCTCTTGGGAATAAACGCCGTCGTCGTAGCATTTTATGTGATAACAAAACGAGCTGGGTGTATGCTTCTGATATTTATTGGTGTAAGACGTGCTAGGATCGGGTGGGCATGTATCGATCGGTTTAATAAAAGATTCAAAATCAGCGTAAACGATAAAAGGCACTCTCATCGATTTAAAATAATGTTTAAAACTTAGCATGGTTCCTGGTTCGGGAAGAACTATTCGTTGGGCGTCTTGCTTCGAACAGTACTCGGTATGCTTATTCAACGATTCTATTTCTCTATAACCAAGCAAACATCTTTTACAATAGTGCATTGAATGCTTCGATTTTTCACTTCGTGATACCATCAATCTGTTAAAATTCTTGATCCAACAATAATGCTTCTTTTCTCCGTCGGAAATAAGCAACAGATCTATGCATACATCGCATTCATGCTTCGATATATACAATGGGTATACATCCTTTTCGTAGCCGAATACGTTAACGCTAACGTTATTGTTACGTTCAAACTTATTCATAATATTAGCGTCAGCAGCAACCGGGAATTCAATACCTTTCCAATCGAGTTTCTTTGATTGTTCTTTAAGATCTCTTGTGATTCTATGCGGATTGTCTTCTATTGGATTCAGCGCTCTAGTAACGCACCACTTAAAACATTCATCGTCGTCGTTTTTCAGGTTAATAATAGCCTGTTTATTGGCTAAATGCTCGGGAAGAGGAATATAAGAACTACCTTTCAATGGCTTATATACCACTGTATCGATATCCAACTTCATAACGGTTTTAAACCGCCAATTACTACCTCTCATCTGAAAACTTGCCATGCTCTCCTTAATTTTATCCACTGCGTTGCTATATATTTCACACACGTCGGTTGCGTCTAAAATGATATCGGTCTTTGATTTAAAATTAGGTTCGGCTTCGACTTCTTCCCCGGATTTAATATCTACTTTCTTCATTACGCAATTAAGATTGAATTGAACTTTTACCCCACGATTTTTCGCTAACAGACTGACTACCTGCGGTCTTACGGCGTTGAGAAAAGATGTAGGGTCGATCCCACTAGTTCCATCGATCGTGTATCGCTTAGTAAAACCTTTAATAGCCTTTGCGGTCTCTCGGATTTCGAACTTGTTTTTATTGGTTTTACTAAAAATACTCGAAACCTTCGACATCAACGATTCCAATCTTTCATTCACGGGTTTCTCTACCTTAGGAGGAATGTAACTAACTAACCAATCCGCAAAAGAATTAATACTAGACCTAACCTTATTCTTCACCTCATTCAAAACGGTATTAAAAGAAGATTTCCAAGTATTAGACGGAGGCGTATACTTACCTGGAACAAGCGTTGGAACCTTAATGTCTGGAACCGGAGCGTCTAACGGATTGATCGCAGGCCTAGGCGACATGAGTGCTACGAGTTCCGCTTTTCGCAGTCTCGAATAACCGACCAGGCATCTCTCTCGAGCGATATTTTGTAGTTCTTTAACGGTTTTTGACGAATAGTCCATTTTATTATAGACATTTATTCCTTTAAGCGATTTCATGAAATTAACATGTGTATCCATTTTATTATGGACATTCATGCCTTTAAGCCCTTTCATAAAACTAGATTGATAGAAACTATTGGAAACCCCCACCCGCGTAATCGTCCCATGACTCATAGGCGAGTCATCAAAACTGCGAGGATTTCCAATAGTATCGATCACGTGAAGTATTAGTCGCGTCATCGATACCGCGGGAATTTCCAATAGTTTCGATAACTCATACGATGGTGACATTACGACTATGTTATATGATCATCATCATCATCACGAGACATGCTGATGACGTCATGAACGTGGTTATTACACGACTATGAACCTAGTTATTGGGTGGTTGTTCCCGTGTATCCATTTTACTACTACTAACGCGCTTAAATCATATGCTTGAGCAATCCGTCTTAGGACAGTCTTAATGCTATTCCCCAAGAATGATGAACGGTTTGTAACCGTCGCCCGGCAGATGGCTTTGCAGCTCAGTCTGGCGACACCTGTCGACGAGGAAGATTGTCCTTGGTCTGTCAGAATAAAACACACTATATTCGTGCCTTGTCAAATTACTAATTGACAGGGATAAATATGAAACAGAACACACGGCCTGTCGGACAGTTCTCTCGCATGCACATACACAGAGCGGAGTAGGAGGGTAGAGCTAGCAACAGGAATATGGAAAAAATCGGACTTTAAGATAGATAGCTAGGTAGGGAGGGGAAGAGAACATATATACAGAGAAAGAGATAGAAGGGAGAGAGAGAAGAGGAGAGACAGAATATATTCGAATGGGACACGGTAGCCGATTGGTCGAGTACTCCACTGGTAACCCCAGGGCTGTAGTGGTAAAATTAGAGGTAAGTACATGCTACCGGTTAGTTTTTCGAAACAAATTAGAGGTGAGTATACACGCTGTATACCCGCGTATACCCTCGACTACAGCTCTGGGTAGCTCGGAGAGGACGGGTTCTATATCCTCCATTTAGACCGTTCCTGTGTAGGGACCTTTAGTAAGTCCTTCTCTCGCAATAAGTCAGCGGGCGGCTGGTGACAGGTCACTAGATAGTGGTGCTTAAAATGCATTAATATGCGAGCAATGAATGGACCACGAATTAAAAAAGCAACAAAACGGATGATGGGCTGAGTTGGAAGCCATAGAAGAGACTCGCTTTGGTAGAAGCGAAATGTAGGCGGTATTAATGAGAAAGATAAAAGTTAGGCTATGCTGCAAACGCAGTATAGGGAATGGTCTGCACTAGCGACCTGAACGTTTCGAAGTATGAAAATAAAGTTATGACTTCACCGCGGATTTTCAAGACCTGTGAGACAGGAGTTTATTAGCAAGTGAAATGATGCATTCACTATGCGTCGTTTTCCCGAATCCTAAGCTCAGCGAACTGTTACGTCGATCAAAGACAAGGAGTTAGTAGAGGATAAGATGATCTCATGGCTCTTTCTTTCTTTCTTTCTTTCATTCTCTCAAGTCTGCCTTGAGTGCCTCGGAGATGAGGTAATTCATTCGCTCACTCGCCCACTCGCCCACTCGCCCACTCGCCCACTCGCCCACTCACTCACTCACTCACTCACTCACTCACTCACTCACTCACTCACTCACTCACTCACTCACTCACTCACTCACTCACTCACTCACTCACTCACTCACTCACTCACTCACTCACTCACTCACTCACTCACTCACTCACTCACTCACTCACTCACTCACTCACTCACTCACTCACTCACTCACTCACTCACTCACTCACTCACTCACTCACTCACTCACTCACTCACTCTTTCTTTCTTTCATTCTTCTAGTCATTCAGTCATTCAATTAAGAAATTTAAGTAGTTCACGTCTCCAATGTAAATTCTTAATGTTTTTCGAAATCTAAGCTAATACAAAATGTCGAAGAGGCACTGAATAATGACGACAGTAGTTTCTAAGAGACATAACTGTACACAACTAATAGGCTACTATTTAAATGGTCGCTAGGGGGATTGACAAAGACAAAATGCTCCTTTAACTAAAATATCGACTTTCTTGGCGTTGGCATTTGACCGTAAAAGTTTAACGGCCGTCCTTCCTAGCAGACTATTAGCCTAAAATTCCACAAATTAAAACTCTACTGGCTATGTAACCTAATAGCATTTGAGTTGACAGCTGACAGCTGACCGTGTAAAACATCCTAGAAGTAGCTTTCTACTGACGATGCAATAAAAATTGTCGTTACGTTACAATTACAATTACGCAGACAAGAATATTTAGAAAAAAGTAGAGCTAAACTGACAAATCTCATAATTTGCATCATTTATATGCTTTACCTTTCATATTGAAATAATCTGATTGCCACTTTAATGACACGGGAGAAAATATCTCGGAGGCTTTCCTTTAGTAAGAAGGAAAATATCCGGGAGAATTGTTCTAAATCTCTAATACCTACACATCAACGAGCAACTCTAGCGAATGACTAATGTAATAACTCTGCATGCTACGTAAGACTTACATGTATCTGACGAATGCTTCAGAAACACTCAATCAGAAGAAAGAAGACCGCACAAAACAATACACTATCTCTCCACATGTCTTTCCCCCAAGACTGAAAACAGTATACTCTTTCACAAATCCTATCCCGATTCCGCCTCTTCCCCTTACCTTCCTCGCCGTTTCAGCTCTAAACACCATCCACCTTAGATTAATCCAAGAACTTATATTGCTCCATTGCTGGGAAGTCTAATATTACCTCTGGTTCCTTTTCCTGAGATTTCAATACGCAAAAGTAACAAAAGCTTTAGAAAAGTAGAATTTAAGAACAATAAATTGCACGCAGTTAAGAAATACAACACAAAAAATAAAAAATATGAATTGACATGACCCATATACCTGACCTGACCTTATCCTCCTTCAGTCAGTATTATTATTATCGCTTTTGAATAGGCTGGAGCTCTGCGCTTGGCCTTCGAGTGGCGCTTTAGAAGTTTGGAGATTACGATTACTACTGCGACGACTTATACTACAACTGCAGCTACTACTAACACTACTGCTCTCACTACTACCACCGCAATTACTGCTTTTACATCTACTGCTACAGATGATATCGAATGTCATTGGTTTAAGAACAGTTGCTTTGAAGCAAGTTTTTTATGCAATCGGAAAGTAAATTATATTGGAAATGCAAGGAAAATTATTGGGTGGAATCGGCCAAGTAAATTCCGTCCACTTTGATCTAGGCCTAAGCCAATTGTGAGACACGGTAGCCGATTGGTTATTGCGCTCGCCTTGTAACGCGTAGTGTTTGGGTTAAAGCCTCCTGTTAAACGATTACTGTGTAGACACCTCCAGCAAGTTTTTCATTCACTAAATGCTCAGCGACATCAAATAATGCTTCGTGATTAAATAGTGACTATTCTGTTGCTGCAGCCTTCGAAATAAGCTGCTGCACAATGACTCTCTTATCATACATTTCTGGTCACCCAACAACATGTCGCATGAGCAGCAGTGCTTCCCAGAAAGAAAACCCAATCTGAATTGGGGCGGACTCATGAAACAGCCTAGCCACCGAGTACGAACTCGCACACTTCGCCGCCAGCTGGCGACACACGTTCAGCCCATCACGACTGGTCGTAAGCTCCGCCCTTTCTCATAGCTATCGGGTTTGACATGTAGATCATTAATTTCTTCTGGTAGAGCTTCCTTCACCAGCGTATTGGCAAGGTCATACAAATGCTGACCGACAGTAATCCATTCCAAAGACCGTTGCTCCCTATTAATTGTATTAAGTTGACTTAATACTAATTACTTTTCAGATGATCCAAGGGGAAAGAGATTTCTTAGCGACTTGTTCTTTACCTATATGCAATGCTGGAAGTGGTCGACTCTTTCTTGACCACATGGCATCATTGGAATCCTCTTGTCTATCGGCACCAAAAGATAATTTTTCTTCGGTGTTTCCAGAGTCGATTTATCCGCGATGAGAACATGCGACGTCCTTCAGATTCAACAAATCAACACAGGACCATCGCCATTGCTTAGCACCTTCGATGGTTTATTACTCATCGACACAACACTCCATGCGTATTTCTTGTGTCTGATTTCTCCTAACGGAGGTTTTACAAAATTTATAGAAAATCTTCGAAAAATTTCTTCTATGTCTCTTCAATAATGTTTAATATTGTGAGGATAAACAAATCGAATTAATAGATTAAAAGAAATATTTGTCAGAATCTGTAAACCATAAGTGAGCTTAATTTCGACGAATTGTGTAAACATTTGCTCTATATCCAAACTGTTGTGCGACAATCAGTTGCTTCTTTTCTTTGTCGAAACAAATTCTCCCTGGACATGTCGTATTACCTTTTGATCGACAAAAAATTCTACCATTCCATTTAAGGTCGGAATCTAAGAGAATTACTCCACGAATGTTTAAGTTGGACACAAACACTTGATCGTCTGAATCGAGTGAGAGATAAGAAAAGTAACTCAGTCTTTGTGTTTTACTTGAAGGAATAAAACGACGGATGACCATCTGTCCATCTCTGGTCACTTCACTTATGGACCATTTCTCATCCAACTTACCATCACTCTCACTTGACCCGCTATTTCCCTTCTTATATATTATTTCCTCCCACTCGTGAAGGATAACGAAATTCCCGATTGATGTTTCCACTGCATGAAGAGGCCTCTTCACGTCTCTTGGTAACCGAATGGATCGAATAAGTTCTGCCTCTGATCCGTAGATCATCAGATTGGACGGTAACCAACTGACCACCAACAAATGATCATCACTGGACACTGACAGAGTACGTGGCGCATAATCAATGATCAACCATTTGACGATTTTCTGTTGGACATCAGTTTCTCTTGCAATCTTCCAGATGCATTTCTCTTTAAAGACCGAGACGTAGAGACAATTTTCCTTCTCACTAGATACAATGTCACATCGATCGTTTATCTCGTCTGCTCTGAATTTCCTCTGAAGACGAAATGGACTTCGATCCTCAAAGACGCGAATTACTTTTGATCCATAGACGACGTAGATTTCATTTCGCAGTTTAGTCACTCCACAGACTCCTTCTCTTCCTGCGTCGATTCTGTGAGCCAAGTTGATGGAAATTGAACACACGACTGAAACAACAAGAAATAATATTTAATTGGAAAATTACTGACTTAATGATATCTCTCTTATTTATTTACTAATATTTCTATTAAAATTGAGTGCAAATATTTAGTTTGTTTTCAATTACTGATTTCTTTGCTTATGTATTATTATTTTTAAATTATATAATTATATGATTCGAATTAAAGTGTATTTGGGAAAGATTTTGGATATTTAATGCATCTGACTCACTGCTGAAATAAAACAAAATTATTAATATATCAACAACTAATTATTATTATTCAGTCATTATGTTTCTATTGTACTATAGGAATTAGAATTAAGTGCTGCTGATTGTTTAGATCATTGAATCTGTTGCTAAAGGTGCATAAATATTATTCATTATAATTTATTTATATTTATTATTATTTATTAATTTAACTACCATTGTCGTTTCTTTTTCTGTGTATCGTTCTGAGTTTGTCTGCTGTTGGTTTTCTGCTTCTATATCTCGCTACAATCCTTTTAACTTGATACCATTCTCTACCTAATTAACTGATTTTTCCTGCTCATTAGCACCACTTTATTACTTGCTTTCCTTCTGACAACCTGTATCAATAATTAATTTCTGAATATCTCACTTTTTGTCTTTTTACATGCTTTCCATCTCACTACAAGCCTTTTATGGCCTCTGTGTCTTTCCACTTTTACCACTTGATATGTGTCTTCCAATCTAACCTTGTTTCTTCTAATGTTTTGATTTCACTCAAAATAGACCACATAAACACAATATAAATACAGTTACGGTACTATAGTTAGAACCCTCTATTGGTAGATAACGTTTCTCAAGGCTAAGGGATCTCTCTGTACAATAAGTATTATTCCAGACTGTCTTTATGGGTCTGTATTTGCATTTATTTTCACTATATTCACGTAAATTAGCGGAATTTTCATGGCCATTTCAACATCCTGCTAATTTGGTTAAATAGCGTTCTATTAGTCATTGCTTTTAATCTAAGCGCTACATGATATGTTTAAAGTTTTATTTATGACGAGTGCAACTTGCCAACGATTTTCTTGAATTGATTCCTGTCGATGGCTACTACCATTGAACCAGATGGTTGAATATCTTCAAAGAATGTATCTCTTAGCTGATTCGATTCGTACATCTTCTGAACATGTTCAAGGGCTGCTTGTGAACGACACCAGATCCAAACGACCACTGTCTGTCTGTCCACTTGAGTATTAAGGAATTCTAGGCCTTCTTCCATCAGTTCACTGATGATATTATCAGTTTGCTGTGATCTTAATTTGATTCTGTTCCGAAAGTTTTCGATCTTTTTAAGAAGTAGCTGTGTTTCCATTGACATTGTGCAGTTTGCACCACGACGTTTCACTTTGATTTTTATTACAGCTAAAAGTAAAAACCTATTTCAAGTGTAAAACTGCTTACTCGGATGTAATTTTAGTTAACTCCAGATGTATACTATGAATTTTAATCATATTAAGAGTAGGCCTACTTTAAGCGAGAAACCCAACGTAACATTTTCATAACGAACATTTTAAATTCAGTGTCATTACTGATAAGCTTATATGATTTCTCGTGAAAACGCAAGTACCATGATTGATCAATTTCAAAAATCAGCGAAAGACGTTAGGATAACATTTAGGTCAATCATAAGATAAAGTTTGGATTGTAAACCTCCTCCGTTTTCTATGATCCTCGCCACTGTGTTCTGGTTGGTTCGTCGAAGACCCTTGACGAAATTTGAAAGCTTTGTCTCGTCGAAGGTCCTCAGAAAGTACAAAAGCTCGGCATTCTTGTCTCGGATTGAACGTTGAAGTTGAATGAAGTGACTTTGCTCTTCCGTTATGCAGTTGAGAAATAATAGCAAAGCGATAAACTCGTCATTTGGTTGAACATTTTCTAAGATATATTTTTTGTTGTCTCTAATAACTGTTGCGCTTTTATTGGTTTTTCCAGAGAAATCTAAATCGACACAAACTATCACAACTTTTGAATGGTATCAAAGCTTTGTTACATCACGCTATATCATGTTCGGCAAAACATTTTAGTCCGAACTAAATTGAAACTTTAACGCACTTTGTTAGACAGAAGTGATGAAATTGATTCAACTCGAAAAACAACAATCAAACGAATATGTTTGACTCTTCATCATCATCATCATCATCATCATCATCATCATCATCATCATCATCATCATCATCATCATCATCATCATCATCATCATCATCATCATCATCATCATCATCATCATCATCATCATCATCATCATCATCATCATCATCATCATCATCATCATCATCATCATCATCATCATCATCATCATCATCATCATCATCATCATCATCATAATCATCATCATCATCATCATCATCATAATCATCATCATCATCATCATCATCATCATCATCATAATCATCATAATCATCATCATCATCATCATCATCATCATCATCATCATCATCATCATCATCATCATAATCATCATCATCATCATCATCATCATCATCATCATCATCATCATCATCGTCATCATATTCATCACCATCAATAACTATAGGCTTAGTGCCAATAGGTGTCAGACGCCTTCTTGACAATGTGTTTCCACTCCATAATGTCCAGTGCCGAGTGGCTCAGTTCCTGTAAAAATTCACTGTGTCGATATACCCCGTTATCGATCGAGTCAGTCGATCAAGTCGATCGAAACTCGGCCAAGTCGAGTTGGTCGAAAAATCTTCGACTCGATCGACTTGCAAGTCGAGTCGATCATATGTTTTGACAAGTCGAGTCGATCGTTGTTTCCTCGACTTGACTCGACTTTGAAATATTTTCTTATTATTTTTTGCTGCTACTTCACAAAATGACCCACATGATGTGATGACGTAATGCTTTGTAAACGCACAACTACCGTTTTAACCTGACTTGAAGTTCAGAGCAAACTATGAGCCTCTTGGTGATTTCGTAGGCCCCCTATAGTGGAAGCTGCAGATACTTTTTTAAAACAGTTTCACGGTGAAAATGGAAAGATTAAGATGCGCTAAAAATGCGGCTTTTTCCGGATATTTCAGCTCTGTGGTCAGCATGATGTAAAAATAGTTGTTATTTTTACATCATGGTAGTCAGTAACGACGATCTCAAAACGTTCGAATGTCTGTAAGTTAGGACGGGACTGAATGCTTCGACTTTGGCCAAGAGCAGTGGCTCGGAAAGTGTTTAATAGTTGCGTGAGCTAACCTCAGCCAAGTAGGTTACAGACCTAAGATGGATAGAATTATACATTCTATCCGATATGACCAATAAAAATATTTTGTAATTTTTTCAATCAATGGAAAAGTTTATTATACTAGACCTACATATTCATAAAATTAAACGCGTCTATAGCACAATAAGTCAATAACTACTTTAGAAAGGATCAAATACAAAGCGCCAGCCAAAAATTGTGTGAGAATTCTTGTGCCTCGGCGCTACATAGCCAAACCTTGAGTGAGCATTGGCTCCTTTGGCGCCATGGCTCCCGGGTCCCTGGCCAAGAGCTACAGTCCAAGTCCGAAGTCGACAAAGTCGACCAAGTCGATCGTTTATTTGCCAAGTCGATCGAGTCGACGAAATGTCGACTAGTCGACAAAGTCGATCGAGTCGATCGTCGGCCGAGCCAAGTCGATCGTAGCAGTTCGACTCGATCGATCACGGGGTATATGTGTCGAATATCTGGATAACCACCTAACCATAGGCCCTATGTGTGAAGATAATGACACTCTGAAAGTTTTCAGACTAAGTCTATTTTAAAATATTTTATCAAAGTAATCCCTTGTGGTCGAGATTAACAAGTTTGACAGTATTTGGAAAACATCTCACCTTCCAGGTAACGCCAGATTGCATACTTGAACCGTTGTCGGGTAATTCTTCGATTGAAGCAAACGTCGACTGATATGAGAGACCTAATAACTTCTTCGTCTCTTTGCTTTGTTGATGAATTCAATATCCAATGTAGATATGACTTTTGGAGGATAATATCCATCAGCTCCAGTGGAATATCGTACAACTGAAATGAAAAAAATGATGCAAAGTTTACACTGGAAGGCTATATTGGATGTTATAGTAACATTGATTAGTTAGCCTAGAATTTTACTAGAGATGCTGAATATGTTGGCCTAGCATAGATGTCAAAAGTTCAGAAGACTTACCTAGTAGTTAAATCTTTGAAGTATTATTTTAAACTATGTAATATTGTGGCGGAAATCAACTTCTTTCCCTCCACCCAGGTGTATCTCTTGTACTCCCGAGTCAAGCCGAGTGGTTAAGAGGGCCCGGGACGTGTGCGCGTAGATAGGGCCTGCGGGGTCGTCGAAGGACCTACGAGTTTACTTACAACCGGTCGACTCAACAATTGACAAGACCGAATAACGACTGAAGACTTTTCTTACCATAACGAACGATCACGAATAACTGGATATTTCCATACGATTGTGAAACCAAACCACTTCTCGTGTCAGGAAGAATAATCCGTGTAATTTTACAGAAATTATCACTTACACAATTCACATTCGCGGTAATCGATCACTGGGCGCAAGAAATATCTCAACACTATCTCCACGACGGCCGATAACTTGCTACTATCCCTATGTGTTCCTCCGAGATGCCCCACCGTCGGACAAGAGCTTCGCCACTAGGGTTCCTAACCGGTCTCTCTTTGTTCGGTTTCTTCCCTCTTCAGATGCCTCAACGGAGATCAATAGCTCCGCTGCTAGGGTTTCTAACGCATCGCTCCCTTTATGTCGGCAAGAGGCCCCTTTTATACTTTTCTCGGAGGCCTCACTGGGGCACTGGCCAGACTGCGGCACCATTCCCCGGGCACTGGGCCTCACTGGGGCATCAGTGCCCGGGCACTATGACTCACGAGGCCCCGGGCACTAGACCCAGCGGGGCATCAATCCGGGTCTCACAAGGCCCTGGCGCACCCGTTAACCTTTGCTATGCCCTCCCCGAGATCATCGTAGGCACCAGGCCGCATTGGCCAAGTCTTCGGCTGGGCATCAGTGCCCCAGGAAGACACTGAAGTGCATTAAGGTCCCCCCCTTGAGATCATCGAAGGCACTAGGCCACATTGGCCAAGTCTTCGGCTGGGCATCAGTGCCCCAGGGAGACACTGAAGGGTATCAAGTTCACCCCTTGAGATCTTCCTAGGCACTTGGCCACATCGGCCAAGGCTTCGGCTGGGCATCAGTGCCCCAGGAAGACACTGAAGTGCACTAAGGTTCCCCCTTGAGTTCATCGAAGGCACTAGGCCACATTGGCCAAGTCTTCGGCTGGGCATCAGTGCCCCAGGTAGACACTGAAGGGTATCAAGTTAACCCCTTGAGTTCATCGAAGGCACTAGGCCATATTGGCCAAGTCTTCGGCTGGGCATCAGTGCCCCAGGGAGACACTGTATCTGGAACCTTAGGACCCGCCAAATTCAATTGCACACAGGAATGAAACTTCTAAATCGCCCACTTTAGGGATGGTAGCCGACCTCCCCACAATTCCGCTACAATATGCGCGTGATATCAGAGTGCAAAATAGGCTACTTCATAATACTCTCAACGTTTGTAACTTTCATACTGAATAATTTCTGCCCTAACTTATCTGCGAATTTCTTGAATTATTTAAATCTATTGCCTTGTTTGGTGCTAACTGAAAGTTCTAATCTCTTTTTTTCTTTTTTCTTTTTCCTTCAGGCTCGAATTAATCCCTCTTTGGAGAGGGGTCAGCCACTCGGATCCTTCTCTTCCACTTGTTTCTTTCTTGAGCGTCTTCTTTCTTCAGTTTTAGGAGTTTTAGGTCTTGTTGTATTGTGTCTTCCCATCTCTTCCTCTGTCGTCCCCGGCTGCGGCGTCCATATACCTCTGCATTCATGCTTCTTGTCACACAGCTATCATCCTCTTTTCTCATTACATGTCCATACCACCTCAGCCTGGTCTCTCGTACTTTGTCAGTTATACATGCCACCCCATGAAAGTTCTAATCTCTCCCATATTAAAGCTTTCATCTCAGATGTAATCTCATGGGCTAACTCAAGTCTACTCTACATAATGCTCCCTAGTTTTTCTGATATCTACTGCGTCAAATTTTATTGGTTACGTATCACGGCCACAATCGCTACTAGTTTTGTGATATATTTTGAATATGAGTTATTTATGCAGCAAGAATGTTGAGTTGTCATTTCTCTACTTTAGAATGTTGCATATATTCAATATTTCACAAACAACTCAGGACAGTTTCAAACTATCAGATCTATTAGATTGTTATACATGTAAAGCGCTCTTGTTTAGTTTCTGAAAGGTAGGCCTACTGTACTAATAACTTGACACAGCATACGAAACTAAGTCATAGAATGCCGACTCATAAATTGATATCTGAACCGCAATTGCGCTATTTGAAAATTGCTATTTCAATTAACAATTAACCTGATAAAAAATTTAATTCAAAATTTCAGCTGAGACAACAGCTTTGTAATTTCTGACCATAATTACGTTAAAGTTCATTACCGCGGCGTCGTAGATTAATAATAATCGAATCTGATGACCTATACACAATTGTCGTTTGTCGTTTCAAGCGATATCTCCAAAGTGTTAGTGATATTATCAAACTTATTCTATATTATTTATATTATCTTACCGTTGTGCTTGGCGCATATTCATTCCGTTCCTCTGTTGCATTCTATAAAACCATTTAAAATAGTAAAATTTTGAAAAAAATAGAATTAGAAAAGTTAAAAGAACTTTCAGTATTAAATGCGATCTACATTGCTCCGTTTTCTAAACATTTAGTTTATTACATCAATCAGTTAGACTAGCCTTATGAATATATAAAATCGTTTGATTTTTCTTCTATTAGCTGATATTCAACAAGACAAGCACATATTTGATCAACTGACAGCCAACAACAAAAAACTGAGATCTCGTGTTTTAAAATTGTTCCCAAAATTTTGCAATTAAACCAACTGAGAAAATTCGAACTTCGAACATATAACATCAGTCCAAAAAGCGATGTCAAAAACTTTCTCCAATCAGCAAAATATATATTGCACCTATTTATATGCGCTGAAAGATGCAACCTAAGTAGAGATATCTATTACACCTAAAAGGTGATGTTTTATGCTCGACAAAGCACGATGTGTCCTGGTAGACTCAGAATAGACCAGTTAGAACAATTTTCGTAAAGACTATTCCCTGCAAGTAACGGCCTAGCAAAATCAAATCTCGTAGCCATGCTAGATAAGCATTACTTGTTGAAAGTGAATGCATGGTAAAAGAATGAAGTTTTCTTCGAATTTAGGTTCATGGATGGCATTAGAACAAGAACTTCAGTAGGCTATCCAGTTACCCAATCGAAAGACGCCATAAGAAAATTGAGGAGTCATGCTCCTTGGCTGAAAAACCATAACCACGCTATTTACTCTATTCCTTCGCAATCAACAAGTTACTCTCACATTCTTGTTGTGAAAGTGCCTGATATGTTACATACATGTGTAGGTATTTCAGGATTTTTCTCATAATCTGTGACAGTCGAACATCACTTGGACTAAAACTAAGAGGCACATTGGCCTTAACAAATAACCCGGAACAATGGAGTTGATTTATTCGTGCCCATTGCAGGCAAATGGAACTGATAGTAATGACAATGCTGATGATGCTACTGATGATGATGATAATGATGGCGCTGATAATAAGGAACCGTCACCCTGTATGTACTTGTTTGGTCACTTCGCACGTCGCGTTGACAAATAGAACCACGCACGATGCTACGAGCTTTGACATTTGGCTCCAAAGTGTTTGAAGAGACCGATAAAAGAGATCGGGGACACAGGGATCCACGCTATGGAGCCAGAACTCCGCCGCTGAACATCGGGCTACACACAGCCTCGAGACGCGCCAGAGTCTGGGACGGTTTGCAAAGAGTCGTGGAAACGGCAGCGATCCAGATAACGTCTGGAAGAGTCTAATGGCGATTGGTTTCAATTGTTTCTGTTACATTAGGCTAAGGTACAGGTTTTCAGTGTAAAACAAAAGCCTCGATAGAATCTTCCGGCACGGTTGAAACTTAAAATTGCCTCCCGTTACATTTTATTTTCTGATAGTAGATTCTGTCCTTGTTTGAGATGTAAAAGTTGTCAGTCGGCGCACTGAACAGGATCAATATTTGACCTATTTATACATGAGAACTGATTTCTAACTGACCTATAACACTAGTATTTTCGATCTTATTTCTGTATAAGTGTTAGTAATAAAGTTCTTTCTTTCCCGAATACCAAACTTAATTGATCATACGCAAACTTGGCATTGCTTTGCAAATATTATATTGACGTTGTTTCTTTCAGATTAGACCTACCTCTTTTTCGAACTGTAGGCTATGCTTCTGGCGTGCACGATTACTTTCCTTGTCGATTCGATTTTGTTTTCCTGCATAGGCACCCATATTGCTCGTTAACAGAAATTAATCTGAGTGTTATGTTTGATGTTATTTGCCTTATTTAACGACGCTGGTTCACGTAACCAACGTTGATCTCGTAAGACCCTTTTGATACTATGAGAAATGGTAACGGATGTAACATAAGGAATTTTTAGCATATTAACTGATAAGGAAATTCCCCACCAAGTATATGGCCCGCCACAGCTATGATAGGCCTATATCGAATGCGCCGGAACCACAGCCACAGATTCGACTAGGCTTATGTATGCGTATAGAAAGTCAACCACATACTCACCTAAGACTATACATGCGCCGGAACTACAGTAACAGAATCTAATAGGCTTATGTAAACGTCTAGACCTCCAGCCACAGATACAGAAATGTTTATATATGCGCCAGAATGGTAGCCACATAATCAGATAAGCTTCTATTAATTTATTATATGCATATATGGCCAGCCACAGAATCAGATAGGTCTATATAATTATACGCCTATATGGCCAGCCACTGATTCAGATAGACCTATATACAGTATATGCGCCTATATGGTCAGCCACAGATACAGAAAGGCTAATATATGCGCGAGAAAGGTAGCCACAGATTCTGTGGCTGTCGCTCCGGCGAATATATAAGTATTCAGATAACGTTTCTGTCCCACATCGACTCAAGGTAACGCTCACATTCATAGAAGGGTATTTCTGTTTTTCAATTTGCAATACTTGACCTCTATTTCTCCCTACAGGTCTACACTTCCAAACACATGACAAGAAATGCATGATCTCTTTGAGGCATGTTGGCAGATTTGTGTCTGAAGGCGACCTAGTCGCAAGCAAACACATTGCTCTCTTGAGCCTATACAGTAATACTAGTAGGCCCTAGTATCGTACAAGGCCTTGTTTGTCTTTATGCATGGCTCTTTTCGCCGATATAAATTTTCTTGCCAGCTTGCTGCGGCCTATGTTTACGAAGTTTATCGTCACATGCTGTCATGATGTTCAACTGCTATTCTCATGTTAATTTGTGTTTGAATAATTAAACATACGAGGTAAGGATCTGTTGAGTTCGGTGACCAACTAACCGTGACCACTGTCTCTGAATCCGGATGTTCAGGTTTTCGTGTTGCGCAAGTACGATCACATCAAGCAATTGCTCGTCGATTACCCTTTCCATTCAAGTACCTCTGTTCTTTTAAAATCGTTATAATTTGCGCGTAAATTCATACACTCATACATTCGTACTAGTAGGGGGTAACACGGGGTTGAAATCATGCGCTACAAAAAGCCGCTTGATATAAAGACTGCCTCTATAGAAAAAGGGTCCACAGAGGCCTACAGGACCCACTGACCCTTATCACAGATCGCTTTCCAAGCAATGTCTGTGGGCTATCGTGGCTTAGAAGTCTTTTGAATCATGGTGCTAAGTGGATCTTTGAAATCGGGCTGAATAGAAGTCCTTTGATATAAAGACCGTCTCTAAGCCAATTCGGCCAAAGCCAAAAAATAAGGATCATGGATTGCCTTAACACATCAAACCGCAAGAGTGTCGTTTGCTGCCGGCCGAGACCCTCCCAAGAGGCCGGCTCAAACGCAAATGAAACTCATTTGCGAGTGTAATAGTAAAAATTATAGCCCACTAATCGTATGGTGGTGGTGCGCTAGGAATAACAGACTCACTACTCCAACCACCTACGATGAAAACTTTTATTTTGAGGTTCGCGGGCAAGACCCAGCGCTGGTTAGTTTCTTGATTAGTTCTGCCACCATCTGGTCTTTGCTTTGACTCGGCAACTCTTTTTTTCCATTCTTGCTTTGTATATCACGTTTCATCGTTCTATATTTCTCCTCCTCTCCCAAAATAAGCTTATACTCTTCATCGCTAATAGCCGTGTCTTCCAACGCCTTAGAAATGTGGTCATGAACTGTGTTTAGTTTACTTTCCGCCAAAATACAAATTTCGTCGTGTTTTGAAGCTTTAGCAACAAAACTTCTACTGACAACATTTCCAATAATATCCAGAAAACTCGTCGCTATGGCTAAACTCTCCAGAACAATACCAGGAATAAAACCAATACCAGTGGCTAACATAGCTGCCCCACCCACCCCAGTTCCAAGACTCACTATAGCAAGGCCGGCCGAGGCCCCATTAGCCACATCTACAACCCTCTTATACTTTTTGCACAGTTGTCCTCGACTTATCGCCTCAGATCTCAGGAATGCTTCTACTTCACCAATCTTCTGCAGACGAAACGTCTGCGACTTCGTGTCTGACGAAATTGTTGACTCCATAAGCGGTGGGTACAAAGACATAGTTTTTTTATAGTTGCTCTATCAGTAACGTTACGTTTAACTCAATAGTTGAAGTACTTAAAACGCCTCTCTTTTTTCCTTCAATTCGAAAACTCGTTTGTCCTGGAATGAATATTGCCCTAGATGCATCAAACTGTCCACTTTGAATGTCAACTGTGCGATCGATGCTACCCGCGGCTGTAATAATGCGAACTGACGCATCACCGGTACTAACACCAAACATTGTAAGCTTCCAGAACCCGCCCTCTAACGAAACCCCCTGATTGGTGGTTTGCAAAGTTATACACGGAAAACGCGCAGCGGTCAATGGAAGAGTTTGCCACGCAGTCGTGGTTACCGTTCCGGCCGCCGTATAGATATCGCGGTTGTGGTAATCGTCAGACACGAAGTCGATGTGCTGTTGAGGCACCGCGGTCAATAGCTCTGCGGTGGGCTTCGGGATGTCGTACCCCCAGTGGGCTACATCACCTAGACTGTCTATGCTGTATTTGCACATGTCTATTTCTCCGTGTTGACGGAGATACCCCCGAATCTTGTAGTGCGTGTCAGTCATATTTTTCTATACTACTGACTGTCCCTCGTGTTTAAAATATGTATAGATCTGGAAGTGGGATATTCCAAAAGTAGGTTGTGGTGGGCTGGTGGCCAAGACCATCAGCCTGAATTTTTTGTATAAACTCTGAGTTGTGAAGGTGAACTCTTGCGCAGAATTAGTCAAAGTGACATTGGAGGTGATGAGCGCATCAAATCTATTTCCACCATCGGGCGGAGTCCCATAAATCCTCCAGGACGTGATACGTGGTGCAGTAGGACTAGATCCCCCAGCCAGACTAACCTTCCATACTCGCACAGGCGTTGGGCATTCAATCTGTAACCAAGTCCTACTACCCTGATCCAAAATATCGGCTCTCGATGTGGACGCCGTCTTCCACTCACCTCTCACACCCGAGTTGAATGCCATATGAGGCGGGTTAGTGGGTAAAGATTCGTTGGCTGAGGCAATAAAACCCGTTTCGGAAACGTTTCTGGATAGGGGCGGAATGTGGCCGCTGTAGTTGAGAATCTTGAGGCCCGCCGCGTATCGCCTTTCATTAGCTATCTCACTGTCTACATACCGCTTGTTAGTCAGGTACCATGGTCCCGAGGGCGGCGTATCATTTTTCGTAGTGGCGTTGGTGATCAGCTGCGTCACTTGTTTCAAACTCACAGCGTCGCTATCGGATCCTGAAATTTCCGTTGGGAGTCCAGTCACTCTTTTACCACCCATAGCCAGATCACCGGTCATGGTACTGCCGGATTTGAGCACGCATGCGCTCCTAACGATAACATCTTGCTCGTTGGCGTACCTCTTAGCAGCTTCAACTTTCTGGTCCGCATAGAGTCTAACGGAAGCTCCAATCTCAGCGTTTTTCACGTCAACGTATCGTTTATTTGTCACATGCAACGGTTCTGTTGGTACTCTATCACTCTTTGTCATGTTGTCGGCGATCAGCTTCGATACTTGTGCCATACTCGTCGCGTCGCTTTCGGACGTTGCTGCGCCCGTAGGGAGCCCAGTAACTCTTTTACCGCCCATGATTAAATCACCAGTCATTGCATCACCAGCTTTAAGCACGCATGCGCTCCTAACGATAACATCTTGCTCGTTGGCGTACGTCTTAGCAGCTTCAGCTTTCTGGTCCGCATAGAGTCTAACTGAAGCTCCAATCTCAGCGTTTTTCGCGTCCACATACCGTTTGTTAGTCAAGTACTTTGGTCCAGCCGGCGCCGTATCATTATTCTTAGTGGCGTTGCTGATCAGCTGCGTCACCTGTTTCAAACTCGCGGCGTCGCTATCGGATCCTGGAATTTCTGTTGGGAGCCCAGTCACTCTTTTGCCACCCATGGTCAAATCACCAGTCATAGAATCGCCGGTTTTGAGCACATGCCCGCCTCTTACGATAGCATGCTTCTCGTCCACATATCTTCTAGCGGTGGTGACCTTCTCATCCACGTACTGTCTGTAAGAAGCGTCGCGGGAATCTACATACCGCTTATTCACCACATGCAACGACTCCGTTGGTACTCTATCGAGTTTTACTAGAGCGCCAGCGACCGCTGTTGACACTTGTTTCCAACTCGCTGCGTCGCTATCGGATCCTGAAATTTCTGTTGGGAGCCCAGTAACTCGGTGGCCACCCATAACTAAACTTCCAGTCATTACGCCGCCTGATTTGAGCACGCACGCATTCCTGACGATAACATCTTGCTCGTTAACATAACTTTTAACAATAAGGTCCTTGTCATCTGCATACCGCCTAACAGAATCTCTCAGCCCCGCATTCTTCTCGTCCGTGTACTGCCTGGCATCGATAAGTTTTTGGTCTGCATGATTTTCGGCCGCGGTCGCCTTCTGGTCCGCGTATCGTACCACTTGTGCCCAACTCGCAGCGTCGCTATCGGACGTTGCTGTGTCTGTGGGCAGCCCAGTAACTTTGTGACCACCCATTTTTAGAACGCCAGACATCGTTCCACCGGTGATTTGTAAGTTGTCCTGATCTATGATGTCTGCATAAGCCTTTGTCGCGGCGTCTGTTTCCATCGTGGGCGTTCCCACGTTTGTCAGCCGAAAACCTCCAGCCGACAGAATTCCCATCATGGTATCACCCGCTTTGTGGACGAGCCCAGCGGCGCTTATCTGCCCCCCTCCCACCCCACCTCCACCGTCTCTTCCAAATTTATCAACCGGCATTTTTATATACAAAAAGGTGACGGAAGTCTAACATAGGTCAAGAATGATATCTTCAAAATTCTTTCCAGCAGTGAGCTCTCTTAGCACGGTCAGGCAGAGATGACCACAGACCACATCATCGGGACCCTGCAGCTGGAACGTCTGTGTTCTTATGGAACGGTTTAAATATCGAGAGATTTCGGTAGGCGGATCCAGCCCATAACTGTCAAAATAGACTGCTGTAGGTCCATCTATCCAATAGACGACCCAGTGAGTACCATCGCCGGAACCGGAATCTAAATTAACAACTCCACACTCCTTCTCACGAGCCACGGCGGGCAGACCATCTCGCATGAAAACACCGCGGAAATGCGGCAGCGCTCCGGCAACTTTCTCTATATCGAAGTTGCTCAGCGGTTTTAGTTTTTTTGTCCGATGTACAGGCCGGATCCTTTACACATTGAACAGCAACCACCATAAGTCTGGCGCCCGAGGTATAAACCGGTCCCGCGGACCTGAGCTTCGAGTTCGCGATTGTGACGCGCGGCCTCTGCTAAAGCCGCGTCGTCGATCCGTTTTTTCTCGGCTTGGGCCGCATCGCTGGCCTGTTTCTTGCGCAGAGCCTCTGCATCGCTGGCCTGTTTGTTGTGCACGGCCTTTGCCACCTCGGCGGCCCCTCCAGCCGCGGCACCCACCGCGGTTAACCCGCCAAAAATCAGCGGGAGGAGAGCCAGTAGTGGAAGAAATCCGCCCGATTTTGTCATCTTTTTCAGTTGCGTTTTGGTGAATCTCAGCTCCATGCCAACGCCTTCCGAAATCTTCCTCACGATTCGGGCGGCTTGAACTTTTGTCAGCGCGAGCTTATCGTCTCCACGAAGCTGGCCATGAGCGAGTCGGATCGTGGCACCAGTGCCGGCTCGCGCAGCTCTAGCTAATGTTTGCTTTTGCCCTTCGGTCAGTGAAAGGCCGAACGCAACGTATTCAGTTTTCATTTTTGGAAAAAATATATCTAAAAGAGGGCCTTGTATCTAAATGTGAAAAACCGATTTCTAGTAGACGACGTTGAATTTGCTGCCATCCGATTCAAAATTCAGGAGTCGGTCACTGATCAAGACGGCATATGCTGTCGTATTATTTGGTACCCCTTCGTTAAAGTCCACCTTGATTTGTATGTCCTGTACAGAGGTTTTAAGTCGTTCAGATTGCCTGCGCACGTCCAGAACGAAGATCGGAAACAAATCTACAAATTCGATTGGTGTCGGTTGGCATGACGATTCACGCGCGTCTATGCCGCAATATTCTTCCTTGAAGTCACGTAGGGCCTTGTAAGCGCGAGAGGTTGTCCTCTTGGTGAAGTCGAGATTCATGTCAACAACCGGGTAGCGATCGCTGTTGAGCATAGCGAAAATGTTGCGAACCTGCACATGGTCAAACAGTGCCGGATTCTGGCCTTGATGTGCATTCTTTCCAGTCTGAAAAGCAACAAGAATCCAGCGTGGCTTTTCCGTGCCCGACTTAACGCTCAAACGCCAGGAAAAAGTCGTCGCTCGTGGCACCGCAATGTTGTCGCATTGCATGGCGCGGAATGCTACAGGTACCTTAACCTTGGCTTCAATCTGCTTCATAAGCATGCTTTTATACTCCAAAGCGGGTATTATATGCAGCATGAACCAGGAGAGTTTAGTCAGCGCGATCTGGCCATTGGTCGCAGCGGCTTCCTTGAAGATCGCGTCTGCATCCCCCTGCCGGCTCAGCAGTAAGGAGTGTTTAATCCCGTATACGACCTTGTGATAATCATCGCAAAAACCGAATAGATGTCTTAAGGGAACGATGAATGAAAACGTTCCAATAGGGACGGGTTTTCCAATGATCATCAGTCGACGGGCCTCGAAGCCGATATTCGCAGCCGCCGCTGCCGCTGTCGTGTCCTTTTGCCAACACATGTTTAAACCTTCGCCTTTGGAAAAATCATCGCCGTAAACCAGCATGCCTTTCATCGTCGTGGCTTGCCCAGGAGACATGACATTCTCTATCTCGGTGTTGTTAGCCAAGTATCGAATCTGAGAAAACATGTACGGGATGGCGTTGTTGACGAATGACACCAGCGAGTCTGCGATGTAAGCCGCGCCAGTTGATGTAAGCCTGCCCTCCACAAGAAGGTAGCTCTTGGAAGGCTGTGTGAAAATGTCTTGGTTCTGGATGTCTATCTGTATGGCCTGGCCATTGTTGATAGCCGCAGGGTTTTGTGATTCATACTCGCGGTATTCAAACGATTCGATGCTATTGTCATCGGGCACCGCCGAAGCGATGTCCAACATTTCACTCGGCACGTCAAATGCTGCCATTATTATAGTTAAAAAAGTTCAAGCTTCAATTATTAATCATGTTGCAAATTAATTTCATATGTGGTGGGTTAAACTTTTTTTCCGTTTTGTGAATTAGTCGGAAATTTTTTTCATTTTGCAAGAAACAGACCCCGCGCATGAATCCGCGAACGCGAATGAAATTCATTTGCGTTTGCGTTTGCGCCGCCACGACTCGGCTTTATAGTTTTGAAACCGGATCCAGCAATGCGGCTGTTTATGTCGGCCATTGTCGGAACAACGGGTGGTGGACTCACAGCCAGTTGTTTTAAGTATTCGATGCTCTTGTCGCTGAGCGCCTTCTCCAAAGGTGCGGGGACAACGGGCGCGGCAGCCGAATTTTCATTTCGTAAATGAGCTTCATTTACGGCTGCAGCGCGTCTCGCTTTCACAGCATCAACAATTTGCCTGACGGCAGATGCTGTTGTGGCGCCGGCTTTCGCGACATTACCAACCGCCTTGGCAACGTTTGTGATTGTGCCTCTATTCGCCGAAATGAAGGAGCCTGCACGGCCAAGGAAACCCGCGATTTTGGGTATCCAGTCGAAAAGTCCACCACCCACGACACGACGCCGCTTTTTAATTCCAAGAACCAACATTAGAATATTTAAGTGTGAACATTTACGCACTGCGGATGTGAAACCTTATAGTTACTGTCTCACCGCGGAGGTTTAATTGTTCACCATTCTGGTCGGTCAGCCACACACGAATGCCCTGTACGTTACCAGCCGGTGCAACTGGTAGGTACACCAGATTTTTCGGAGACTCGATTACCTTGTAGCCGGGCGACACATCCGGGAAAAAACTATAGATTACTGGCAGCTGGCTACCATTTCGATACGATCCAGAGATAATGTCACAATTTACCAGGATTGTGTCCACGCGGAGAATATCGACTGGATTTTCTCCCTCTTTATAACCACTACCAAGCCTCTGAGGGTTAAAACCGAGCATTTGCCTGATGGTAGATTGAGCCATATTTACCTTATATAGGGCATTCGTAATTTTTATGAAGGCGCGTAGGGTAGATGCGTTAGCTCCTATGGTAATAGGAGAATTAAAGCCGAGTGGTGCCACACCCGTCGGAGAATTTTGCTTTTCTAACTGCCTACCGATTTCATCATTAATCTGTGCGATCTCGTAGCTTCCGTCGGGCAAAATGATCGTCTTCCACGTCACACCATTGTCGGTGCTGTAGACGAACTTGTTATTTGTACTATCGATGTTGGGAATCGAATTATAAGTTTCAAGATTGACCAAAGCAAGCTCAAAACGTCTTTTTGGATCCAGGTACAGCGGTGGTGAGAAAGCCGTGGTCCACCCTGTAGTATCTGAGGAAACAACTATACTAAAATTTTCCTTAGGCTGTAAAAGTTCTCTAATTTCTTCGAGCAGTTTCTCCGAGCGTTCCATCTTGTGTGCTTTATTTTATGAGCATGTTTCTATTCAATTCGAGTGCCAGCTCTTTGGAGATCGCACCGGAACGCAGTAACTCGTCGAGAATGGCGGAGATTTCGTTGCCGAGACCAGTGTTTCCCGCGGCCCTAGAGGCCACCAAAAGCTGCAACCTCTCTACCAGAGCGTTTGGGTCGTTGTAGAACTGCACCGCGCCGCCTCGAATCAGCTGGAACTTTTTACTTTTCCGGCCATGAATAGGCAGACCAGACATCTGTACGAGTTTTTTAAAAGTTTCAATTGCTTGAGGCGAGTATTGCTTAGTCTTAACGAAGCGTTTCGTTAACAGGCTGAACAACGACTCATCGGCCGGAGATTCGAGAACGAGGTTACCACCTTTAAACACTCTCAGTCTACCGGCAGACAACGCGACGGGGTCAACGGAGAGCTCACCCAAGGCGTTACCTTGTAATTTCAGAGGAACGGCTGGAACACTGAAACCCTTTCCTTTTTTAGTGAGGGCGTGGCCTTTCAATAGCAAACGAATTCGATCTCTGTAGTCCTGTAGGACGCCGATATCTACGGCCAGCGCATGTACCTTTTCTTCGTCTCCGTTCTTATTGGCCTTCCTTTTCTCTTTGCCCAGGGTGTGGCGATTATAATAATTTACGCCTTCGATTATCTGTTTCACAGCTGCCGTGTCGTTCAGGTCGAGCTCGCTCGGAGGGGTAAAACCGTGCCGCCTGATTGTATCGACGTTGAGATGTCTGTTTGGGTGGACGAGCAATGCTTCCGCTGGAGCAGATGCTCCTGCGGCGGGGTGTGCCGCAATCGCCGGAAGGGCTGGAGGAGCAGTTGCTCCAACGGAATCACCGAACAACGCCGCTATCGGGTTAAAATTAGCAGACTCTGAAATCTGCGCCGGCAAATCCTGTAAAGCGCTGGTAACTTTCTGCAGCTCCTTGGACGTAGCCGCCTGGGATTCAGCCGTGGCTGTGGATATTGGTTTGAAAAGCTTTGCCGCATCGTACTGAAGGTTGGCTTCACCGAGCTTCTCATCCACGAAACGCTGTCTCAATCGATTTCTGCGAGCTAAATAATCCTGAGTCAAGGCGTCTCGCTCCTGTTTAGACGAAACTTTTGTCCACATCGTGGTTGTATGTCGACTATATCTAGACGGTAACGATTACCTTTGTCCACATCGCGTTGTATGTCGACTATATGTTGTCTATATCGTGTCTTTAAATACTTGCCTTGGGCTTATAGAAGCGATCGAACCCGCAACGATATTTTCCGTCGTACACTTTGGACGTCAAATCTATGACTGCGAATCCATATGGCTGAGCAGCACACTCGCTGAAGAACGTACGGAACTCATCGAAAGACATGTCGCCGCCCACGAACGTATCGTGAATGGCTCGCAAATTTTTACTGTCTTGGTTGAAGAGGACGATAAGATTGGCATTGTCGCGGATGGCTTGCTTTGGAATGCGGAAGTAATTCTGAGTTAAGTAGAAGCAGTCCGCGCCACCGTGTCGACCCATAGTGAAATACCTTTCGATGGGCGACTGTTTTTCAAGCATGACGTCATCGAAAACTAGAAGACTTCTGGCATTCTTATTTAATGATTCAACTGGAACTATTTCATCTGAGCAAGAGTGAAAGGAAGCCACTTCCTTCCCGGCAACTTTTTCGAGTTCTGTTATCCAGTCCCGAAGAAACTGATATTTTTCCTGTCCCAGAGACTTTGAGTAGAGGTATAGCCGGTCAAAACGTAGATACCCCTTTTTCAGAAGGAGGTTGAGCAGTAAGTTTGTTTTTCCACATCCGCTAGGCCCACAGATTATACACCGTATGCTGGATGGCAACAACCAATGGTGGTGTTTTTTCCCATCGTCGGCTTCGAGATCGAAATTTGTTATTTCCATATAGAGACAACGAGTTATGATTGTATTCAACGAAAACAATGTATTGCCTACGATGTAAGAAACATACTGAGACTTCAAATGAAACAATCGTCGAGTTACGAAACGGTCGGCCAGCCAAGAAGGGAACCTGTGCCGTCTGCGGTGCAAAGAAGAGCCAGATTTTGCCTTCGAAAGAGCGAAAGCATAAGTCTCGTGAGCGCGAGACTCATGAGCATAAGTCTCACGAGACTTATGGAGGCTCGCTACTGAATAGGGCCCTCAACGTTCTTCCTCTACCAGAAATGCATATGAGCCTTCCATCCGGTATGCCTTCGGAAGATAATCCGGGAGGTTCTTTCCAGAATACAGGAAAGTACTCTTACTGTGGACCATTCACAAAACTCGACAAACGGCTGTCACAGCGATATCACGGTGTTAATCAGCTCGACCGTGCGTGCCTCCACCACGATGTGGCTTACGCAGTTCATAAAGATACCCCAGGGCGTAACCACGCAGATGACATCCTCGCTGCAGCCGCGTCGAAGATCGCACTCACCGATGAAACTCCAGATTATGAGAAGAAGGATGCGCGGCTGGTATCGGCCATTATGTCAGCGAAGTCGAGGCTGGGGATGGGTGTCAGAACAAAGGGCCATAAATGAGTTTCATTTATGAAAACGCAAATGAAAATCATTTGTGTATGTGTTTACCTGTTTGTAATATATAGTTTTACTGAAATGTCTAAGCACCTTTCAGCCGTCTATTACAGCCCTAGAGGTTACTGGCGAGGTAAGGCTGCGGTGAAGAAACTAGCCTCAGCCGCCAAAGTTTCCGAGGCGGAGGCTCGTGATTGGCTGAAGAAACAAGCGGTATGGCAGATTTATCTTCCCGTTCCACGCCGCATACCGCGTCCAAAGTTCGATGAAAATCGACCAAACGCCGTACACCAAGCCGATCTCTTGTTTTTGCCTCACGATAAAGTAGGTCGAAAGACTTATAAATACGCTCTCACTGTTGTTGATGTTGCCTCACGATACAAAGAAGCTGAACCGTTGATAAACAAAAGTGCGACCGAAGTCGCCGCCGCTGTAAGCCGGATCTATAAGAGGGGTCCATTGACTTGGCCTCGACTCTTTCAGGTCGATCCTGGACGCGAATTTATGGGTGATTTTACACCGTTGTTGGTGAAGCGCGGCGTTCTTGTAAGACGCGGACAGGCCGCAAATCATCGCCAACAGGGCATCGTTGAACGCTTTAACCGTACTCTAGCTGAGCGACTCTTCGGTGCTCAATACGCTCAGGAATTGCTCCTGGATGCAAGGGGGTCATCCGAACGGTCAGTGGAATGGGTTCGACGATTGCCCGAAGTTGTAGCTGCACTAAACGATGAGCCGACGCGCTTGCTCGACATGAAGCCGGTTGAAGCGATGAAAACTGCTAAAGTGACACAGAAGCCCTCTCATTCACAAATGAAAACTCGTTTGTGGGGCTTGGATGAGCCTGTTCTCGGGCACGACGTTCTCGTTCGATATTTGTACGCTCCCGGCGAGCTCGAGGGTGGTAGCAAACGCGCTACCGACCCTAACTGGTCGCTCACCATCCACGCTATTTTGGATGTTGTTCGGCAGGCTGACCAACCGGCTTTATACCATCTAGTTGATGGGCCAGGCCGCGGTTTTGTGCGTGAGGAGCTGCTTCTGGTGCCTATGGGCACTGAGTTACCCCCCGATAGAATACTCAACCGTCGTTGATTTTGTAGTGCCCGTATGCCAGCGTTCTTATTCCGTCCGGAGATATCCACTTTTTTGTGTCTAATGGAGAGAGGCTGATCTTATTCTGCTCGTATACTCCGATTTGGTGGTCGTGGCTTCGAATCACGACTTGTGTGTGTCGCATCTCTTCTCGTTCGAACAGGCATTCCTTGTATAGCTCGTGGTGCAGATCCTTCTTCACAACTGCTCTCTGAACGCCTTTTGCTTTCCTGATCTCTGAACCACCCGATTTTAAGATCGAGTACATCTTCGGGCGTAATCCTACGAATTCCGCGATGGCGACTCCGTTACATTCATCCTTGAACTTGCCCACGACTTTCTTGTTCTCGACGTCGTAGTATGGGCTGTCTTTTGGAAACTCACTAAAGTCGTATAAGTGTTTTTTATTCCACATATCGGCGTAAGCGTTCGGAGTTTCCACCTGAAATAAGAGGCTATCTGTGTCTGTATATAGCAACTGGGCTTTTTCTCCGTACTCGTTTTTCACATCGTTGTACCAGAAGTCGTACATGAGGTGCTTGCTGAGGTCGAGGACAGCCTGACCAACATATACAGGTCTGTTTAACTTGAGCTTGCTCTTCAAACTGTGAATCGCGGCGAGTTGGTCGTTGAAGATTTTGTGTGATATGTAGGCCGGGTCAGCAATTAGTTTACGAAGTTTGTCAACTTTTGAGGTCGGTACCAGGTTAACTCTGATTCTTTTTCTAAGATTTTCCATGGTCTTTCCAAAGACCGCATTATTAGCCAGTTTGAAGAAATCCTTCTCAAACTCCGACGTTGCCTTCGCTCTCAATTTCGTATTCATCTCGATGTATGGAGCCATCCACGCCTCCTGCCTGAATTTAATGGCACGATGGATCTTAGAAACTCGTAGGCCCAACGAGTGATATAGTTTGAGATTTCTATAATGGACCACATACCGCTCCTTAGGTCGTAGGCTTGGTACTAACTTCACATGCTTTGTGAACTTGCCTCCCAACTCGTTCATAAGCACATTCTGATAGTCACTCAACCACTCCTCTTCGACGGTCAGGGTCTCCGGTGCTAAGGGATAGTCGCTATGTGCATCGTGAAGGTGCTCCGGGTACCCGAGATCTACTTCAAGTAGGAAGCCTTCAGGCGCGTCGTCTGGAGTTTCCAACACTTCATCGAGAGTTGGACTTTCCCAGCTAAATCCTCCAACTGGTAGTGACTGTTGCATCGCCCAGCCGTACAGGTTATTAGCATCGAGATACATGATCCAGTTTTCTGGCTTCGTGGTATCATGATCTGGACATAGTGGGTTGTTGGCCTTTGCGAATCTCTTGGATACCATCGAAATTCCGCCTCTGAGGCCTTTCTCTGCAAACAAATGCATGTCTATATCAGTTAAAAGTTCGAGTTCGATCTTCGTCTTTTTCAACAAAGCGTCCCAAGCCATTCCTGGTAGGCTAAAGTAGTTAGCCGGGTCCAGACTGTAGTGCTTCATCGATGTGGATCTGAAGGTCTCGAATACATCGGCTAGTAGGAGTACATCCGTACGGAGATACAAGTCATGATAGTCGCCCAGAGTTTTACAATCGAATTCATTCCATACTCGTTGGGCGTGTTCATAATCCGCATCAGAAATGTTCTCTCGGGAGAGCCTGCTGTAGAACGCTTCTTTGGGTGGAAGTCGATCTTCTTCGAAGCGGTGGTAATCATGGATGTATTCGTAACAATAAACGCCCTTTCGCCTCAACAGATCTAATTTTAACCGTTCGTTATGAACGAAATTTTCCTTTATATACGCCGTTGTGACTTTGAGATCCTCTAGCGACAGATTTCCTGATAGTTTATCTAACGAGCTGTTTAGAAACTGGAGACTATCGATGAACTGCAGTTGTCCTATGTTGAATGTCATGTATTTCTCCATATTGTTTGGGATGCAGTTAATATCAGTTTCCTCATCCTGTGCGGCCTCACAGCTGCCTATCGCTTGCATTATGAGGTGGCTGTCGTAACCTCGTAGATTGTGGAAGACCACTGGTACCTTGCACTTATCTGGATATATTCGAAGCTTGAGGTTGCAGGCGTTATGAGCAGCACCTCGGTACTTACCAGTAATGTGACAGTGGTCGCGAACTCTATCCTCTTCGAGCGCTTCTCCGCAGATATGACATTCGTTAGCCTCGCGGAATGATTGGCGATCGGCCGCTGACATAACCATCTTAGCTGGGGTGGCCAGCCTTTGCTTGATAGTGGCTAGCTCGCCTTGTAGTCGTTGCAGGAACTCTGGCACGGCGTTCTCTCCACGATATAGAACTGGTTTCTTGGTGCGGCCATCGCATCGAACTACTATATAACAAAAACTACATGGTTTCTGCTCAGCTATCTGTCTTGTATTGCTCTCGTTAGGGTTCATGGCCGCATTGATGACTGGCACGTTCAACGCCTCGAAGTCTGCGTAAACGATATACGGAGTGCGCATCTGTTTGTGATGGTTCTGGAATTTGAGGATATTTTCATCCTCTTTTGGCATCTCAATTCTCTGAGGCTTCTCACTAATACCCTGACAATCTTTGACATGAGCATCCAGCAAGTCTTGTCTACAGAATACGTGTAGGCAGCGACGACATGGGTGTTTCTTGCTTTTGTCTTTGCTATTTTGATTAAGAATTCGGCCAAGGTCTTTAATCCAGACGTAGTGGTGATTCTGTAAAGGAAAAGTCTGCAAATGAGCTTCATTTGCGTTTACGTCGCTGGCCAATAGCAGAAGGTCAATATTATGGCCTCTATCGATCTGCTTTGATACACAGATTGGATATAAAGCTTTATCCCACCCGAAGACTGAGACGCTTATAGTTGGGTTCTGACGTTCGAACTTACCGATATCTGTGACCTTCACTGGGAATTCTATACCGTCAAAGTTTAGCTCCTGCAGGTGAGCCTGATACTTATAGGGGCGATTCGGATTTTGATCTGCTGGGTACATTGCGCTTAGTATGGCCCACTCGAAGCAGCGATTATCGTTGTTTTGCACGTTAATAACTGAGCGGGGTGGCACATACTTCGGTGTGGGAAAGTAGCTCTTACCTCGGAAAGGCTTATATCTTGCAAAACTGAGGTCTAGCGACACGACCCGCTTCACTCTCCACCCCGATCCCTCATTGGTATACTCCTCGAGGAGTTGTAGTACTTCGGCCTTGGCCTTCCGTATAGCCCCTTGGACTTTACCTGCATTGGTAATTGGTGCTGCTGTGCTTCGAAAGTAGGCGGTATTGGTAATGATGCCGGGGGGCGTGTTGCCACCATACACATTATCAACGGTCGGTGCCAACTTTTCCAAATCAACAGTCAACACTTGAGAGTATTTAAAACCGCCATTTTTCAAGAGCTCTTCGTTGAGTTGCGCCTCAATATTCTGCTCCATTGCACTCAAGAAAGCCAACGCATCTCCTTCCAGCCTGTGGTTTAAAGGTACTTCTGCACGGAAGTCTCTCAGAAGCTGATTGGCAAGCTCTTTGTGTACTAGAAAGGGTGGTGGTCCACCTCTATCCTGCTTAATTAGGAGTGGGTCGAATTGTGCCAGAATGGCTTTACGTTTTAACCCTCTGCGCTTACGCACTGGAGGAATTGGCCTTGGAAGCAGTGGCTGTAGTAAGCGTCTTTTGACCGCATCTGGGATAGCTTCGTCTAACAATTGTTCAATTTTTTCATTCGTAGACAATGCCATAATTATAAATTGTTTTATACTACTGTGGTAAACTTTTCCTTAATACAATAATTATGTCGTTTGTTCAAATGATAATTTTGTTTTACTGATGTTCGATTGTCGCTTGCTCATCTGTATTATCTCAATACAATAACTATGCCATTTGTTCAAATGATAATTTTTTTATTCTACTGATATATTCGATAGTCGCTTCCATTCTTTATTAAATTCACGGACTAACCCACCACGTCGTATTCTTGATTGTATAGCATAATAGCCACACTTCATACATTCGCCTAAGTGGTTTTTAATACCCTTACCACATTTAGCGCAAGGTCTCGTCTCATAGCCATTTCGCAGCTGTGCTAAATGCTTGAAACAGTGCTCCCCAATACATCTGCGACAGCAGAGATTTGTTTTACCTATAACTAACCACTTGCAGAAGTTTTGCCCTAACATTATGTTTTTATAGATACCACAACCGATTCTTTTATTTAAATTGAAAAAAATTCTGAACGACTTAAGATGCTTCTGCAGGAAGAGGGTGGGGGAGCTAATCTTACACTCCTAGCTTAGTTCCCTCGCCGTTTCAACTCTAAAAACTACTCACCTTTTGACTGACGCATTTGGATCTTGTTCCCCACCTCTCGATCCTGATTTGACTGAGCGCTTGTGAATAGGCTGCACGACTTCGCCTTTTGTGCGCTATAGAAATCTCCAGAGTACTATTACACTTAACCGTATGACTGATTGAACTGATTTGACTAAGCATCTGTGAATAAGCTGGGGGTTTTTTGCGATCACTTTTGGTGCTATAGAAGTTAACAGAGCGGCTTGTCCAATGTATCTTTTATCTATAGAAAGCTGACAGAGCCATATAAAATCCACCGTGGTGCTATATAAATTCCCTCTTGGTTTAAAGGTAACACGTTTCTGAAAACAGCTTGCTACGAAACCACCTTCCAATGTAAATCTCAACTTTACTTTGGAATGTCAGAGGGAGACACGATACGTCAGGGTTATTTATAGATGTGACGTCATTGTATTATAATGATCTTTTCTGGGGCTGTTCAACGAGGCCGCATTCCAATGTAAATCTCAACTTTACTTTGGAATGTCAGAGGGAGACACGAAACGCCAGGGTTATTTATAGATGTGACGTCATTGTACTATAAATATTTTTCATGGTCTTTGTTTTCGTGAAGCCATATATTCGAGTCTGCCCAATAGTTAAACTTGAATGTCTGGGTCAAGACTCGCCCTGGTGCTAAATAAATTCTATTTTGTATTACTCAGTCTTAATTTAAAAAATTAACACGTTTGAAACACAGGCTTGATGTGTCCAGAACCTGGAAAACCTGAAAAAACCAATAACACTGACTTAAACAAAGCAATACGCTTAATCAATGGTTGTAGGCTGTAGGCAGAGTTCGCAGAAGATGGCTATGCAAAACGTTAGGGTGGCCTAAAAAATATCTGCTGCTTCGGGAGAAAAATCAGTTTAACAAAGCCAATAGGCTAAATGAAAAATACGCAATATTTTTGGTCCACCCTATTCTGCGCAGAGCCGCAGTAAACACAGCCTACAGCTCTCGGCTGTACGCAGCGCCTGACGCCATCCATCCATCCGCTCACAGCTGGGCGTGTCTCATTTGCTAAAGCCGATGCTTTCAGCCCAGCGGTGCGAGGCGGCCTGAAGTGAAAAACAATAATAATATTGTATTGAAAGCCGTTTATTGTATAGAGCGGTTTTTACACCAAAACGCAAGCACTGCTGTAAAAATGAAACATTAGTTGACTTGTAAAGACTATGTAATCTGTAATCCTAATAACGGTTTCAATAAATTTACTCCAGCATGGTTAAGTTTGCAAGTAAACATATAGGCCTTAATCGAATATAGAAAAGCCAGCCTTAAGGTAGTATGGATATCAAGTGTTAGCGACTTCATTTTCTTAGCCTCCGTATATGATGGTGGATGCTCTCCCTCGCCGTCTCATCTTCCCACCGACAGTTTACAAGCAGTGTAATCATTACGCAGGTGGGCAGAAAATCTCAAAACATTTTTTAAAAACCTGACAGGAATTTGAATTTCGACCTATCGACTAATGCATCCATGCATCAATGCATCCATGCATCCATCTAGCCATCTAGCCATCCATCCATCCATCCATCCATCCATCCATCCATCCACCCATCTAGCCATCCATCCATCCATCCATCCATCCATCCATCCATCCACCCATCCATCCATCCATCCATCCATCCATCCATCCATCCATCCATCCATCCATCCATCCATCCATCCATCCATCCATCCATCCATCAGTCCATCTATCCACCCATCCATCCATCCATCCATCCATCCATCCATCCATCCATCCATCCATCCATCCATCCATCCATCCATCCATCCATCCATCCATCCATCCATCCATCCATCAGTCCATCTATCAATTCTTCCATCATCCATCCATCCATCCATCCATCCATCCATCCATCCATCCATCCATCCATCCATCCATCCATCCATCCATCCATCCATCCATCTATCCATCCACACATTCATTAGTTCAAACTGTTTTCCTTTCATCCAACGCATAATGCCCTGTAGATAACTGAACAAAGACTTACCTTCACTATAGCTCTTTGCCACCGTCTCCTCTATCCTGAGAAAATCCTTTGCCTCTTACGAGAAAACGTTGAAAATTTAATCTTTTACCGAAGCATTGTTGATAATGTTTCGAAGTAAATGAATGAAGCTATAAGCTATAAGCTATAAGCCATATTAGCCTCTGAACCAAAAGCCAGTCGAAACCGGATCTATAAACGAGGCATAGGCTAAGCCTAATGCAGCGTTAGCACAAACAGTATGGAAAGCTCTTGCCGTCATAAACCTGAATTATCCATGTAAATTATAGGACAGTCGTTTGGGCTACATAAATGCAGTTTTATCATTTATGTACTAGGCCGGTAGGCCGGCAGCAAACGACACTCTTGCGGTTTGATGTGTTAAGGCAATCCATGATCCTTATTTTTTGGCTTTGGCCGAATTGGCTTAGAGACGGTCTTTATATCAAAGGACTTCTATTCAGCCCGATTTCAAAGATCCACTTAGCACCATGATTCAAAAGACTTCTAAGCCACGATAGCCCACAGACATTGCTTGGAAAGCGATCTGTGATAAGGGTCAGTGGGTCCTGTAGGCCTCTGTGGACCCTTTTTCTGTAGAGGCAGTCTTTATATCAAGCGGCTTTTTGTAGCGCATGATTTCAACCCCGTGTTACCCCCCTACTGTACTTTGTGATTATCATGAAAAAGACTCCTCGAAGCGAAGGGTTTACATCATCTTATGCATTTATGCAGTATTCCACTGTTGTCTGATTCGCTTATAGCTGGTATAATGGTATTTCACTTCGATATAACTTAAAAGTTTGTTCGCTGCCCCTTGACCATCTAACTCAACCGTCTCCAGTCTACGAAGAACTTCATTGGTTTCTCTGACTTAGGCCTACTTACTAATACCGTGTATTCGTTTAAAACGTTTACATTTTAGTTTCAATTGTATTGGACCATCTGAAACCCTTGGCCAGGGCTTAACCCCTGGATAACAATTGTATCTTCCTCAATGAAGTTCTTGGTCTTTCGTCTATCCCGCAGTCTTGTTGTCAAGACCTTAAACCTCAAGACCAAGACCAAGACCTTGAACCTCAAGACCAAGACCAAGACTTTGAACCTCAAGACCAAGACCAAGACCTTGAAACTCAAGACCAAGACCAAGACCAAGACCTTGAACCTCAAGACCAAGACCAAGACTTTGAAACTCAAGACCAAACCGAGAAAAATACCAAAAAAATCACAAAATCATACTATTCCTTACTAAAAAATGTAAAGTCGGACTACTTGCTATGTTAATTAAAACACGAATCTTTTTTTTATTCAAACAAAACAACTCCAAATGCAAATTGCAGAGAATTCCGATTTCGTATTTACAAAAGTCCTTCATGCGAAATGTTATTCAAAATGCATGTTGCATTTTATAAAAACCAATTCGCTCAGAATTTTCTGACCAAGACGTGACTTGTGGTGCCTCATAAAAAGTCTGCCATGTGAAAAATACGTTCTACAGTGCTGAATTAACTGGCACACAGAGTAGCTTTTCAAGTACCGGATGTAAATGTACAAATTGTGAGTCTGTTTTGAAATCATTTCATGTTAAATAACCGGAAGTCAAAATACTTGTCCAAAACAACAGTAAAGCCTACCTCACACCCTGTAAATACTAAAGCAATTGTATTAGTAATTATTGAATAAATTTTTAAATTCTTGCGTTTTGTTAAATGACTGTTCATATTGTCAAAACTCTTGGTCTTGGTCTTGCAAAACCAAGACCAAGACCTTGAGCCTCAAGACCAAGACCAAGACCTTGAACCTCAAGACCAAGACCAAGACCAAGACTTTTGGTCTCAAGACCAAGACCAAGACCAAGACTTTTAAAAACGAACTCGAGTGCACTCGAGACCAAGACCTTGGTCTCGAGGACAACAAGACTGCTATCCCGAACGCTTCATAAGTATCAACTCTTTTCTGGGATATATGCATAGGTTTCTTTATATTTCCCTGTTACTCTCCAAAGAAAGAACTCCAACTTAGATGACTCTGGCAAGTGAAATAAATAAATGAACTGACAATGCACAACTCGCTACAACAGCTATCAGTGTAGCTTTTTCTTGAATGCAATTTACATTTCCCGTGCGACGCCACATAGCTGTGGGTTAAGTGGGATACGGAAAACGTTGTACCATAGAGAAGCGATATGTCGCGGACACTGTATTGCAACATAGGTTTCAAACATTTTGCAACTTCAAGCAATACATGCTTATTGTTACATTCGGAAGAAGGAATCAGTCAACGAGGTTAACAGATAAAACATTTTAATGACACTAAAGTGACTGAGAATCTGCAAAACAAACAACCGATGACATCAGTGGAAGGTAGTTACGATCCACATTCCCATAATTACAAGCATTTTATTCCTCGTTCAGAGGTCACATATAAAATGTACATAATTGCTTATCTGAAGAGTTTGAGTCATATTACAAGATGTGAGCTATTAGTTTGTAAAACTCAGTTGAAGATAATTAAAGAACACGTGCGCACGTTATATCTATTTGAAAGATATCATTAGTTGACGCGCATTGACGATCGTTAAGACCCTTGTAAGACTCTTGAATACGCGCATCATGGTATACATCTGAAATCAGACCACAAATAAAAAGCAATTTCCATGCTGAAGATGTTTGTGTAATGCAAGTGTCTTTATGATTCTGGACACTGGACCTTTCGGCCTTAAAAAGGCGCTGTTACAAAGACATTTTGTATGATCAAAGCACCGAATACCACGAAGGCCGAACCGACGAGCCGGAACTTCACCCGTTCAACAATCGCAACTTCTGACTATATACCTCCGTTCTGCATCCTGGTAGAAGATAGAGGGAGCTGTTAGGGAAAGTTTGAGGTTCATTTTGATGAAGTGCCTCTTTTTTGGATTCCCCGCACCTTTATCAGACTATCTTTGTGGTAATCTAACCTTGAGACATACCGTAATATTGCCTTTCACTCTTACGAAGAATAGTCGTCAGTTTATTTTTATAGGATTCTTGCTATAAATGTAGATCACTTCATTCATTTCTTCTGGTAGAACTTCCTTAACCGGCATGTTGGCCGACGCTGTAATCCACTCCAATAACCGAGAGATTCTCTAGCTGCTGCTTATTAATTGTATTAATTAATAATAATTATTTATCACTTGACCCAACGTGAAAAGGATTTCTTAGCGACTTGTTCTTTACTTGTTTGCAACGCTGAGAAGTGGCCGACGCTTTCTCGATCACATGAATCCTCTTGTCTGTCGGCGCCAAGCGATAGTTATTCTTCATCTCAGCAAACGCCTTTGGTGTGTCCAGAGTCGATTAATCCTCGATGAGGACATGCGACGTCTTTCAGATTCAACCAATCAACACAGAGCCATCGCCATTGCTTTAGCGCCTTCGACACAACGCTCCATGCGTACTCCATCTGTCTCATTTCCACAATCGGAGGTTTAAAAAAATTTCTAGAAAATCTTCATAATATATATGTTATATCTCTTAAATAGCGTTTAGCATCATTAAAATAAATAAATGCAGTAACAAGATAAAAAGATATTTGTAAGATTCCGTAAATGATAAGTGAGTTTACTTTCGACTAAAAGTATAAACATTTACTCCCCGTCCAAACGTTTCTGAGACAATCAGTTGTTTCTTTTCTCTGTCGAAACACATTCTCCATGGCCATAAACTCGTATATCCTTCCTCGGACGTTGATCGATAAAAAATTCTTCCATTCCATTTAAGATCAGAATCCAAAAGAATTACTCTACTATTCCCGGCGTCGGCCACAAACACTTGATTGTCTGAATCGAGTGAAAGATAATAAGAGTAACTCAGTTTTTGTGTTTCATATGAAGGAATAAAACGACGGATGACCATCTGTCCATCTGTGGTCACTTCACTTATGGAGAACTTCAGATTAACCCTCACGTTACTCTCACTTGACACACTCTTTCCCTTTTCATCTATTTCCTCCCAACTGTAAAGGATAATGAAATTCCCGGTGGATGTTTCCACTGCGTGAATTGGGTTCTCGATGTATCTTGGTAACTGAATGGATCGAATGAGTTCTGAGTCTGATCTGTAGATCACCAGAATGGGCGGAGACTCAATGACAACCAACAACTGACCATCACCGGACACTGACAGAGTACGTGGCTCATAATCAGTGGTCAACCATTTGACGATTTTCTGTTGGGCATCTCTTTCTCTAGTAATCTTCCAGATGCATGACCCACGTTGGTCAGAGACGTAGAGACAATTTTCCGTCTCACTGGATATAAAGTCAACGAAATCGTCTATCTTTTTTATTTTGAATTTCCTCTGAAGACGAAATGGACTTCGATCTTCATAGACGCGAATAACTTTTGATCGATGGAAGACGTAGAATTCACTTCGAAGTTTAGTCACTCCATACACTTGTTCTTCATCTTTTCCCGCGTCGATTCTGTGAGTGAAGTTGAAGCAAATTGGACACGCGACTGAAACAAAAAAATAATCTTTGATACGCAAATTACTGTCTTAATGATATCTTTCTTTTTTATTTATTTAATATTTATATTAAAATTAACTGTTATTATTTAGTTTTCTTTTCAATTATTGATTTCTTTGCTTATGTGTTATTACTTTTTCAGTAACATAATTCGAATTAAGGTGCATCTGGCGAATATTTGGTTATTTAATAGCTCTGACTCACAGCTCTAAGTACACAAAATTATTGGTATATTTCTATTATTATTAGTTTATTATGTTTCAATTACACCATAGAAACTGGAATTGAGTGCTGCTGGTTGTTTGTATCATCGAATCTATTGCTATAGGTTTACTTATATTTTTATTATTATTTATTGATTTAACTTTCATTGTCTGTCCATCGGTCTGAGTTTGTCTACCGTTGGTTCACTGCTTTCATTTCTCGCAACAAACCTTTTAACTTCATACCATTATCTTCCTAATTATTTGTTTTAACTGCTCATTAGCACCCCTTGATTACTTGCTTTCCGTTTGACTACCTGTACCTATCATCAACGTCTGAATATCTCACTTTTTGTCTTTTTACATAGTTTCTATCTCACCGCAAGCCTTTTGTGGCCCTTGTGTCTTTCCACTTGTACCATTTTATATTTGTCTTCTTTCCACTTGTACCATTTTATATTTGTCTTCGAGCTGTTTAATTTCACTGAAAGTAGACTTCTTAAACAAAATATAAGTAGAGTTACGATACTATAACTGAAACCTCTATTGGTAGATAAAGTTTCTCTCTTTACAACAAACATTAGTCCAGGCTCTCTTTCATGGTCTCTATTTTCGTTTATTTTCAATATATTAACATAAATTAACGGCCTTTTTTTTATCCATTTCAACATTTTGCTAATTTTGTTAACCCAATAAACACAATCAATCAATCAATCAATCAATTTTATTGTTCACTGCCTCATTTCCGAGGAAACAATGTTTACATATTGTTTATTTTCAGTGACAAAGGGTAATACCCTAAGGAACCTAAGGTTCCGCTAACAAGGTAGCCCTAACATAAGTGTGTAACAGTCAGTCTTATTTATGGAATGATTAGCAATTACACATCGTTTTGACAATATTTATATTTCACACAGATTTTAAATATGAAACATGACTATCAATGTTGTTTATTTAAAAAATTTCTTTAGTTTGTTTGGCAGCGAAACATTTCTATTGACCAGTTCTACAATCAGGAGCTTACAGGCACTTTACTTTACTTACACAAATACAAATACTCAATCATCTTTTTCTAAGCCCTATATGATATGTTTTAACATTTTCTTTATGAGTGCGTTCATAAGCACTTGCCAGCGGTTTTCTTGAATTGATTCCTGTCGATGTTTATCACCATTGAATTAGATGGCTGAATATTTTCAAAGAATACATCTCTCAGCTGATTCAATTCGTACATCTTCTGAAGATGTTCAAGGGCTGCTTGTGAATGACACCAGATCCAAACGACCACTGTCTGTCCGTTCAAATTAGAGGCCAGGATTTCTATGCCTTCCTCCGTCAGTTTACTGATGAGTGTATCAGTTTGATGAGATATCATTTTGGTTCTGTTTAGAAGGTCTTCGATCTTTTGATGAAGTGTTTCCATTGACCTTGTATACTTTGTACCACGAGTTTGCACTTCGATTTGTATTACAACTAAAAGCACAAATGCATTTCAAATGTAAAACTACTTACTCGGATGTAATTTTAGTTAACGTATAAATATGAATTTTAATCAAATTAAGAACTACTTTAAGCGAGAAACCCAACAGCACATTTTCATAGCGAACATTTTTAAAATTGAATGCCATTATTTATCAGCTATTGATAACGACAATTTATGATTTCTCTTAAAAACGCAAGTACCACGATAGATCAATATCAACAGTCAGCGAAATACGCTAGGATAAGATTATTTCAATCGTAAGCCTTTAGATGAAGTTTGGATTGTAAACCTCCTCCGTCTTTTATGATCCTCGCCACTGTGTTCTGGTTTGTTCGTCGAAGACACTTGATAAAATTTGAAAACTTCGTCTCGTCGAAGGATCGCAGAAAGTACAAAAGCTCGGCGTTCTTCCTTCGGTTTGAACGTTGATGTTGAATGAAGTGACTTTGATCTTTCGTTATGCAGTTGAGAGACAACAGCGAAGCGATTAACTCGTCATTTGGTTGAATATTTTCTAAGAGATATTTTCTGTTGTTTCTAACGATTGCAGATCTTATCTTGGTTTTTCGATAGAAATCTAAAGCGACACAAACTATCATATTAACTTTTTTGATTGGCATCACAGCTTTGCTACATCACAACATATCATGTTGAGCGAAACATTCTTGTACGAAGTAAAGTGAAACTTTTACTGACTTTATTACCCAGACTTGAAAATTGCAGCTTGATTCTCATTTATAGCAGTAAGGGAGATCTACACACCTTCAAATAATTCAAAGCTCTCTGTCTCGAGCCATAACAAAAACCAACAAATATTATCATCCAAAGTAAGTTAAATGCTGTCCATAGGTAATTCAGTTTGAAATCTGTTTACACAGGAAAAGGAATAACGCTTTACACTTTAACGACGAGCTTCGTTGGTGTACCGGTCATTTTAGTAGACTCTCGTTGTTAATGTGTTACATCAACTCGGTTATTATCCGCTCATTTGCCTCGCTTGACGACAGAAGGTGCTAGGCCAATATTAAGAGAAATTGGCTAAAAAAATAAATATTCTCATAATCCCGAGGATGTTTAAATTACATATTTGAATTTCAGGTAAACAATGTGAAGGATTGTGTAAAAAGGATATTCAAAAAATGGGTGCGTTAATTATGTTTTGTTGCCTTTTTCGCCCAGGTGGCCAGGAATAATAAACTTTCGCAGTTCTCCCGTTTCAACAGGACTATATTGTTCAATAGACAGGTAATTTCTCATAATACGGGTTATGCAACTGCATTGCTCAGGTTTTTCACCTTTTCCAGAATTCCTAACCAGCTTCACCCTGTCCTCACCTTGATATCATCCCCCATCGTCGTTGGTAATCTTCTATTCAACTTGTCCATAATAATAATTAGAACAACTTGTCCATAATAATAATAATAACGCGGACAATTTCTAAAGCGGCGTATCTCGACCATGCCGCTACAAGGGCGCTGTGCAGACACCACCTGCAGCCTTACATAACAACCGGTCCTACTCAGCAGAAGGATAAGCCTTGGTAAAGAGATGACACGAGCCGGGACCTGAATGCTTCAAATAACTCTTGATGGTACTCCTTCGGTTGGGCATTTATTGCGTGCAGGAACCCCACAGTGTCACTCTTACATTGCTCTCTTACTGATGATAGTTTACATTTGTTTTAATGACTTTCATACCATTTAAGCAATTCAAGGCGGCGCTTTTGCGAGGTACCTGAAATGCACTGTGTCAAATATCTGAATAACTAGCTAACCATATGTGTGAAGATAATGACACTCTGAAAGTTTTCTCATATTAAAATATGTTATCAAAGTAATGCCTTGTGGTAGAGATAATATAAGTTAGACAAAAATGCTTAGAAAACGTCTCACTTAACGCCAGATTGCATACTTGAACCGTTGTCGGATAATTCTTCGATTGAAGCAAACGTCGACTGATATGAGAGACCTTATAACTTCTTCGTCTATCTGCTTTTTCGATGAATTCAATATCCAGTGTAGATAGGACTTTGGTAAGATAATGTCCAACATCTCCAGTGGAAGATCGTACAACTGGATTTTTTTAAATATACAACGGTTGCACTGGAAGACTAAAGACTATATTGGATGTCATGATGACAGTGATTAGTTAATCTAGAAGAAGTTCGCTTAGCATAGTTTTGAACAGTTCAGAGGAATTGTCTAGTAGTTAAATCTTTAAAGTATCAGTGTAAACTAGGTGGTATCCGTTGACAGAGTGTAGTAGGCTACTTCATAATAGTCCCAACGTGTGCAACTCTTGTACTAAGCAATTTCTGCGATAACTTATTTGGATTTCTTATGAGGATTTCTTGAATTATTTAAATCTATGGCCTTGTTTGGTGCTAACTGAAATTTATAATCTCTCCCATATTCATGCTTCCATCTCAGATGTAATATTTTCATGAGATTCCGTCAAGTCTACTCTACATATTGCTTCCTGGTTTTCACGAGACATTGCCCTTTTCTCTGATCTTTACTGCATCGGATTTTATTGGTTACTCAGCCCTGCAACAAATCGCTAATAGTTCTGTGATATTCTGAATATGAATTATTTATGCAACCAGAATGTTGAGTTGTCATTTCTCTGCTTCAGGATATTGTGCACATTCAATGATCAGTGGTTGTTAATTTTATCAACATTTGTATTAAAATCAAAGACTGCCTATGAGGACTTGATGTTTCCACGTCCCGGACGACGATGCGGTCGGGAGTACGATTTTCTCAAAGAAACTTTGGACCTAACTTACAAACTATCAGATCTATTAGATTGCCATGTTGAGCGAACTTGTTTAGTCCCTGAAAGCTACTGTACAAATAACCAGACACAGCATACGATACTAAGGGGCCTAAGTCATCGAATGTCGACTCATTAATTGATATTTGAACCGCAATTGACAGATTTTTGAAAAACAATATTTTTTCAATTCACAATTAACTGGAAAAAAATTGATTCACAATTTCAGCTTAAGCAACACATTTGTAATATTTTATGGAACTGATGACGATGACGATAAGGAACCGTCACCCGTTTTGTTTGGTCACTTCGCACGTCGCGTTGATAGATAAGAGTACGTATGATGCTTCGAGCTTTGATATTCGGCTCCAAAGAGTTTGATGAGCGATCTTGTTTAGTCCCTGAAAGGTACTGTATAAATAACCAGACACAACATACGATACTTAAGTCATCGAATGTCGACTCAGTAATTGATATTTGAACCGCCATTGACACATTTTGAAAAAAAAATCAATTCACAATTAAGTGAGAGAAAAACTAATTCAAAATTTCAGCTTAGAAAACAATTTTGTAATATTTTATGGAACTGATGATGATGACAATGACGATAAGGAACCATCATCACCTGTTTTGTTTGGTCACTTCGCACGTCGCGTTGATAAACAAGAATACGCATGATGCTTCGAGCTTTGATATCCGACTCCAAAGTGTTTGAAGAGACCGGTAGAAGAGACCGAGGACACACGGATCCACGCTGTGGAGACAGATCCCCGCCGCTGAACGTCGGTCAACAAACAGTCTGGAGACGCTCAAAGGCTGGGATGGTTTGCACAGTCGTGGTAACGGCAGCGCTCCAAATTACGCCTAGAAGAGTCTAATGGCGATTGATTTCAATGGTTTCTGTTTCATTAGGCTAAGGCTCAGGTTTACAGTGTAAAAAAGCCTCGATAGAATCTTCACTCATTTGTGGAAACTTAAAATTGCCTGCAGTTAAATTTTTTATAATAGATTCTGTGGCTCTGTCCTTATGTTAGATGTAACAGTTGTCAGTCGGCGCACTGAGCAAGATAATATTTGACCCATTTATAAGCGGGCATTGATTTTTAACTGACCTCTAGCAACTCTAGTATTTTCGATATTCTTTCTGTTTAAGTGTTAGTTATAAATCTCTTTCTTTTTCCGAATATCAAGCTTGATCATACGCAAACTTAGCATTGCTTTCCAATAATAATACTAAATTTGTTTATTTAAGCTTAGACCTACCTCGTTTGCAAAGTATGGAAATTCGACGTTTACGATTCTGGCGTGCAGGATAACTTCCCTTGTCGATTCGCTGTTGCTTTCCTGCAAACTCCCATGGTGCTCGTTAACAGAAATTAATGTGAGGTCTTTAGGTTTGATTTATATGCCTTATTCATATAACAAACGCTGATCTTCTAAGAACTTTTTGTACATGAGAAATGGCTACAGGTGTAGCCTTAATCGTCGATTCATATGAGGGGCGTTCGATAAGTTTTGAGCCCGACTATCTTCCAGTATACTTTTGGGCGTACAAATGTTATAGACCTCGTAGGCCTACATGGAGTCTTGTTAGTGTTCTCTAAAATTTTTATTTAGTGTGCTTCTTTATTTTACGAAGTACAATTTATTGAGCAAAAGTGGGAGAATAGTGTGTCTGATTTTAAGAAAATTCGCTCTCGCGCAGTGATAGAATTTTTGACGCTGGAGAATGTTCAGCCGCAGCAGAAACACAGCCGAGTGATTGTTGTATGCGGTGAAGATAATCCATCATATGTCATAGTCAAGCGTTGGGCTACCAAGTTTAGTCGAGACAGAATAAGTCTTGAAGTTGAACCCCGTCTTCATGTACATCTGAAGTTGTTGTCCGGTCGTGCTTTTCAAAATATTGGCAAATGAATATGCTGGACAAGCTGCTGTAGTCGAATGCTGTTTTTAAGAAATGCACTATCCACTTTACTCTGCAGACCTGGCGCGAAGTGATTGCCACATGTTTCGAAATTTAAAAAATCACCGTCGTGTACGGAGATTTTAGACTGATGATTTGCTCAGTTATGCGACGGAAGAGTGGTTAGACTAGCATTATAAAACTCCGAGATCCTTGCAGACTGTGTATTGAGAAAGCCGGTGACTATGTTAAGAAATAAATATATGGTCATTCGTGTACATTTTTTTAAATAGGTTAGGTTCAAAACTTATTGAACACCCTCGTAAGTCTTGATTAACACAAGTACAAAGTACGAACGGCGAAAGATACAACGCAAAGGACATCATTTAAATACATCGCGTAGCAGATAACCTCCGTACAATTATATGACCTGCCTGCATAGGCGTAGACTCGGGGGGGGGGGCAGCCGGGGCACATGCCCCCTTCCAATAATTGAAATGGACTGTACACTTAATACAGCAAGTGTAGAAAAATTAACCAAATACCCCCCAAAAAAATTTTGGACAAGTTTACGCCAGTGCCTGCCTGGAAGACATTGAAAAGTAATGGCTACTTTGCCATTGTTTGTTGAATTATATGCAGGTACATGTACTCTTTGTAAGATATTAAACGAAATACACCATCGAAATTTATTAAGATTTGCATTAGAGCCTATGCATCCATTAGCTCAAATCTGAAGCATACCACTTGACCTAGTTTACCAGTTCTTGTTCAATATTGTAACTTTCAAATTAACATCTGTAACTATGTATCATGTTTATAATTTAATATCAACTTTAATGTTTACTGGCCTTGATAAGGCGCTCGCATAATATCTTGTGGCTTATACAAAACTATAAGAATAAATCGCAATCTCCATTATATTTTTTTGGACGATTATTTAAAGAATAGGCTACGTGTCAAATGCACATAATTATCATCACCATCACCACCGTCAGCAACATTATCATCATCATCAGAATCATTAAAGGCGTGTGTGTGTATAGGCCTATGGAGCTTTGCCGTTGCCACAACAATTTGTCAGCCGTACTATTCTTGCTTGGCTCGTTTCTAGGCCGACTCAGTTTCATGTCCATCTCAACCATCTCGAGGTCGAGTGAAGTCAGTATGGATGAAGAAGTAAAATGTGCTCGAGTCAACCGAACTTCCCGAAAACAACGCAACAGACTCTGTTCCTTTTCAGTTTTAGTTTCAGTTTCAGTTAACTAAATTAGAACTTTTCAGTTAATGGTAAAGTTACTTTCAGTTTTAGTTAACTTAAAAAACTCTGTTGAACAGAGTACATTGGCAATAATAGCAGATTATTTATAAGTAGCTTTTCCCTAAAAACTAAACACTTAACCTGTATTCTATAGAACAGGGTTGACTATCAACCGACGAGAGGCTATTCGTCTGCACATACGTAGTGGATCAAAGAATATCTGAGATTGCGTCTTCTACAATTGACGATGGACTTCCTGAATACTGTAAGGTCATCTTGTGCTGCGGACTTAAATCGTCCATCGTCGTTTCTCATACTCGACGCATAAGAACTCTAAGCTGATTGCAATTTCATCTACGAAAGCAAGATGCAGTCCGCCATGTCTTAATGTCATCACCCTAATATCTGAACATTCCTCCGCATCCTTAGGATAGGCACCTCGGCGTGTTAACACAGACTCAGTGCTTGTTTAGCATGCTGGTGTCGGGAGCGCCTCTGAGTAGTTCCCTTGAAGGGGCGCTATATAAATCCTCGAATGAATGAATGAATGAATAATAGGCCTATCAGTAACTCAATTCCAATTCAACTGAAAACAACCCAGAATACTCATTGCTGTCACTGTTAAATCTCATGTAAACGAAATACAGTGTATGTATAAATGTATGGATTTTGTCATGAACCTTTCTAAGGAACTTAAATTGGCTCTTTAGCAGATCGACAGAGGCGCTACTTAATTTAGCTAAGCTAATAAACGTTTTGTCAACTGATTCTTACAATAAAGGGTTCGGATATTCGGTGTACGACTATTTAAAGAATACGGTTCAAGGCACTTAATCACCATCACCATCGTAAAGACTTCACTTTATTCCGGGTTCTATTTGATTCTCTACAGTCTCCATTCTACTCTTTTCAGACTTTACTCTGGGTTATGTGTCGTTCATCTTGAAAAACCGCGAACAATCAGTATCAAATGCATGTGCAAGGTATATGTGTTCGCGACTTCGAAAGCTAGCGAACGGAGTCCGTGGGTAATAAAACATGAGCATCCACCTTAGAGTAATCCAAGAACGTCAATAGCGCCACTGGTGGACAGTCTAACATATAATCTCTGTTTCCTTTTCATGAGATTTCAATATGCAAAACGAGGCAAAAAAACTTTGGAACTTTGGAAATGTAAAATTTACATCACATACGAACAACAAAATGCACTCAGTGAAGAAATGCAACACAACATGAAAATATGAATTGATCTGACCTATTTATCGAATCGGACCTCACCTTCTTTCAATCAGTATTATCATTTATTACAGTATTACTGCTATGACTACTACTACTACTGCAACTACTATTAATACTTCTATTCCCACTCCTACAACTGCAACTACTCCCACTACTACTACTGCAACTACTGCTCTTACTTCTGCCACTACTGCTACCATACCTACTGTCAGTGTTGGAATTCTAGATAAAAGACCGGAGGTTGAACCTTTTATCCGTATTTTGCAAACGGATAGCAACGAAATTCGATGAAGCTGATTTCAACGCTGGCAGTTTTACAAGTCAGGCTTATATCAAATCAATACCTTTGTTGAGAAAATAAAAAATGCATGCATGCTACACGAAGGACATTTCTTTTATTTTTCACAGACTCAGAGTAAAATAATGTTTAATCACACTAGAACAACTGAGGGAGTTGGAAACGATCCATCTGGGGTGTGCAATGCAGACTCAACTGTGGGGGTCCTAAAAAGACTAGGGCGTTGAACTTCCACCCAGCCAACTGTTACGGATGATGTCGGCCTTACCTCAAGTAATTGGGTTTCAGAAGAGTTCCCTTGAAGCAAGGGGTTTACGCAATCGGAAAGTAAATTATATTGGAAATACAAAGAAAATTATTGGGTGGAACCAGGCCAAGTAAATTCCGTCCACTTTGATATAAGCCAATTGTGAGACACGGTAGCCGATTGGTTATGGCGCTCGCCTTGTAACGCGTAGTGTTCGGGTTCAAGTCACCTGTTAGACGATTACTGTGTGGAGACCTTCAACAGGTTTTTAATTCACTATTGCTCAGCGCCATCGAATGATGCTTCGTGATTAAATAGTGGCTATTCTGTTGCTGCAGCGTGAATATACCCAAATCCCAACACGTGCAGCAGATCATAAATATTCATAAATTTATTCTCGCCGCTATTGGCTGAGAATTAATTATGAAATTTCTGCGACGAAGATACCCACCCACTCGCACGTACTGCCTTTAGTCGTGCAAATATCCATCTTCCACACGCAGGTATAACTTTTACTGATCTCTCACCTGATTTAAATTTCTGCAGTGAAAATACCCAGCTTCAGCTCGCAGGTATAGCCTTTTAGTCGCACAAATATCCAGCTTTCACTCTTAGGTATAGCTTTTTAATCGCACAAACTGCATAGGGTACATTGACCTAACTCTAAACCCTAAGTATTTATGAACTGCTGTTTACGTGTTGGGATTTGGGTAGGCCTATATGCCTGTTCATATTGTTACAGCAGTTGGTTGTATCTGGTAACTTCCTATAAAAACAAATATCTACGAAAGTAATCAAAATCTTCGAAATATCCTACTGCAAAATGACCCTCGTATCACGCACTAGTGTCTAGTGGTCACCGAACAATAATTATGTCGTATGAACAGCTGTCTCAGTGACTCCCAGAAAGGCTACCCAATCTGAATTGGGGCGAGTTGATGAAACCGAGAACGAATTCGCACACTTCACCGCCCGCCGGCGAAACTCGTGTAGCCCATCATGACTGGTCGTAAGCCTCCGCACTTTTTACTCAAAGCTATCGTGTTTGCAGATCACTTCATTCGTTTCTTCTGGTAGAACTTCCTTAACAAGCATATTGGCATGCAGGAGCGTCGCCAGACTTCAATTCAAGAGGAGGCAACTACTGCTTGTCCAAAAATTGGATGGCCTTATTTTGACAGTTTCTTCGCCACAACATTTGATGACCTTGTTTTGAGAGATTTCTTCCGTTCAAGATGAGCCAACATGCAGTATCCACCTCTAATCGGGTGTACTTGAGGATGCAGGGCTATAACCCAAGGAAAATTTCTAAATCTAAAAAACCAAGAGGACGCAAATGCCTCCTCTTGCCTCTATGTAGCTACGCCTATGTTGGCAAGGTCATACAAATGTTCATCGACGCTGTAGTTCACTGCAAAAGCCGAGAGATTCGTTAGCTGCTGCTTATTAATAGTATTAAATAATACTAATTACATACCATTTGAGCCAACGGGAAAGGATTCTTAGTGACTTGTTCTTTACCTGTAGGCCTATGTGCAAGGCCTGGAAAATGGTCGACGCTTTCTCGATCACATGGTATCCTCTTGCCTGTGGGCGCCAAAAGATACTTATTCTTCATCTCAGCAAACGCCTCCGGTGTCTCCAGAGTCGATTTATCCTCCTTGAGGACATGCGACGTCCTTCAGATTCAACCAATCAACGCAAGGCCATCGTGTCTGATTGCCGAAAACCGGAGGTTTACAAAATTGTTAGAAAATCTTCAAAGCATTTCTATTATATCTCTTAAATAGTGTTTAGTTTTAGACAGTGCTTTTTTCTAGGAAAAAGGTTCCGGAACTGAACAATAGGTTCCGGAACGGAACAATTATTGAAAGGCTAAAATATCGAGAAAATGGGATTGGAGGATGGGAGGGGTCTCAATAAACACTGAAAACACTTCACAACACTGAAAATAAATTAAAATAACTAAATTATTGTTTTTAATATTGAAATAAATAAATTATTTTTTAGTAGATGAAAAAAGGTTCCGGCTGAAAAAAAGAACTGGTTTTAGAAAGATAAATAAATGGAATTAGCAAATTAAAGGAAATATTTGCCAGAATCTGCTAATGATTAGTGAGTTTAATTTCGACTAAAAGTGTAAACATGTACTCTATATCCTAGATATTCTGCGACGATCAGTTGTTTCTTTTCCTTGTCGAAACAGGTTCTCCATGGCATTTGCAAACCCATATGTCCTGTTTCATCTGTTGATCGACAAAAAATTGTTCCATTCCATTTAAGATCGGAATCCAAAAGAATCACTCTAAGATTTTTAGCGTCGGTCACAACCACTTGATCGTCTGAAACGAGTGAGAGATAACAAGAGTAACTCGGATTTTGTGTTTCATTTGAAGGAATAAAACGTTGGATGACCATCTGTCCATCTCTGGTCACTTCACTTATGAAACACTTTTCAGCAAACTTACCATCACCCTCACTTGATCCAATCTTTCCCTTTTCATCCATTTCCTCCCGAATGTGAAGGATAATGAAATGCCCGATGGATGTTTCCACCGCATGAAAAGGCTTCCCCACGTCTCTTGGTAACTGAATGGATCGAATAAGTTCTGCTTCTGATCCGTAGATCATCAGAGCGGACGGTGACCAACTGACCACTAACAACTCATCATCACTGCAGGACACTGACAGAGTACCTGGCTTATAATCAGTTGTCAACCATTTGACGCTATAGTGTTGGTTATCTGTTTCTCTTATAATCTTCCAGATGCATTGCTCCTCACGGTCAGAGACGTACAGACAATTTTTCTTCTCACTGGATCTAATGTCACAGAAATCTTTGATCTTTTTTATTCCAAATTTCCTCTGAAGACGAAATGGACTTTGATCCTCAAAGACGCGAATTACTTTGAATTCATAGAGGACGTAGATTTCATTTCGCAGTTTAGTCACTCCATGCACTGTTTCTTTTCCTTCATCTGTTATTGTTTCGATTCTGTGAGTGAAGTTGATGGAAATTTGACACACGACTAAAAGAAAAAATCTTTAATACGCAAATTAATGACTTAATGATATCTTTCTTTTTTAATTTATTAATTTTTCTATTAAATTTGCTGCTGATATTTAGTTTGTTTTCAATTATTGATTTCTTTGCTTATGTATTTTTTAAATTATATAACTCGAACTAAAGTGCATCTGGGCAATATTTGATTATTTAATGCCTCTCACTCACAACTGAAATAAAACAAAATTGTTAATATATTAATAACCAATTATTATTATTAATTCATAATATTTCTAGTATACCATAGGAAATAGAATTCAGTGCTATTGTTTGCTTAAATCATCGAATCTATTGCTATAGGTTTCTTTATATTTTTTTAATTATTTATTGAATTTACCTATCTGCCTTTTGTCTTCTTCAATGGTTCTGAGTTTGTCTGCTGTTGGTTTTACTGTTTCCGTATCTCGCTGCAATCCTGTTTACTTCTTACCATTCTTTTCCTATTTATCTCATTTTTACAGTTCTTTAGCACCACCTAATAACTTGCTTTCCGTATGACTACTTGTACCTATCATTAATGTCTGAATATCTCACTTTTTTCTATTTACATAGCTTCCATCTCACTGCAAGCCTTTTGTGGCCTCTGTGCCTTTCCACTTGTACAATATGATATTTGTCTTCCAATCTAACCTTGTGGCTTCTTCAGATGTTTTGATTTCACTCAAAGTAGACTACATAGACACAATGTAAGTAGCGCTACGAAACTATAGCTAGAAACCTCTGTTGGTAGATAAAGTTTCTCTTTGTACAACAAACATTAGTACACATTCTTTTTTCAGGTTTCTATTTTTATTTATTTTCACTACATTCGCACGCATAAATTACGTAAATTAGCGGCCTTCTCATGTCCATTTCAACATCCTGCGGATTTTGTTAACCAGCGTTCTCTCAGTCATTTTTCTAAGCCTATATGCTACGTTCTAAGCTTTCTATATGACGAGTGCTTTCATAAGAACTTGCCAACGGTTTTCTTGAATTGATTACTGTTCATGGTTACCACCATTGAATTAGACGGTTTTATATTTTCAAAGAACACATCTCTCAGCTGATTCGATTCGTACATCTTCTGAATATGTTCAAGGGCTGCTTGTGAATGACACCAGATCCAAACTACCACAGTCTGTCTGTCCAAATGAGAGTTCAGGATTTCTATGCCTTCCTCTCTCAGTTTACTGATGAGTTTATCAGTTTGATACGACCATGGTTTGGTTCTGTTTCGAAGGTCTACGATCTTCTGATGAAGTAGCTGTGTTTCTATTGACGTTGCACACTTTACACCGCAAGCTTCCACTTTGATTTCTAGTACACCTAAAAGCAAAAACGTATTTCAGATGTAAAACTACTTACTCGGGTGTAATTTTAATTAACTGCAGGTGAATAAAAATGAATTTTAACGAAATTAAGAACTGCTTAAAACAAGAAAACCAACAGTTACTTATCATAACGCGCCAATTTGTGATATCTCCTAAAAACGCAAGTTCCACGATAGATCAATTTCAACAATCAGCGAAATACGTTAGGTTAAGATTATTTCAATCATAAGCCTTTAGAAAAAAGTTTGGATTGTAAACCTCCTCCGTTTTCTATGATCCTCGCCACTGTTGTCTGGTTAGTTTGTAGAAGACTTGTAACGAAATTTGAAAACTTCGTCTCGTCGAAGGATCTCAGAAAGTACAAAAGCTCGTCGTTCTTATTTCGGTTTGAACGGTGACGTTGGATTAAGTGACTTTGCTCTTCCGTTATACAGTTGAGAGACAACAGCGAAGCGATTAACTCGTCATTAAGTTGAATATTTTCTAAGAGATATTTTCTGTTGTTTCTAAATATTGCAGTATTTTTATTGGTTTTTCCATAGAAATCTAAAGCGACACAAACTATCACAACTTTTGAATGGTATCAAAGCTTTGTTACATCACAACATAGTTTACATGTATCATCTTCAGCCAAATATGTTTGTCCGATATAAATAGAAACCTTACCTGACTTTGGATTAGAAAGAAGTGATTAAATTGATTCAACTCGAAAACAACACTGAAGCCAATATGTTTGACTCATCATCATCATCATTATCATCATCATTATCATCATCATCATCATCATCATCATCGTCATCATCATCACCATCATCATTACCAGCATCATCATCATCATCATCATCATCATCATCATCATCATCATCATCATCATCATCATCATCATCATCGTCATCACCAGCGTCATCATCACCATCAGCGTCATCATCAGCGTCATCATCATCATTATCATCAGTAACCATGGGCTCCGCGCCCGTTGGTTTCCGATACCTTCCTGACAATGTCTCTCCACTTCATTCTGTCCAGAGCGGAGTGGCTCAGCACCTGGGAGACTTCATTGTCAGCTATCCATTCTTTGTGAGGCCTTACTCTTTTGTTTGTGTCTTCCATTATTCCTAAAACCAAAGTTTTAATTTTTCTTCTCCTCCTTCATTCTGCAGATATGTCCGTAAAGCTTAACAGTTTGACTCGTCTAAATGGAAATTTCTCATCTTTTTCATGTGCTGCCTCTCATAAAAGACGAATTGTTACATCACAAAATATCACGTTCAGCGAAGCATTCTTGTCCGAAATAAATAGAAACCTTAATGAGTTTGGATAAGACACAGTTGATGAAATAATTGGTTCAAAACCAATACTCATTCATTCATTCATTCATTCATAAATTTAATATAGCGCACCTTCAAGAAACCTACTCAGAAGCGCTCCAATCAAATATGTTTAACTTAATCCATTTTTATGAGCTGCCATTCATAAGATACGAATTGAGAGTTTGTTCCCAGACATTTATATTGCGCATGTTGGAACTATCTGTCTTCCGTTGTTTCGTTATAAATGGTGTTTCTGAATAATATAAAAAAAAATTTTATGCGCAATGACATAATACACTGGGCATTGTAATCAGTGGTTGCTGGAATGTGAAACAGATATGGAAACTGATGCTGTGTATCAATCTGTTTTAAATCTGGAATTTTAGTAAACACTGCATGAACATCCTGCAACGAGGAATATGAAACTCCAACTTTCGGCTGGACATGACATTTCACCTGTTTAAGAGATACATACTGCCTGTTTTAATGTATGGAACAGATACTTTGAGGCGTTCCAAAGATCTGGACACGAAGCTAGATGCCTGCTAACGGTGTTGCCTGTGGAAGATAATGCGCATTATCTATACAGCGCATGTCACAAATGCGGAAATATACTGCCACAGGATACTCATCCCGGCTCGAAAATGATTCAAGCAAGGAGGTCCAGCTGTTTGGATACATATGGCACTCTGTGAAAGTGATCAGGACCTAAGGAGCAAAGATTTTCGGCCCTCCGAAATGTTGCAAGAGACTAGTCGTGGAAATGGTAATGATGACGGTGGTGATGATAATGGTGATGGCGACGAACGCTAATGAAGCAATCGACCCTGCTTGCTTTCAATTAATTGATCGGGTGAGATCTTGAATCTGTTAATAATAACACTAAGACTGATTATCGTAAATTGATATTTAAAAAAACATAAGATATCACTTCGAATGTTTTGATTTCTAACAGACTTCACAATTGCACCTTAATTCTCATTTGTAGCAGTAAGGGAGATCTGCGCAATTACAAATGATTCATAGCACTCTGGCAGGAGCCATAACAAACACAAACAAATAGGAGCGTCATAACTACGTCAAATGCTACCCATAAAAAAATCCAGTTTGGAAAGGAATAACACTTTAACGAGCTTCGTTCGTTTCCCAGTCACCTTAGTATACGCTATACTCGCTTAAGTGTTAAATCACCTTGCCTTTTTCCGCTCATTTGCCTCGCATGCGGACAGAAAGTGCTAAGCCAGAATTATGAGAAATTAGACACAAAATAAATTATCTGATAATCCCGAGGGTGTCCATAATACATATTTGAATTTCAAGTTGACAATGCTAAGATTGTGCAAAGAAACAGTTTAGAAATCGGTGTGTTAATTAAGATTTTTTACTTTTTTCACTGAGGTTACAAAGAATAATAAACTGTTGCACTTCTTCCGTTGCAACAAGACTGAATTGCTCAATAGACCAAATTTTTTTAGCTAATGGTTGAATTGCTCTATCGACGATATTTATTTTGTTAGCTAATGACTGAATTGCTCAATAGACGATATTTATTTTTTTAGCTAATGACTGAATTGCTCAATAGACGATATTTATTTTTTTAGCTGACTGAATTGCTCAATAGACGATATTTATTTTTTTAGCTAATGACTGAATTGCTCAATAGACGATATTTATTTTTTTTAGCTAATGACTGAATTGCTCATTCGACGATATTTTTTTTAGCTAATGACTGAATTGCTCAATAGACGATATTTATTTTTTTAGCTAATGACTGCATTGCTCAATAGACGATATTTATTTTTTTAGCTAATGACTGAATTGCTCAATAGACGATATTTTTAGTTAATGACTGAATTGCTCAATAGACGATATTAAATATCGTCTATAAAAATTAATTAAATTTTTTTAGCTAATGACGACTGAATTGCTCAATAGACGATATTTATTTTTTAGCTAATGACTGAATTGCTCAATAGACGATATTAAATAACGCCTATAAAAATAAATTTAAATTATTTTAGCTAATGACTGAATTGCTCAATAGACGATATTTATTTTTTTAGCTAATTTCTCATGACAGGTGTGATGCAACTGCAAATACTGGCCCAGTTAGCTACATCGGTAAGAGCGTTGGCTTCGCGTCTCATACGACTCTGTGTTAGAGCGCCTGCGGACCGCGGTTCGCTTCCCGAAGGTGGCTTATTTCAGAGATTTAAATCTCGGGCTAGCACGGTCCCAACACGGGGACCTTTAATGTAGGGCTGCTCAACGATTAAAAATTTTAATCGCGATTAATCTTGCGATTAAAAAAAATAATCGCGATTAATCTTGCGATTAATCGCATCATGAGCATAATATTGTCTTTGTTTACAGATAGTAAACAGCAATGAATTTAAAGAAAAAACTTGTCAATGTTTGTCCATTTGTTCTTAACATATGTGTAGAATTACGTTCATCCACTTTCTGTTTTTCATAAATCCTGTTTCAGTCAGTTAAGACAAACTAACTTGTTCACATTGTCAGGTGAGAGTGCTAAACGTTTCTTATTAAGAATATTTCCAGCAGCAGAAAACAATCTTTCGCGTGGAACACTAGTTGCTGGTGACCATAGATATTTCTGTGCCACGGTTGCAAGTGTCTTAGGTGCACCTTCGTATCTGCCGTTTTAAAAATAATCTGACCGTTCATTATAGATCGTTCGACTTCTTTCTCGCTCCTTTTCTTCGACATTTTATAGATGATTAATAACCCGCTGTAGAAGATATAATACTAACGAAGATTAAACTACATGCCTATAAGCTTTCAAAGAAAGGACGAATTTGAATAACTAGACTACACCGCCATTAACAGGAAATTGTTTGGGTTGCCTACGAATTCGCCCAATACAACTGAATGAATTAAGCCCAATCTCGGCCAAAGACTTTTGGCTTCGGCATTGCGGTGTTCGGTAAAGTCCTATCCAAGACTGTCTGTTTGCGATTAAAAATTAATCGCGATTAAATTTTTTAATCGCGTTAATCGTCCAGAATATTTAACGCGTTAATCGCGCGCGTTAACTGCGATTAATCAACAGCCTTACTTTAATGGCGTGGCACCCATTCAAACGGGCAAGCGGTGGTGAAGGATCTCACCCGATCAATTCATTGCAAAATGAGCAGGGTCGAGGCCATATACGGTCGCTATAGAAAATCGCGAACATTTACATTTACATTTACATTGCTGGGGGTTTTCACTGTATACTAAAGTTTCACCTTTTCCAGAATTCATAACCAGCTTTCATCCTGTCCTCCCTAGTTTAGGTATTTATCGCCCCAGATGAAATCTGTCTCATGAGATGCGCTGCCTCTTCTACCTGGTGTCTTTGCTAACGGAGCGGTATATTTTGTGATTGGTAGTGAAAATGCATGTCCTGCTTGGGAGATTTAGGGATGCTCAGTATACCACTATCCGCGAGGGATTCCTGGAGGGTAGAGTCATTGTGTACCACGGATATCATCTCCCATCGTCGTTGGTAATCTTCGATGCAACTTCTCCATAAATTCTGGACACTGTTTCAACCGTCAGCTCTTGATGGCAGGCCTACTCCTTCGACAGGACATTTTTTGTGTGCAAAGACCTACAATGGTCACTCTTCTACTGAAGCGAGCATTGCTCTCTTACTAAGGATTGTTTTGTTTTAATGACTTACTTGCCATTTAGGCAACTGAAGGCGGCTCTTTTGGGATGTGTTCAAAATGCACTGTATCAACTATCTGGATAACTAGCTAACCATAAGTGCGAAGGTAATGACACTCTGAAAGTTTTCAGATTATATTAAAATATTTTATCAAAGTAATCCCTTGTGGTCGAGATAAACAAGCTTGACAATAATGCTTGGAAAACATCTCACTTTTCAGGTAGCGCCAGATTGCATACTTGGACCGTTGTCGGGTAATTCTTCGATTGAAGCAAACGTCGACTGATGTGAGAGACCTTATAACTTCTTCGTCTCTCTGCTTTGTTGGTGAATTCAATATCCAATGTAGATAGGACTTTTGTAAGATAACGTCCATCATCTCCAGTGGAAGATCGTACAACTGAAACGAAAAACAATGATGCAACGTTTACACTGGAAGACTATATTGGATGTTATGATTCGTTGATTAGTTAATCTACATGTAGAATATTATTAGTGATGCGATATAAGTTAGCTTGGCATAGATTTCCAGTGTTCAGAAGACTTACCTAGTAGTTAAATCTTTAAAGTATTGTTTTAAACTATGTAGTAGCCGTCGACAGAGTGCAATATAGGCTACTTCAAAATGATCTTAACGTGTGCAACTCTTGTACTATGTAATTTCTGCGCTAGCTTATCTGCAGATTTCTTGAATTATTTTAATCTATGGCCTTGTTTGGTGCTAACTGAAAGTTCTAATCTCTCCCATAATAGTAGGCCATGATGGCGCCGTATGGCTGCCTCATAAAAACAGTTATATTCGACTCCTGTAAAACTGTTATCGTGTGCTTCTACTGTATACATGTACGTTAGGCACCCTGCGTGGCTGCCGTTTCTACTATATGTATGTTCAGTGCGTTTGCAGGCGCTTAATTAAAGAACAAATTATTATTATTATTATTATTATTATTATTATTATTATTATTATTATTATTATTATTATTATTATTATTATTATTATTATTATTATTATTATTATTATTATTATAACCAACAAACTCATATGCAGACGAATTGTTAAATGTAGCCTATCTAGGGATTCTAGGCTATAGACCGACATTCAGTCCTGGCTGCACGGTCTCCTTGTTGTTCGAGTCCGACGTGCCTAGAACAGATAGAGAGTTTCCAGTTTGCAGGGCAATTGATATACGCTGCAGCAGATGGCTGGTCTCACGCTGATCTCCTGTAGCTGCTTTATCTTGGAACCAAGTTCTTGGATAAATTCCAGTGACTCGGCGTGCCAGCTTCCTGAGGTTTCGACTGCAACAGGTATGAAATGGTGCGATTGCGAGATGACAGCATATTTGTTTTCCTTATTGTGGGCTGCTTTTTCCGCTGCGGCACCTGCGTTTTGCGATGTTAATATTATTATTATATTTATTATTATTATTATTATTATTATTATTATTATTATTATTATTATTATTATTATTATTATTATTATTATTATTATTATTAGTATTAGTATTACTATTGATTATAATTATTATTATTATTATAATTATTATTATTATTATTTCTCTGATCTTTGCTGCATCAAATTTTATTGGTTACTCAGCCCTACCACAATTCCCATTAGTTCTGTTATATCTCTTGAATATGAGTTATTTATGCAACCAGGATTTTGAGTTGTCATTTCCCAGCATCTGGATATTGTGCATATATAGTATGCGAAATATTCAAAAGAAGGATGAAATCAGTCACTCCAATATTTTAAAATTGTTTTATCTATTGACACAGTGCGACAACGAATCACAGAAGTTGGTTGTAGCAAGCTTAAAGTCAAAGGAAATTAGGCATAAGTGCTTCCTCATGGGAAGAGTTTCGATAAATGGTGCGCTTCCTAGATGCATAATATATCTCGGTGCTCCTGTATCGTTGCGTTAACCTGCCTGTGATGTTTGCGAGCTCCCGAACGACAAAGCGGTCATGCGTATGCCTTTCCCAAACGAATCAATAAACTTTCAAACTATCAGATTATTAGAGTGTCATGTATACCTGTATAGTAGGGTGGGACAAATACCGGTTACCTCAACCAGACAACGATAAATAGAAGCTCCCTCATCTTCTGGTTAATGAAATAATTAATTTTCATATTTTGTATCATGTCTAGGGGTCGCAACTTTAAAAAATGTGTGACGTCATATAGTTCATTAGAAATAAATAACAAATTCATTAATCTTATTACAATAGGGTCATAGAAACTCATTAATGTCGACTATAATATATTACACAATCACTTTAATACACAAATTACACACTACACAGTACACTACGATATTGTATTGTATTGTGTTGTATTTAAAAACTTATAAGTGCCTCTACCAAGTTCCCACCAATCAAAGACGCTCCCAGTGCGAAAGTTCTCGGGAATAAAGGCAAGTTTAAAGACAACGAAAAGCTGTGGCAGGACCACCGGATAGTACTGCAGCCCGGGCCAAATGAGGAAGCTGATTCCACTATGAAAGGCCAATAGTAACAAAGGAACGAGACTGAGCCATCACCGTTCTCACTGGGGGAACAAATGAGTCAAGTCGATCAGAGGAGCGAAGAGGGCGAAAGGAGCTAGCTGAAGTAGGAAGACGTAGTGGGTCACAGAGGTATTTAGGAGCAAGACCCAGGTAAGATCGGCAAATATGGATAAGTAGGCCTACCTTTAGTTGGAACGAGACTGGACCATCACCTTTCGCACTGGGAAACAAATAAGTCATATATGTACCTTTAGTTGGATGCGGGCAGTAACAGGAATCCGGTGAAGATGTTCAAACATGAATGTGGAAATATGGGAGAATCGTGGGAGACGGGTGATTTGTCTCGCAGCTGCTTTAAGAACAGATTGTAGAGGGGAGAGATGGACTTTGGGAGGCCAACAAAGATGGAGTTACAGTAATCAATGCGAGAGCAGATAAAGGCGTAGACAATGGGAGTAAAGACTGGAGAGGAGACAGATCTTCGGATAGCCTTGAGACGTCGGGGATGGTAGTAGCACAAACGGATGAGATTAGAGATATGGTCAGAAAAAGAAAGGGAGCTATCAAGAATTATACCCAGCAGGTTACGGACAGATGCAGAGAATGTATAAAAAGGAAAGCTTTGAGATAAAAGAGGCTAGTCAACCTTGGTCAGTTGTTGACGAGTGCCAAACTAAATCAATTGGGTCTCTGCTGGGTTTAAACAAAACATGTTTAAGGACAGCCATGCTTAAAGGTCATGAAAGAGAGCATCAATGCGAGCAGTAAGAAACAGCTGAGCATACGGAGACCCATTGCACGTAGACCTGGGCGTCATCAGCATAGAGGCGGCCAGTGGTTAAATGCGTTACAAAGCTGGAGGTAATATCAGCTGATTAAAGCAGGTAAAGGAGTGGGCCAAGTACTGATCCCTGGGGACACCAAACTTGACAGTAACCAAGTGTGTTCTGGAGTCACCCCAGATTATCGTTTGTGTGCGATCTGTAAGATAGGACCGGAACCAAAGAAAAGATAAACCCCTGAGACCACTTCAGAACTCGAGACGTTGCAGGAGGATCTCATGGTCAACCATGTCAAAGCAGCAGAGGTGTCAAATAGAGCAAGCAACGAGATCTGGGATCTGTTAAACGCAGTGTAGCTACTAGAGAATAGAGATAAGAGGACAGTTTAAGTAGAGTTTCTGCAGTCTGAGGCCGAGTTCATGAACATGACTCACGCCACGGTGTTACCATTCAAATGAAGAAATCAGGATTGGACTTGCCAACTATAGAAACAAAGCTGATTTCCTGAACTAAGTTAAAACACTTACACTCCAGTACTCTGCCAGATGCTTTTTCATTTATTTTTTACTCATTGTTGTTTGTAGCTCTAACTTTGGGTTCTGAATTTGAAAGTCATAACCATTAAGCCGGCTGATGTTAGAGCAGCTCTCATTTTACAACATATTGCGTTTTTGGGCTGGTGTTTCAGACAAAGTTGCTAGAAAACGGTGATATATATCAGAAATCCATTTTTGGTGCAATATCGACTTTAATATGGACCTTTGATTTAGGTTTGTCCGGGAACTCAACTCCAGATTTTTTCACTTTTTGTCCCATCCTACTGTATAGCGCTCTTGTGTAGACCTACTCTCTGAAAGGTTCTGAACAAATAACCAGACGCAGCATATGATACGAAATCAAAGAATGTCGATTGATTAATTGATATTTGAACCGCCATTGACACCTTTTCAAACTTGTTTGCCTATATCAATTCACACATAACTGATAGATAATTTAATTCAAAATTCCACCTGAAGCAACAATTTTATGATTTTTGTCTTTAATTATATAATTATGTTTAAGTTCATTATCACGGTGTCATATTTTAAAAATAATCGAATCCAGTGACTTATACAGTGCCGTTATTAATGCACAATTCCTCAGTGATTCCTGTTTCAAGCGATATTTTCAAAGTGTTAATGATATTATTAAGCTTATTCTATAATATTTAGATTATCTTACCGTTGTACTTAACGGCGCTTCATTCTTTTCATCTGTTGCATTTAAAAAACCAGTGAAAATAGTGATATATTAAAAATAGAATTAGAAAAGTTAAACAGCTGTCAGTATTAAATGTGATCTACATTTCTCTATTATCCAAACATTTAGTTTAACACATCCTTCAATCAGGTAGGTTTATATAGGTGAATAGACAATATGAAATCGTTTGATTTCTCTTTTATTAACGGGGATCCAATTAGACAAGCAGCTACTTGATCAACCGAAAACCAACAGCAAAACTGTGAGCTAGCGTATTTTTAAGAACTGTTCCAACAATTTTGCAATAAAGCCAACCGAGAAATATCGAAATCCGAACATTGACACCAGTCAACAAAGCCGACGTGAAAAACTTCTTCCAATCAGCAAAATATACATCGTAATCGTAATCTCCAAACTTCTAAAGCGCCACTCGAAGGCCAAGCGCACCTATTCTAATGCACTGAAAGATGCATCCTAGGTAGACATCTATTAAACTTAAAAGTTGAGGTCTTATGCTCGGCAAAAGATGATGTGTCACAGTAGACTGAGAATTGACAATAACCAGTTGGAACAATTTTCGTAAAGCTTTACTTCCACATTCCGGGCTAGCAAAATCATATCTCGTAACCATGGTCGCCAAGCGCTTTCAATTCTATGTTGAGACTGATTGGTAAATGAATTAAGAGACACGGATAGTATTAGAACAGGAACTTCAATATCCAGTTACCCAATCCATAGGCGCCATAAGGAAATTGGAAAGTCATGCTCCTTTCCTGAAAGCCTAATCAGGTTATCGACTCTATTCTTTCGCAAACAACAAGTTCCTCTGAAATTCTTGTTGTGGAACAGCCTCTTAGGTTACATAACTGTGTAGATATTTCAGGATTTTTCTCATAATCCGTGATGATCTAACATCGCTTGGACTAAAACTAAGAAGAGCACTGGCCTTGACAAATAACCAGGGACAATGGAGTTCATTTATTCGCACCCATCGCCGGCAAATGAAACTGATAGTGATGACGATGGCGATGATGATTATGATGGCGCTGATGATAAGGAACCGTCACCCTGTATGTACTTGCAGAAATGATTACAAGAGGAACACTCTCAATGTTTAGTCACTTCGAACGTCGCGTTGACAAACAGACCCAGATGCTATGAGCTTTGATCCCGGATCCAAAGAGTTAAATAGACCGGTAAAAGAGACAGGGGACACACGGATCCACGCTGTGGAGGCAGTTCCCCACCGCTGAACGTCGGGCTACACACGTTAATATCCTGCTCCAAGGAGCTTTCCATTCCTCGTTGAAACTCAGTGGTAAAAGAATAAATTAAGAGATATGGATTATATTAGAACAAGAACTTCACTATCCAGTTACCCAATCGTGGCAATCGATAGACGCCATAAGGAAATTGGAAAGTCACGCTCCTTGCCTGAAAGCCTATCGACTCTATTCCTTCCCAATCAACAAGTTACTCTCAAAGTCTTGTTGTGAAACAGTCTCATAGGTTACATTTTTTTCATAATCCGTGAGGGTATAACCCGAACATCACTCGGACTAAAACTAGGACGAGCATTGGACTTGAAAAATGACAACGCAGATAATTTATTCGTACACATGGAATCGATCATGGTGACGATGCTGCTGCTGCCGATGATGATGATGACGACGACGACCACAATGATAATGGCGATGATGATGTTGATAACGTCGATGAAGATGATAATGATGATCATGATGATAATGATGACGACGACGATCATGATAATGATGATGATGATGATAATGACGATCATGATGATGATGATGACGATGATGATGATGATGATTATGATAATGATGATGATAATGACCGCGATGATGATCATCATCATGGCGATGATGACGATGATGATGATGATAATGATGATGATGATGATGATGACGATGACGACGACGACGATGATGATGATGATGATGATGATGATGATGATTATGATGATGATGATGATGATGATGATGATAATGATGACGACGACGATGATGATGATGATGATGATGACGACGACGACGACGACGATGATGATGATGATGATGATAATGACGATGATGATTATGATGATGATGATAATAATGACGACGATGATCATGATCATGATGGCGATGATGACGATGATGATGATGACGACGACGATGATGATGATGATGATGATAATGACGATAATGACGATGATAATGATGATGATCATGATGATCATGATGATGACGATGATGATGATGATGATGATGATGATGACGATGACGACGACGACGATGATGACGATGATGATGACGATAATGATGATGATGATGATGATGATGATGATGATGATGACGATGACGACGACGACGACGACGTTGATGATGATGATGATGATGATGATGATGATGATGATGATGATGATGATGATGATGATGATGATGATGATGATGATGATGATGATGATGATGATGATGATGATGATGATGATGACGATGATGATGATGATGATGATGATGATGAATCGACACGCTGTATGTACTCGCAGAAATGATTGCAATGAGAACATTTGCTTTTTTCGCACGTCGCGTTGACAAATAGGATCACGCAAGATACTACGAGCTTTGATATCAGGCTCCAGAGTTTGAAGAGACCGGTAAAGAGACTGGGGACATAGGGATCCACGCTGTGGAGGCAGATCCCGCCTTTGAACGTCAGGCTACACACAGTCTCGAGACGCGCCAAAGGCTGGGATGGCTTGCAGAGTCGTGGAAACGGCATCGCTCCAGATAACGTTTGGAAGAGTCTAATGGCGATTGGTTTCAATGGTGCTGTTTCATTATTCTAAGGCACAGGTTTGCAGTATAAAATAAAAGCCTCGATAGAACCATCAGGCATTTGTTGAAACCTACAATTGCCTGCCGTTAAATTTAATTTCATAAGAGTAGATTCTGTCCTTATCTGATATGTAACAGCTGTCAGTCGGTGCACTGAACAGAATCACCATTTGACCTACTTACACACGAGCATTGACTTCTAACTGACCCCTTACAATTCTAGTATTTTCGATGTTATTTCTGTATAAGAGCTAGTAATATAGTTTTTTCCTTCCAAAATACCAAAATTGATCTTATGCATATTTGGCATTGCTTCCTAATAAGAATATTAAGTTGTTTCATTCAGATTAGGCCTACCTCCTTTGCGATGTGTAGAAACTCGCCATTTATGCTTCTGGCGTGCACGATTACTTTCCTTGTCGATTCGCTTTTGTTTTCCTGCGCAGGCGCCCATAATGCTCGTTAACAGAAATTAGTTTGAGGTCTTTATGTTTGATGTTATTCGCTTTATTCATATATAACAAACGTTGACCCCTTAAGAAAGTCTCGTTTATGACAAATTGCTACTGATGTAATCTGAAATATAGACATGTGTGAGGGGCTTTCAATAAGTTTTTAGCCTGGGTCTCTTCCGCTATACTTCTGGCGGACAAATGTTATAGGCCTTATATAAGGAGCCTTGCTAGTGTTCTCCAAAAATGTTATGTCGTGTGTTTTTTTTATTTTACGAGATACAATTTATTGAACAGGATATGTCTGATTTAAAGAAAATTCGCAATAGCGCAGTGATAGAATGTTTGACAATGGACAACGTTCGGCCGCAGCAGATACATAACCGAATGATTGTTGTATACGGTGAAGGTACGCAGTAGGTGACAAATACGGGGTTGAAATCATGCGCTACAAAAAGCTGCTTGATATAAAGACTATCTCTACAGAAAAAGGGTCCACAGAGGCCTACAGGACCCACTGACCCTTATCAACGATCGGTTTCCAAGCAGTGTCTGTGGCTATCGTGGCGTAGAAGTCTTTTGAATCATGGTGTTAAGTGGATCTTTGAAATCAGGCTGAATAGAAGTCCTTTGATATAAAGACCGTCTCTAAGCCAATTCGGCCAAAGCCAAAAAATAAGGATCATGGATTGCCTTAACACATCAAACCGCAAGAGTGTCGTTTGCTGCCGGCCGAGACCCTCCCACGAGGCCGGCTCAAACGCAAACGCAAATGAAATTCATTTGCTGACTCATTTGCGAGTGTAATAGTAAAAATTATAGCCCACTAATCGTATGGTGGTGGTGCGCTAGGAATAACAGACTCACTACTCCAACCACCTACGATGAAAACTTTTATTTTGAGGTTCGCGGGCAAGACCCAGCGCTGGTTAGTTTCTTGATTAGTTCTGCCACCATCTGGTCTTTGCTTTGACTCGGCAACTCTTTTTTTCCATTCTTGCTTTGTATATCACGTTTCATCGTTCTATATTTCTCCTCCTCTCCCAGAATAAGCTTATACTCTTCATCGCTAATAGCCGTGTCCTCCAACGCCTTAGAAATGTGGTCATGAACAGTGTTTAGCTTACTTTCCGCCAAAATACAAATTTCGTCGTGTTTTGAAGCTTTTGCAACAAAACTTCTACTAATAACATTTCCAATAATATCCAGAAAACTCGTCGCTATGGCTAAACTCTCCAGAACAATACCAGGAATAAAACCAATACCAGTGGCTAACATAGCTGCCCCACCCACCCCAGTTCCAAGACTCACCATAGCAAGGCCGGCCGAGGCCCCATTAGCCACATCTACAACCCTCTTATACTTTTTGCACAGTTGTCCTCGACTTATCGCCTCAGATCTCAGGAATGCTTCTACTTCACCAATCTTCTGCAGACGAAACGTCTGCGACTTCGTGTCTGACGAAATTGTCGGCTCCGTAAGCGTTGGATACAAAGACATTGTTTTTTTATAGTTGCTCTATTAGTAAAGTTACGTTTAAGTCGATAGATGAAGTACTTTCAACGCCTGTCTTTTTGCCTTCAATTCGGAAACTCGTTTGTCCTGGAACGAATATTGCCCTGGCTACATCAAATTGCCCACTTGAAATATCGACTGTACGATCGATGCTACCACCAGCAGCTGCCGGTGCTATAACGCGAACTGTTGCATCACCACCGCAAACACCAAAGACTGTTAGCTTCCAGAACCCGCACTCTAACGAAACCCCCTCATTGGCGGTTTGCAAACTTATACACGGAAAACGCGCAGCGGTCAATGGAAGAGTTTGCCACGCACTGGTGGTTACCGTTCCGGCCGCCGTATAGATATCGCGGCTGTGGTAATCGTCAGACACGAAGTCGATGTGTTGTTGAGGCACCGCGGTCAATAGCTCTGCGGTGGGCTTCGGGATGTCGTACCCCCAGTGGCCTACATCACCTAGACTGTCTATGCTGTATTTGCACATGTCTATTTCTCCGTGTTGACGGAGATACCCCCGAATCTTATAGTGCGTGTCAGTCATATTTTTCTATACTACTGACTGTCCCCCGTGTTTAAAATATGTATAGATCTGGAAGTGTGATATTCCAAAAGTAGGTTGTGGTGGGCTGGTGGCCAAGACCATCAGCCTGAATTTTTTGTATACTCTGTCATCAGTGAAGGTGAACTCTTGTGCAGAATTAGTCAAAGTAGCAGTGGAGGAAATGAGAGCATTGTATCTCGCCGAATCGGTGGATGGAGTCCCATAAATCTTCCAGGACGTGATACGTGGTGCAGTAGGACTAGATCCCCCAGCCAGACTAACCTTCCATACTCGCACAGGCGTCGGGCATTCAATCTGTAACCAAGTCCCACTAACCCGAATCTCAATATCGGCTCTCGATGTGGACGCCGTCTTCCACTCACCTCTCACACCCGAGTTGAATGCCATATGAGGCGGGTTAGTGGGTAAAGATTCGTTGGCTGAGGCAATAAAACCCGTTTCGGAAACGTTTCTGGATAGGGGCGGAATATGGCCGCTGTAGTTGAGAACCTTGATGTCCGTCGCGTATCGCCTTTCATTAGCTATCTCACTGTCTACATACCGCTTGTTAGTCAGGTGCCATGGTCCCGAGGGCGGCGTATCATTTTTCGTAGTGGCGTTGGTGATCAGCTGCGTCACTTGTTTCAAACTCGCGGCGTCACTATCAGATCCTGGAATTTCTGTTGGTAGCCCAGTCACTCTTTTACCACCCATGGCCAAATCACCGGTCATGGTACTGCCGGATTTGAGCACGCATGCGCTCCTAACGATAACATCTTCCTCGTTGGCATACCTCTTAGCGGCGTCAGCTTTCTGGTCCGCATAGAGTCTAACGGAAGCTCCAATTTCAGCGTTTTTCACGTCAACGTATCGTTTATTTGTCACATGCAACGGTTCTGTTGGTACTCTATCACTCTTTGTCATGTTGTCGGCGATCAGCTTCGATACTTGTGCCATACTCGACGCGTCGCTTTCGGACGTTGCTGCGCTCGTAGGGAGCCCAGTAACTCTATTACCACCCATGGTTAAATCACCCGTCATTGCGTCGCCAGCTTTAAGCACGCATGCGCTCCTAACGATAACATCTTGCTCGTTGGCGTACGTCTTAGCAGCTTCAGCTTTCTGGTCCGCATAGAGTCTAACTGAAGCTCCAATCTCAGCGTTTTTCGCGTCCACATACCGTTTGTTAGTCAAGTACTTTGGTCCAGCCGGCGCCGTATCATTATTCTTAGTGGCGTTACTGATCAGCTGCGTCACCTGTTTCAAACTCGCGGCGTCGCTATCGGATCCTGGAATTTCTGTTGGCAGCCCAGTCACTCTTTTGCCACCCATGGTCAAATCACCAGTCATAGAATCGCCGCTTTTGAGCACATGCCCGCCTCTTACGATAGCATGCTTCTCGTCCACATATCTTCTAGCGGTGGTGACCTTCTCATCCACGTACTGTCTGTAAGAAGCGTCGCGGGAATCTACATACCGCTTATTCACCACATGCAACGACTCCGTTGGTACTCTATCGAGTTTTACTAGAGCGCCAGCGACCGCTGTTGACACTTGTTTCCAACTCGCTGCGTCGCTATCGGATCCTGAAATTTCTGTTGGGAGCCCAGTAACTCGGTGGCCACCCATAACTAAACTTCCAGTCATTACGCCGCCTGATTTGAGCACGCACGCATTCCTGACGATAACATCTTGCTCGTTAACATAACTTTTAACAATAAGGTCCTTGTCATCTGCATACCGCCTAACAGAATCTCTCAGCCCCGCATTCTTCTCGTCCGTGTACTGCCTGGCATCGATAAGTTTTTGGTCTGCATGATTTTCGGCCGCGGTCGCCTTCTGGTCCGCGTATCGTACCACTTGTGCCCAACTCGCAGCGTCGCTATCGGACGTTGCTGTGTCTGTGGGCAGCCCAGTAACTTTGTGACCACCCATTTTTAGAACGCCAGACATCGTTCCACCGGTGATTTGTAAGTTGTCCTGATCTATGATGTCTGCATAAGCCTTTGTCGCGGCGTCTGTTTCCATCGTGGGCGTTCCCACGTTTGTCAGCCGAAAACCTCCAGCCGACAGAATTCCCATCATGGTATCACCCGCTTTGTGGACGAGCCCAGCGGCGCTTATCTGCCCCCCTCCCACCCCACCTCCACCGTCTCTTCCAAATTTATCAACCGGCATTTTTATATACAAAAAGGTGACGGAAGTCTAACATAGGTCAAGAATGATATCTTCAAAATTCTTTCCAGCAGTAAGCTCTCTTAGCACGGTCAGGCAGAGATGACCACAGACCACATCATCGGGACCCTGCAGCTGGAACGTCTGTGTTCTTATAGGATTTTTTAAATATCGAGAAATTTCGAGAGGCGGATCCAGCCCATAACTGTCAAAATAGATGGCTGTAGGCCCATCCATCCAATAGGCAACCCAGTGAGTACCATCGCCGGAACCGGAATCTAAATTAACAACTCCACACTCCTTCTCACGAGCCACGGCGGGCAGACCATCTCGCATGAAAACACCGCGGAAATGCGGCAGCGCTCCGGCAACTTTCTCTATATCGAAGTTGCTCAGCGGTTTTAGTTTTTTTGTCCGATGTACAGGCCGGATCCTTTACACATTGAACAGCAACCACCATAAGTCTGGCGCCCGAGATATAAACCGGTCCCGCGGACCTGAGCTTCGAGTTCGCGATTGTGACGCGCGGCCTCTGCTAAAGCCGCGTCGTCGATCCGTTTTTTCTCGGCTTGGGCCGCATCGCTGGCCTGTTTCTTGCGCAGAGCCTCTGCATTGCTGGCCTGTTTGTTGTGCACGGCCTTTGCCACCTCGGCGGCCCCTCCAGCCGCGGCACCCACCGCGGTTAACCCGCCAAAAATCAGCGGGAGGAGAGCCAGTAGTGGAAGAAATCCGCCCGATTTTGTCATCTTTTTCAGTTGCGTTTTGGTGAATCTCAGCTCCATGCCAACGCCTTCCGAAATCTTCCTCACGATTCGGGCGGCTTGAACTTTTGTAAGCGCGAGCTTATCGTCTCCACGAAGCTGGCCATGAGTGAGCCGGATCGTGGCGCCAGTGCCATCGCGCGCAGCTTTAGCCAATGTTGCCTTTTGCCCTTCGGTCAGCGAAAGGCCGAACGCAACGTATTCAGTTTTCATTTTTGGAAAAAATATATCTAAAAGAGGGCCTTGTATCTAAATGTGAAAAGCGATTTCTAGTAAACGACGTTGAATTTGCTCCCATCCGATTCAAAATTCAGGAGTCGGTCGCTGATCAGGACGGCATATGCTGTCGTATTATTTGGTACCCCTTCGTTAAAGTCCACCTTGATTTGTATGTCCTGTACAGAGGTTTTAAGTCGTTCAGATTGCCTCCGCACGTCCAGAACGAAGATCGGAAACAAATCCACAAATTCGATTGATGTCAGTTGGCATGACGATTCACGCGCGTCTATGCCGCAATATTCTTCCTTGAAGTCACGTAGGGCCTTGTAAGCGCGAGAGGTTGTCCTCTTGGTGAAGTCGAGATTCATGTCAACAACCGGGTAGCGATCGCTGTTGAGCATAGCGAAAATGTTGCGAACCTGCACATGGTCAAACAGTGCCGGATTCTGGCCTTGATGTGCATTCTTTCCAGTTTGAAAAGCAACAAGAATCCAGCGTGGCTTTTCCGTGCCCGACTTAACACTCAAACGCCAGGAAAAAAGTCGTCGCTCGTGGCACCGCAATGTTGTCGCATTGCATGGCGCGGAATGCTACAGGTACCTTAACCTTGGCTTCAATCTGCTTCATTAGCATGCTTTTATACTCCAAAGCGGGTATTATATGCGGCATGAACCAGGAGAGTTTAGTCAGCGTGATCTGGCCATTGACCGCAGCGGCTTCCTTGAAGATCGCGTCTGCATCCCCCTGCCGGCTCAGCAGTAAGGAGTGTTTAATCCCGTATACGACCTTGTGATAATCATCGCAAAAGCCGAATAGATGTCTTAAGGGAACGATGAATGAAAACGTTCCAATAGGGACGGGTTTTCCAATGATCATCAGTCGACGGGCCTCGAAGCCGATATTCGCGGTCGCCGCCGCCGCACTCGTGTCCTTCTGCCAACACATGTTTAAACCTTCAGCTCTGGAGAAGTCGTCGCCGTAAACCAGCATGCCTTTCATCGTCGTGGCTTGCCCAGGTGACATGACATTCTCTATCTCGGTGTTGTTAGCCAGGTATCGAATCTGAGAAAACATGTACGGGACGGCGTTGTTGATGAATGACACCAACGTGTCTGCGATGTAAGCGGCGCCAGTTGTTGTAAGCCTGCCCTCCACAAGAAGGTAACTCTTAGAAGGCTGCGTGAAAATGTCTTGGTTCTGGATGTCTATCTGTATGGCCTGGCCATTGTTGATAGCCGCGGGATTTTGTGACTCATACTCGCGGTATTCAAACGATTCGATGCTATTGTCATCGGGCACCGCCGAAGCGATGTCCAACATTTCACTCGGCACGTCAAATGCCGCCATTATTATAGTTAAAAAAGTTCAAGCTTCAATTATTAATCATGTTGCAAATTAATTTCATATGTGGTGGGTTAAACATTTTTTTCCGTTTTGTGAATTAGTCGGAAATTTTTTTTCATTTTGCAAGAAACAGACCCCTACCACAACGACTCGGCTTTATAGTCTTGAAACCGGATCCAGCAATGCGGCTGTTTATGTCAGCCATTGTCGGAACAACGGGTGGTGGACTCACAGCCAGTTGTTTTAAGTATTCGATGCTCTTGTCGCTGAGCGCCTTCTCCAAAGGTGCGGGGACAACGGGCGCGGCAGCTGAATTTTCATTTCGTAAATGAGCTTCATTTACGGCTGCAGCGCGTCTCGCTTTCACGGCATCAACAATTTGCCTGACGGCAGATGCTGTTGTGGCGCCGGCTTTCGCGAAATTACCAACCGCCTTGGCAACGTTTGTGATTGTGCCTCTATTCGCCGAAATGAAGGAGCCTGCACGGCCAAGGAAACCCGCGATTTTGGGTATCCAGTCGAAAAGTCCACCACCCACGACACGACGCCGCTTTTTAATTCCAAGAACCAACATTAGAATATTTAAGTGTGAACATTTACGCACTGCGGATGTGAAACCTTATAGTTACTGTCTCACCGCGGAGGTTTAATTGTTCACCATTCTGGTCGGTCAGCCACACACGAATGCCCTGTACGTTACCAGCCGGTGCAACTGGTAGGTACACCAGATTTTTTGGAGACTCGATTACCTTGTAGCCGGGCGACACATCCGGGAAAAAACTATAGATTACTGGCAGCTGGCTACCATTTCGATACGATCCAGAGATAATGTCACAATTTACCAGGATTGTGTCCACGCGGAGAATATCGACTGGATTTTCTCCCTCTTTATAACCACTACCAAGCCTCTGAGGGTTAAAACCGAGCATTTGCCTGATGGTAGATTGAGCCATATTTACCTTATATAGGGCATTCGTAATTTTTATGAAGGCGCGTAGGGTAGATGCGTTAGCTCCTATGGTAATAGGAGAATTAAAGCCGAGTGGTGCCACACCCGTCGGAGAATTTTGCTTTTCTAACTGCCTACCGATTTCATCATTAATCTGTGCGATCTCGTAGCTTCCGTCGGGCAAAATGATCGTCTTCCACGTCACACCATTGTCGGTGCTGTAGACGAACTTGTTATTTGTACTATCGATGTTGGGAATCGAATTATAAGTTTCAAGATTGACCAAAGCAAGCTCAAAGCGTCTTTTTGGATCCAGGTACAGCGGTGGTGAGAAAGCCGTGGTCCACCCTGTAGTATCTGAGGAAACAACTATACTAAAATTTTCCTTAGGCTGTAAAAGTTCTCTAATTTCTTCGAGCAGTTTCTCCGAGCGTTCCATCTTGTGTGCTTTATTTTATGAGCATGTTTCTATTCAATTCGAGTGCCAGCTCTTTGGAGATCGCACCGGAACGCAGTAACTCGTCGAGAATGGCGGAGATTTCGTTGCCGAGACCAGTGTTTCCCGCGGCCCTAGAGGCCACCAAAAGCTGCAACCTCTCTACCAGAGCGTTTGGGTCGTTGTAGAACTGCACCGCGCCGCCTCGAATCAGCTGGAACTTTTTACTTTTCCGGCCATGAATAGGCAGACCAGACATCTGTACGAGTTTTTTAAAAGTTTCAATTGCTTGAGGCGAGTATTGCTTAGTCTTAACGAAGCGTTTCGTTAACAGGCTGAACAACGACTCATCGGCCGGAGATTCGAGAACGAGGTTACCACCTTTAAACACTCTCAGTCTACCGGCAGACAACGCGACGGGGTCAACGGAGAGCTTACCCAAGGCGTTACCTTGTAATTTCAGAGGAACGGCTGGAACACTGAAACCCTTTCCTTTTTTAGTGAGGGCGTGGCCTTTCAATAGCAAACGAATTCGATCTCTGTAGTCCTGTAGGACGCCGATATCTACGGCCAGCGCATGTACCTTTTCTTCGTCTCCGTTCTTATTGGCCTTCCTTTTCTCTTTGCCCAGGGTGTGGCGATTATAATAATTTACGCCTTCGATTATCTGTTTCACAGCTGCCGTGTCGTTCAGGTCGAGCTCGCTCGGAGGGGTAAAACCGTGCCGCCTGATTGTATCGACGTTGAGATGTCTGTTTGGGTGGACGAGCAATGCTTCCGCTGGAGCAGATGCTCCTGCGGCGGGGTGTGCCGCAATCGCTGGAATAGCCGTTGGAGCAGTTGCTCCAACGGAATCACCGAACAACGCCGCTATCGGGTTAAAATTAGCAGACTCTGAAATCTGCGCCGGCAAATCCTGTAAAGCGCTGGTAACTTTCTTCAGCTCCTTGGACGTAGCCGCCTGGGATTCAGCCGTGGCTGTGGCGATTGGTTTGAAAAGCTTTGCCGCATCGTACTGAAGGTTGGCTTCACCGAGCTTCTCATCCACGAAACGCTGTCTCAATCGATTTCTGCGAGCTAAATAATCCTGAGTCAACGCGTCTCGCTCCTGTTTAGAAGAAACCTTTGTCCACATCGCGTTTATATGTCGACTATATGTTGCCCGTAACGATAACTTTTGTCCACATCGTGTTTCTATGTCGACTATATGTTGCCTATATTGTGTCTTTAAATACTTGCCTTGGGCTTATAGAAGCGATCGAACCCGCAACGATATTTTCCGTCGTACACTTTAGACGTCAAATCTATGACTGCGAATCCATATGGCTGAGCAGCACACTCGCTGAAGAACGTACGGAACTCATCGAAAGACATGTCGCCGCCCACGAACGTATCGTGAATGGCTCGCAAATTTTTACTGTCTTGGTTGAAGAGGACGATAAGATTGGCATTGTCGCGGATGGCTTGCTTTGGAATGCGGAAGTAATTCTGAGTTAAGTAGAAGCAGTCCGCGCCACCGTGTCGACCCATAGTGAAATACCTTTCGATGGGCGACTGTTTTTCAAGCATGACGTCATCGAAAACTAGAAGACTTCTGGCATTCTTATTTAATGATTCAACTGGAACTATTTCATCTGAGCAAGAGTGAAAGGAAGCCACTTCCTTCCCGGCAACTTTTTCGAGTTCTGTTATCCAGTCCCGAAGAAACTGATATTTTTCCTGTCCCAGAGACTTTGAGTAGAGGTATAGCCGATCAAAACGCAGGTACCCCTTCTTCAACAGAAGGTTAAGCAGTAAGTTTGTTTTTCCACATCCGCTAGGCCCACAGATTATACACCGTATGCTAGATGGCAACAACCAATGGTGGTGTTTTTTCCCATCATCGGCTTCGAGATCAAAATTTGTTATTTCCATATAGAGACAACGAGTTATGATTGTATTCAACGAAAACAATGTATTGCCTACGATGTAAGAAACATACTGAGACTTCAAATGAAACAATTGTCGAGTTACGAAACGGCCGGCCAGCCAAGAAGGGAACCTGTGCCGTCTGCGGTGTAAAGAAGAGCCAAATTTTGCCTTCGAAAGCGCGAAAGACTGGTGGTTCTCTACTGAATAGGGCCCTCAACGCTCTACCTCTACCAGAAATGCATATGAGCCTTCCATCCGGTATGTCTTCGGAAGATAATCCGGGAGGTTCTTTCCAGAATACAGGAAAGTACTCTTACTGTGGGCCATTCACAAAACTCGATAAACGGCTGTCACAGCGCTATCACGGTGTTAATCAGCTCGACCGTGCGTGCCTCCACCACGATGTGGCTTACGCAGTTCATAAAGATACCCCAGGGCGTAACCACGCAGATGACATCCTCGCTGCAGCCGCGTCGAAGATCGCACTCACCGATGAAACTCCGGATTATGAGAAGAAGGATGCCCGGCTCGTATCGGCCATTATGTCAGCAAAGTCGAGGCTAGGGATGGGTGTCAGAACGAGCCAGCGAAAACGCAAATGAAAATCATTTGTGTATGTGTTTACCTGTTTGTAATATATAGTATTACTGAAATGTCTAAGCACCTTTCAGCCGTCTATTACAGCCCTAGAGGTTACTGGCGAGGTAAGGCTGCGGTGAAGAAACTAGCCTCAGCCGCCAAAGTTTCCGAGGCGGAGGCTCGCGATTGGCTGAAGAAACAAGCTGTGTGGCAGATTTATCTACCCGTTCCTCGCCCCATACCGCATCCAAAGTTCGAGGAAAATCGACCAAACGCGGTACACCAAGCCGATCTCTTGTTTTTACCTCACGATAAAGTAGGTCGCAAGACTTATAAATACGCCTTGACTGTTGTCGATGTTGCTTCACGATACAAAGAAGCAGAACCGTTGATCAACAAAAGTGCGACCGAAGTCGCCGCCGCTTTAAGCCGGATCTATAAGAGGGGCCCATTAACTTGGCCTCGACTCTTTCAGGTCGATCCTGGACGCGAATTTATGGGTGATTTTACACCGTTGCTGACGAAGCACGACGTTCTTGTAAGACGCGGACAGGCTGGTAACCATCGTCAACAGGGAATCGTTGAGCGTTTCAACCGAACACTGGCCGAGCGACTTTTCGGTGCTCAATACGCTCAGGAATTGCTCCTGGCTGCAAGGGGGTCATCCGAACGGTCGGTGGAATGGGTTCGACGATTGCCCGAAGTTGTAGCTGCACTAAACGATGAGCCGACGCGTTTGCTCGACTTGAAGCCGGCTGAAGCGATTAAAGCTGCTAAAGTGATACAGAAGCCCTCTCTTCCTGTTCATCGTGTCGTAGGCCTGGATGAGCCTGTTCTCGGGCATGACGTTCTCGTTCGATATTTGTACGATCCCGGCGAGCTCGAGGGCGGCAGCAAACGCGCCACCGACCCTAACTGGTCGCTCACCATACACGCTATTTTGGATGTTGTTCGGCAAGCCGGCCAGCCAGCGTTGTACCATCTGGTTGATGGACCTGCCCGCGGGTTTGTACGTGAGGAGCTGCTTCTGGTGCCTATGGGCACTGAGTTACCCCCCGATAGAATACTCAACCGTCGTTGATTTTGTAGTGCCCATATGCCAGCGTTGTTATCCCATCGGCCTCTATCCACTTTTTTGTGTCTAATGGAGAGAGGCTGATCTTATTCTGCTCGTACACTCCGATCTGGTGGTCGTGGCTTCGAATCACGACTTGTGTGTGCCGCATCTCTTCTCGTTCGAACAGGCACTCCTTGTATAGCTCGTGGTGCAGATCCTTCTTCACAACTGCTCTCTGAACGCCTTTAGCTTTCCTGATCTCTGAACCACCCGATTTTAAGATCGAGTACATCTTCGGACGCAGTCCCACGAATTCGGCGATGGCCACTCCGTTACATTCATCCTTGAACTTGCCCACGACTTTCTTGTTCTCGACGTCGTAGTACGGGCTGTCTTTAGGAAACTCACTAAAGTCGTATGAGTGTTTTTTGTTCCACATATCGGCATAGGCGTTCGGAGTTTCCACCTGAAATAACAGGCTGTCAGTGTCTGTGTATAAGAGTTGAGCATTGTTGCCGTACTCGTTTTTCACATCGTTGTACCAGAAGTCGTACATCAGATGCTTGCTGAGGTCGAGGACAGCCTGGCCGACATATACAGGTCTGTTTAACTTGAGCTTGCTCTTCAAACTGTGAATCGCGGCGAGTTGGTCGTTGAAGATTTTGTGTGATATGTAGGCCGGGTCGGCAGTTAGTTTACGAAGTTTGTAAACTTTTGAGGTCGGTACCAGGTTGACCCTGATTCTTTTTCTAAGATTTTCCATGGTTTTTCCAAAGACCGCATTATTAGCCAGCTTGAAGAAATCCTTCTCAAATTCCGACGTTGCCTTCGCCCTCAATTTCGTATTCATCTCGATATATGGAGCCATCCATGCCTCTTGTCTAAACTTAATGACACGATGAATTGTAGAAACTCGTAGGCCCAACGAGTGGTAGAGTTTGAGATTTCTATAATGGACCACATACCGCTCCTTAGGTCGTAGGCTTGGTACTAACTTCACATGCTTTGTGAACTTGCCTCCCAACTCGTTCATAAGCACATTCTGATAGTCACTCAACCACCCCTCTTGGACTGTCAGGGTCTCCGGTGCTAAGGGATAGTCGCTATGTGATTCGTGGAGGTGCTCCGGGTACTCGAGATCAACTTCGAGCAGGAAGCCTTCAGGCGCGTCGTCTGGAGTTTCCAACACTTCGTCGAGAGTTGGACTTTCCCAGCTAAATCCTCCAACTGGTAATGGCTGTTGCATCGCCCAGCCGTAGAGGTTATTAGCATCGAGATACATGATCCAGTTGTCTGGCTTCGTGGTATCATGATCTGGGCATTGCGGGTTGTTGGCTTTTGCGAATCTCTTGGACACCATCGAAATTCCGCCTCTGAGACCTTTCTCTACGAACAAGTGCATGTCTATATCGGTTAAAAGTTCGAGTTCGATTTTCGTCTTTTTCAGCAAAGCGTCCCAGGCCATTCCTGGTAAGCTGAAGTAGTTAGCCGGGTCCAGACTGTAGTACTTCATCGATGTGTCTCTGAAGGTCTCGAATACATCGGCGAGTAGAAGTACATCCGTGCGGAGATACAGGTCGTGATAGTCGCCCAGAGTTTTACAGTCGAATTCGTTCCATACTCGTTGGGCGTGTTCATAATCCGCATCAGAGATGTTCTCTCGGGACAGCCTGCTGTAGAACGCTTCTTTGGGTGGAAGTCGGTCTTCTTCGAAGCGGTGGTAATCGTCAATGTGCTCGTAACAATGTACGCCCTTTCGCCTCAAAAGATCTAGTTTTGTCGCATCATTGTGAACGATATTTTCCTTTATATACGCCGTTGTGAGTTTCAGATCCTCAAGCGACAGATTTCCTGATAATTTATCCAACGAGCTGTTTAGAAACTGGAGACTATCAATGAACTGTAGTTGTCCAATGTTAAATGTCATGTATTTCTCCATATTGTTTGGAATACAGTTAATTTCAGTTTCCTCATCCTGTGCGGCCTCACAGCTGCCTATCGCTTGCATTATGAGGTGGCTGTCGTAACCTCGCAGATTGTGGAAGACCACCGGTACCTTACACTTATCTGGATATATTCGAAGTTTGAGGTTGCAAGCGTTGTGAGCAGCACCTCTGTACTTACCGGTAATGTGGCAGTGGTCACGAACTCTATCCGTTTCGAGAGCATTTCCACAGATGTGACATTGGATAGCCTCGCGGAAGGATTGGCGATCGGCCGCTGACATAACCATCTTAGCTGGGGTGGCCAGCCTTTGTTTAATAGAGGCCAGCTCGCCTTGTAGTCGTTGTAGGAACTCTGGCACGGCGTTTTCTCCCCGGAATAGAACTGGCTTCTTTGTGCGGCCGTCGCATCGAACAACTATATAACAGAAGCTGCATGGTTTCTGCTCAGCTATCTGTCTTGTATTGCTCTCGCTGGGAATCATGGCCGCACCTTCGATTGATATGTTTAGAGCCTCGAAGTCCGCGTAAATAATATACGGAGTGCGCATCTGTTTGTGATGGTTCTGGAATTTGAGGATATTTTCATCCTCTTTTGGCATCTCAATTCTCTGAGGCTTCTCACTAATACCCTGACAATCTTTGACATGAGCATCCAGCAAGTCTTGTCTACAGAATACGTGTAGGCAGCGGCGACATGGGTGTTTCTTGTTTTTGTCTTTGCTATTTTGATTAAGAATTCGGCCAAGGTCTTTAATCCAGACGTAGTGGTGATTCTGTAAATGAAAATTGTCATTTACGCCTTCAGCCAATAGCAGAAGGTCAATATTATGGCCTCTATCGATCTGCTTTGATACACAGATTGGATATAAAGCTTTATCCCACCCGAAGACTGAAACGCTTAAGGTTGGGTTTTGACGTTCGAACTTACCGATATCTGTGGCCTTCACTGGAAATTCTATACCGTCAAAGTTTAGCTCCTGCAGGTGAGCCTGATACTTATAGGGGCGATTCGGATTTTGATCTGCTGGGTACATTGCGCTTAGTATGGCCCACTCGAAGCAGCGGTTATCTTCATTCTTAGCATTAATAACCGTGCGAGGGGGTATATACTTTGGTGTGGGAAAGTAGCTCTTACCTCGGAAAGGCTTATATCTTGCAACACTGAGGTCTAGCGCCACGACCCGCTTCACTCTCCAACCCGATCCCTCATTGGTGTACTCTTCGAGGAGTTTTAGTACTTCGGCCTTGGCCTTCCGTATGACCCCCTGGATTTTCCCCGCATTGGTAACTGGTTCTGCTTTGCTTCGAAAGTAAGCCGTGTTGGTAATAGTACCAGGAGCCGCGTTGCCATCATACACATTATCAACAGTTGGCGCAAACTTTTCCATATCAACAGTCAACACTTGAGAGTATTTAAAACCGCCATTTTTCAAGAGCTCTTCGTTGAGTTGCGCCTCAATATTCTGCTCCATTGCACTCAAGAAAGCCAACGCATCTCCTTCCAGCCTGTGGTTAAGAGGTACTTCTGCACGGAAGTCTCTCAGATGCTGATTGGCGAGCTCTCTGTACACTAGAAAGGGTGGTGGTCCACCTCTATCCTTCTTAAGTAGGAGTGGGTCGAATTGTGCCAGAAGGGCCTTACGTTTTAACCCTCTGCGCTTACGCACTGGAGGAATTGGCCTTGGTAGCAGTGGCTGTAGTAAGCGCCTTTTGACTGCATCAGGGATAGGTTCGTCTAACAATTGTTCAATTTTTTCATTCGTAGACAATGCCATAGTTATAAATTGTTTGATACTAATCCATGGTAATATCAGTCTCATCCATTGTCAATAGTATACCTCAGAAGTTATTACTACTAATACTATAGTCGGAAGTTATTTATACTAATACATTTAAAAAATTTGTTAATTTTAATTATTTATTTATACCTGATATTAAATTATGGTCTGGCGTCTCCAACCGCAGATAATACTATATTCAATTATGGCCAGGCGTCTTCAACTGCAGACAATACTATAGTCAGAAGTTATTTATACCACTACTATAATCAGAAGTTATTTATACTAACATTTTAAAAAATTCGTGAATTTTAATTATTTATTTATTTTTATACCTGATATTCAATTACAGTCAGACGCTTACATTCGTCTTGAAAGATGCTTTCATCTCGCAACTTTTTAAGTCTAGCAGCCTTGTAGCCACAACCCAGGCAAACACCTATTTTATTTTTCACCGCCTTTCCACAACCTATGCACGGCTGCGTACCACCACCCTTTCTCAGTCTTAATAAGTGAAGTTTGCAATAAACTCCTAGGCAGCTATTACCACATATGTCTCTTGTCCCAATTACCAACCACGCACACAGATTTCTGCCCTTCATTTTTGATAGATAATTATATATACCCAATATAAAACTTTATCTAATTGGTTTATCAAATAGTTAGTCAAAGCAATAGATTAATATCCAAAGGGTTTAGGTTGGCAGTAAAAACGGCCTACAGCGGCTCAGCTGGCTAGCCTTTATTTTTAAAGCATATATTTTTCATTTATGGATTGGCCAAAACGATGTCTCGATTTCGATTCTTCCTCTTCCCTTAAAACTGTCCGACTCATTGAAGCATTTGGATTTTTGATCCCCACCTATCGATTATGATTTGACTGAGCGCTTGTGAATAGGCTGCACGACTTCGCCTTTTGTGCGCTATAGAAATCTCCAGAGTACTATTACACTGAACCGTATGACTGATTGAACTGATTGGACTAAGCACCTGTGAATAAGCTGGGGGGTTTTTTTGCGATCACTTTTGGTGCTATAGAAGTTCAACAGAGCGGCTTGACCAATGTATCTTTTATCTATAGAAAGCTAAAAGAGCCATATAAAATTGACCATTGGTGCTGTATAAATTCCCTCTAGTAAAGACCGGCTCTAAAAAACAGTCTTGGTTTAAAGGTAACGCGTTTCTGAAAACAGCTCCGAGATTCTCGTGGTCTGTTCCACGAAGCGCATTGAGAGCTCTCTTTAGAAAAGAGAATGGCATGTCAAGAATGTTATCCTGGTATACAATGCTAGTGGCATTTTTAGATATGATGTAATTGTGCTATAAATATTTTCCGTGGTCTTTGGTTTCGTTAAGCTGCATCGAGAGGTCTCGCCAGAAGAGAGAATGGAATGTCAAGAATGTTATCCTGGCAACGCTAGTCCTATTTTTAGATATGATGTAATTGTGCTATAAATATTTTCCGTGGTCTTTGGTTTCGTTAAGCTGCATCGAGAGGTCTCGCCAGAAGAGAGAATGGAATGTCAAGAATGTTATCCTGGCAACGCTAGTCCTATTTTTAGATATGATGTAATTGTGCTATAAATATTTTTCATGGCTCTTTTGGTTGAAGCTAAATATTCGAGTTTATCCAATAGTTAAACTTGAATGTCTGGGTCAAGACTCGCCCTGGTGCTAAATAAATTCTCTTTTGTATTACTCAGTCTTAATTTAAAAAATTAACACGTTTTGAAACACAGGCTTGATGTGCCCAGAACCTGGAAAACCTGAAAAAACCAATAACACTGACTCAATACGCTTAATCAATGGTTGTAGGCTTAAGGCAGAGTTCGCAGCAGATGGTTATGCAAACGTTAGGGTGGCCTAAAAAATATCTGCTGCTTCGGGAGAAAAATCAGTTTAACAAAGCCAATAGGCTATATGAAAAATACGCAATATTTCTGGGCCACCCTATTCTGCGCAGAGCCGTAGGAAAACACAGCCTACAGCCCGAGGGCTGGCAGTCCGCACGCGTCGCCTGTAGACACGCCCTGTTTCCGGCTTCAGCTTGAATCAGCGGCCTTTGTTCCAGCTGGTGAACTTTGACCTGCTCAAGCAACAACAAAATTTATTCCTATCGGCGGTGATTTTAGCACCAAAAGCAAGCGATGATTGTAAAATAAGGAAAACAACATTGATTAACCAGTAAAAAAGACTATGTCGATACTAAAAGGCATTTACATTTTAAATATTTACACGGTTTCAATAAATCTATTCATTCGGTAAACATATAATTATAGGCCTAGGCATAAAGCGGATATAGAAAACAGAGCAGTCCCTTAAGCCAGCCTAAATATAGAGCGGTTTTTCCGCCAGAAACGCAAGCGCTGCTGTATAAATGAAACAACATTGGTTGCCTTGTAGAGACTATGTCATATATAATCCTAGTTTTAAAAACATTTAAATGGTTTCAATAAATCTACTCCAGAATGTTTTATTTTTCATAAACTGATTTTCATTCAGTAAAACATATAGGCCTAATCGGATAAATAAGAACAGTCCCTTAAGGTAGTCATGAATATTAAATATTAGCGACTTAATTTTCTTAGCCTCTGCATAAAAGGGCGGATGGTCAGTCCTCTGCCTCACCGTCTCATCTTCCCACTAACAGTGTACGGCCAGTGCACTCATTATAGCTCAGTTGGCTACCATCCATCCATTGTTCCATCCATCGACTGACGAGCGTCCCCTATTTTACAGAGCAATCCCTTAAACTAGCCCTGAGGCGGTCATAGGTATAAAGTGTTATCGACTTCATTTTCCTAACCTCGGCATATGAGGGCGGTTGGTCAATCATCTCCCTCACCGTCTCATCTTCCCACCGACAGTGCACAGCTGGTGTACTCATTATAGCCGAGTCGGCTAGGGCGTGCAGATGAAGCAGAAATCTCGAACCCCTTTTTCTACCCTGGTGGGAATTTGAACCCCCGACCTCTGGATTGAGAATTCACCGCACTAACCACTATGCCATCGAGCATTTAGACGCCTGAAAAATCTTACTGCTGCAGGTTCTGGTGTGGGTTGAGAGCGCTGCTGATCTGAGTGGGCGCTATATAAATGTTCAGTAAATAAATATTTATTTTTCCCCTAGCATAGTACGGTATGGTTGTGTATAGGCCTACATGCATGCATACATACTGTATAAATATACTCAAGCTTAGTTAGACCATAAAATGTGAAATAAGCTTTAAATTTTAAAGGCCTGCAGATGAAACACTAACCTTCGCTCATACGTGGCTGCATCGCCTCGTCAAATCTTAGGAATATTCTTTGATGTCGCTGACGAGGAATACGTTGACAGTTTATACAATCTTTACCAAAACTATCGTTGATAACTAGTCGAAGGAAAAATCCTTCGAAGAGGAAGTAGATAAGCCATAAGCCATTTTCTGTCTGACGCATATGACCGGCTTCAACCGGATCTAAATGTATGCATTCATAGGGCTGTTGCGGCCTGATTGCAGCGTGTAATCTGGCACGCTCTTGCTGTCATAAACGCAGATTAGAAGATGGGTGGTATAGAGACGGTCTTTTGTATCAAATCACTTGAGCCTGTTTTTAGAAAACTCTTAACACCATGATTCAAAAGACTTCTAAGCCACGATAGCCACAGACACTGCTTGGAAACCGATCGTTGATAAGGGTCAGTGGGTCCTGTAGGCCTCTGTGGACCCTTTTTCTGTAGAGATTGTCTTTATATCAAGCAGCTTTTTGTAGCGCATGATTTCAACCCCGTATTTGTCACCTACTTACGCCATTATATTCCATGGTCAAGCGTTGGGCTACCAATTTTCGTCGAGGCAGTACAAGCTTTGGAGATGAGCCCCGGTCTGGATGTCCGTCTGAAGCTGTCTGTGAAGAAACCGGCTGTGCTGCAGAAAACACTGTCTTGAAAATCGTCGAGTCAATGTGCAGCAGATAGTTGACACCGTGGACATTGGCTATGACGATTTTGCAAGGACACTTGTTGATGACTAAAGTCTGAACGCTTGACAAGAAAAATGAAGGGTTGTCGATGCACCTGCCCATATATGCCCCATGTTGGATAAGCTGTTGTTGTTAAATGAGGATTTCAAGAAATGCGCCGACCACCATATTCTTCTGACCGGCACCAAATGACTACTATCTGTTTCCAAATTACGGATATTTTCGACTGATGATAAACTTAAGTATGCGACAGAAATGTGGTTACTGGGGCAGTCAGAACTATTCCATTTTACTGGCGTTGAAAAACTTCGAGATCGTTACAAAGTGCGTTGACAAAGGCGGTGAATGTGTTTAAAAAAATAAGTATGTGCTCATTCGTGCACGACTACTTTTTGTTTAAGTAGGTTATGCTCAAAACTTATTGAACGTTCCTCGTAAGTCTTGATTCATACAGGTACAAAGTCTTATTTCGCGTGTTTACATATTGGTTTAGGTTGCAATTGAAGTCTTATCTCGCTGCAAGCCTCCAGCCAGATAAGCTGTTAGGCTAGCTCAAGTATGTAAGTAGTCTTTTGCTACTGCAAGAGAAAGCCTAACTCTGACAGAATTGACAGCTTTTGTTAAGAGTAACTGTCGTCGGATCAGAAGAAAGCCGACATGCCTCGTCAGCTACTAGCAGGTACTAAACGTTCATTTGACATTTAATTCACGAAGATCGTTAAGTTTATTGGAAGCCGACTGGTGCTGTAGAGGTAACTGTGAACTGAGTTTTGTGAACAGTCTTGCAGTGCGAGATATTAGCGTATATATTTAGTGCGCTTACTTTAGTTTCACGTGTATATGTATATATGATAGATGTATAACGTTTAGTTGTACGGTCTTAGCGAAGGCCGCGGCTGGCTGATCTCGATAGGCAGCCGCGCGCTATATGTATATAATTAGATTTTGCTTAGGCGCACAGAAGACAGGTGTGTCAAGAGGCGCGAAGAATTATGCTGACTAGAGAAGTTTGAATTCGTGTGTTCGCTGTAGTGTTGCTGACTAGTTGAGTTGTAATTGAATTGAGTTCTGTCTGTTTTGTTTCATTTAACAAGAAAAGATATTAAACTGTGTTGGTGATTAATTCAGGCTAGGCTACACAGTAGAAAATAAAGTTACTTATACGTAGGTTCAATGTCAAAAGGTGAACATTAAATAGGCGTTAAGTACGAAGAGAACAAGGATTTAGTCAGAAGGATTGTCAACGGAAGGATTGGGTTGACAGTAACATAAACAGAGAATAGCACTCGACGTAAAATCTTTAGAATGATTTACTTAGGAGGCTTCGGCTTCGTTTGGGGGCCTTAAACCCCTAAAGCCCAACACTTTTTATAGGTCCCTGCCTTTCCGAGCGCCGCTAGAAAAAGGACGTGAAAGTCTCGACCAGTTAGCTTCTTTGTTACGAGGGTGGATTTGACATTAGAACCCTGCACCGGCCGCGCCGCCGCCGCCGACATTTCGTGGGCGCCGCCGCCGCCGATTTTTTTTGTCGGCGCGCCGCCGCCGACAATCTGTCTGCGCGCCGCCGATGGCAGTTTGATATGCTTAATTGTTATTGTTGCATTTTTCATGTTTTGCATGATATTGCAAAGATAAGCAAACTATTTTCAGAAGTGGCACTTTGATTGGTAGGAACTCGTGTGTTGCTGAAGAAGAAAAAGAGTGTACATAGCTGATTACAATGTTTGTGGTCTTTATCTTGATACCAAGAATGCATTGTCGTCCTGACTAAATTCGTTTTCCTTATACTTTGATGATCTTGTCTTTGTGCCATGATACACACAGTCATTTAAAGCGACATCTTGTTACAAGTAACCATTGTTTTGATACACCTGTTCCTGTTGCCATTTCCTTAATACCTCGACAACAAAAGGAATATGCAAAGCATGTCTTTGTATGTGTACTACAGTATTCCCTCATTCGTTACCTTCATGTGGAATAGCTTCTATAACTTATTGATTGTTGTCTTTGATGTCTGTGGTCTAATGACAATGGTGTAAATTTTTGGCCTAATGTTATAAAGTTAGAGAAGTTTATAAGTGCTATTAATATCAGCATATGTCACTTAACTAATTATTGCAGAACGGAAGGTATAATTGATTAATACTTTTGGCTGATTTTCTATTCAAGTAAACAGTTTCATTTGAGACAGGTTTTGACTGAGTACTTATAGTATCAAGAATGGTCTTTTTCAGTTTAGTCTGAAGCAAACAATGTGGAAACTTTATGTGGAAACTACAAGTGGCGTGGCACCAATTCAAACGGGCAGCAGACCACCTGGTAAATTAATTGAAAAATTAACAGGAGTGAGGCCACTCGGCCAGTGTATCACCATTAGAAAATAGTATATCACATTTCACTTCATGGCTTCAGCAGCCTCTCTTACTGTGAGGATGCTTTTATCCAGTGTCCGATTTCCACAAACCGAAGGTTTTACAATTTTTTAAGAAAATCTTCAGAACAGTTCTTTTATATCTTTTAGATAGCGTTTAGTATTATAAAGATAAATAAATGGAATAAGTAAATTAAAGGAAAAATTTGTCGGAACTTGTTAATGGTACGTGAGTTTAATTTTGACTTAAAGTGTAAACATTTATTTTACATCCTAGAAGTTCTGCGACGATCAGTTGTTTCTTTTTTTTGTCGAAACACATTCCACGTGGCCGAAACATATTCATAGATTCTTCTTTATCTATTGGTGGACAAAATATTCCTCCATTCCATGTAAGATCGGAATTCAAGAGAATTACTCTGTGATTCCCAGCGTCGCTCACAAACACTTGATCGTCTGAATCGAGTGAGAGATATTGAGAGTAACTTAGTTTTTGTGTTTCATTTGAAGGAATAAAACGACGGATGACCATCTGTCCATCTTTGGTCACTTCACTTATGAAGCACTTCTCATCCAACTCACTGGACCTACTCATTCCCTTCTTATGTATTTCCTCCCACTCGTGAAGGATAACGAAGTTCCCGATGGATGTTTCCACTGCATGAAGAGGGATCTCCACGTCTCTTGGCAACTGAATGGATCGAATAAGTTCTGCGTGTGATCCGTAGATCATCAGAATGGGCGATCTATAACTGACCACCAACAACTGGTCATCACTGGAGACTGACAGAGTACGTGGCTCATAATCGGTGGTCAACCACTTGACGATTTTCGGTTGGGCATCTGTTTGTCTTGTAATCTTCCAGATGCATTGTTCCATTCGGTCAGAGACGTAGAGACAATTTTGCTTCTCACTGGATGCAATGTCAAGGAAATCTTTTATCCTTTTTAGTTCGAATTTCCTCTTAAGACGAAATGGACTTCGATCCTCAAAGATGCGAATTACTTTTGATCGATAAATGACACAGATTTCATTTTGCAGCTTAGTCACTCCATAAACTTGTTCTTCTTCTTCTTCTCCTGCGTCGATTGTGTCAGTGAAGTTGATGGAAATTGGAAACACGACTAAAACAAAGGAAAAGAATCTTTAATATGCAAATTGCTGACCTAATGATATCATTTTAAAATTTATTAGTATTTCTGTTAAAATTGACAACTAAAAATTAGTTTGTTTTCAGTAATTGATTTCTTCTGCCTATGTATTGTTATTTTTTAAATGATAAAATTCGAATTAAAGTACATATTTCAAATATTATTTGGTTATATTATGCCTCTGACTCACAACTGCAATAAAAAATTATTAATATACTAATAATTAATTATTATTACTTATTCATTATGTTTCTATTGTACTATAGGAACTAAAATTGAGTGCTACTGGTTGCTTATATAATCGATACTAATGCTATAGGTTTCTGTATGTTTTTTTTATTTATTAACCCTCAGGCTACCAAGGTTTTTGCGACATCGGCTACCAAGGTGTGGGTGGTTACCACCCCCAGGATTTCGTGTTTCGTTTCAAATATCACATCATGCAATACAGCAATTGATTCAGCATTCATGTCTGACATAAATATTATATTTAGTTGTAAAATATATGAATGCATCTCGAAATTATATAATTTTGAACGAAGGGACCGGTCCATTTAACGATATTTCATATTATCCCGCACAAATTGTAGGCTACTTGTTGGATAAAAAAAATATAAGATGATGTGGGTTTTGAAAATGAACTATGATGTATCAAAGAATATTTTTAATGTAACGAGGCTTCATTTGCACTAATACAAACTAGTCCAAAGTCTGTTTTAGTTGCGGGCAAAATCTAGAGGCATGCAGCTATATCAACATGAAACAAGAAATTATGTTATTGTTCCCGGCCGTCAAATATGTCGGTGGTCCTTGCAGTTATTGCGAGTTACTTCCATTGTTTGTGCGAATGCTTCCTGCAAACCGGCTTATTGCACACTTCACAACACTGCTTCACTTTGTTATCATTCTGCTTCGACTGTTTATATCCCCCCACCTACCCAACCATATTGGTTTACGTTGTGATGTAGCATCAACGATTTTCACACTGAGAAAGCGTATTATTATTTATTATGATCACTTCCGGTTTTCAAAAGGCAAATAACAAAGCAAGTAAATATAGCCCTAGATTCCCTCTAAAGAATGACATAGTTGTTTATCTTCCAGGAAGAATAATGAATACGCTATTGTCGACAAACTTAGGGGTGGTTGGATCCCCGGTACCTTGGCCATTTCGGGTTTAACTATTTATGGCATGGGACACCATAACGATTTTTACCCCAAAATGTGTGCAAATGGACATTCTACAGCTACCTTAAATGTCAAAATTATATTCCATATGCTACAAGTTTTTGATGCATAAAAACGTAGGGGTGGGGGTGGCAACCACCCCCTTGGTAGTCCCAGGGTTTATTTAAATAGCTGCTCGTTGTCTGTTTCATTGTCTAACTCTCATGAGGTTGTCTGCTGTTAGTTCTCACTGCTTCCATCAGGGCCCTATGCACAGTAGGCACTGTGCATAGGGCCTACGAAGCTTTCAGGGGCCTACGAAAGTCGGAAAATCTGAAAATGAGATATTAAATTCAATGATTGAACGAGGAAATGAAAAAAGGAAAATTGCAAACATCAGCAAGTTCAAATTTAACAACATTGTACTGAAACAGTTTAAATTAAGCTGTGCTAGCGTATACATTATATGAACTTTGCGGCTCTTTGCATTAGCAAAATCAATATAAGTTATAACGTCTTCAAATGTCATTTCCCGCATTAAGTCGTTTTCAATTGAGAGCAGTGGAATCAGCTTTAATCCAGAGTTGACAGCTTAGTTGGGGTTGTATTACTTAATCGTAATATCCAAACTTCTAAGGCGCCACTCGAAGGCAACGCGCAGGGCACCAGCCTATTCACGAGCGTTATGTCAAAGCAGAGGGGGGTTTCCGGAGAGTAGTCCAAAAGAGGTCCGAGTCCGGTTTCCAGATGGCCAGATCAAGAGAGGAAACAGAGCAGCTGTCAAGGCGGGTGTCGTTTATGGCGAGAAGAATTGGAAGGCGAAGGGTAAGATGAGTCAGGGTAGGAGTGTTTGAAAAGGTGAGACTTAAATTTTGAGTTGAACGCCCGATGGTGATAGATAGAGGAACGTGAGGAGGAGGATGGAGGACAGGTTGCAGTGATGATGGAGGAACCGGGAATCTGCGGAATTCATGGGGGAGATCGTTCCAGAGGCATGGTGAGCTCACTGCCGGATGCGTCGGAGGTCACGAATGTGGATGAAGCAGGAGCGCCAGAGGTGGGGGATGTGGTTAGAGAAGGACAAACGTGACACAAAGATTGCGGACGGGAGGGTCTAAGGTGAATGTAAGAGACGAGTTAGTCGATAGGTGCATAGGTGTATGGAAGGGCCTACGAATGCAAGAGTGCCTAGGGCCTACGACGAGCTTAAAACGGCCCTGGCTTCCGTATTTCGTTACGAAACTTTTAACTTCATATCATTGTCTTCCTAATTATCTGATTTTAAACTGCTCATTAGCACCACTTTATAACTTGCTTTCCATTTGACTACCTGTACCTAGAATTAATGTCTGAGTATCTCACTTTTCGTCCTTTTCCATATTCTACATCTCACTGCAAGCCTTTTGCGGCCTCTGTGCCGTTCCACTTGTACTATTTGAAATTTGTGTTTTGGTTTCTTCTAATCTTTTGATTTCACCCAACTTAGACTACATAAACTAAATCTAAGTAGCGTCACGATACTATAGCTAGAAACCTGTATTGGTAAAGTTGCTTTCTGTACAACACACATATTAGTACAAACTCTCTGGGTCTCTATTTTCATTTCGTATAATTATGTTCTGATAAGTTATCCATTTCAACATCCTGCTGATTTTCTTAGCCAGAGCTCTCTTAGTCTAAGCCCTATATGATATGTTTTACGTTTTCTCTATGACCACTGCGTTTATAAGAACTTGCCAAAGGTTTTCTTAAGTTGATTCCAGTCGATGTTGAATACCACTGAAAAAGATGGCTGAATAATTTTAAAGAATATCTCTCTCAGCTGATTTGTTCCGTACATCTTCTGAATATGTTCAAGGGCTGCTTGTGATTGACACCAGATCCAAACGACCACAGTTTGTCTATCCAAATGAGAGTTTAGGATTTCTATGCCTTCCTCTCTCAGTTGACTGATGAGTTTACCAGTTTCATATGACCACGGTTTGTTTCTGTTTCGAAGGTCTTCGATCTTTTGATGAAGTAGCTGTATTTGCATTGACGCTGTACACTTTACACCACGAGTTTTCACTTTGATTTTTATTACACCTGAAAGGAAAAACGTATTTCAAATGTAAAACAACTTCAACGGATGTAATTTTAGAAACTGCAGTTGAATAAATATGAATATTAATCAAATTAAGAACTACTTTAAGCGAGCAACCAAACAGAACATTTTCATAACGAACATATTAAAATTAAATGTAGTTGATCAGTTATTCATAACGCGCCAATTTATGATTTCTCGTAAAATGCATACTGTAACCATTAGATCAATTTCAGCGGTCAACGAAATATGTTAGGATAAGATTTTGCCAATTATTAGCCTTTAGATAAAGTTTGGATTGTAAACCTCCTCCGCTTTCTATGATCCTCGCCACTGTGTTCTGGTTAGTTCGTCGAAGACTCGACACGAAATTTGATAACTTTGTATCGTCGAAGGCTCTCAGAAAGTACAAAAGCTCGGCGTTCTTGTCTCGGTTTGAAATTTGTCGTAGAATGAAGTGAGTTTCTTCTGCCGTTATGCAATTGAGAGACAGCAGCGAAGAGATTAACTCGTCATTAACTTGAATATTTTCTAAGAGATATTTTTTGTTGTTTCTAACGATTGCAGATCTTTTATTGGTTTTTCTATAAAAATCTAAAGCGACACAAACTATCACAATTTTTGAATGGCATCACAGCTTTGTTACATCGCATCAAATCATGTTGAACGAAACGTTCTTGTCTGAAATAAATATAAACCTATACTGAGTTTATTAGAAAGAAGTGATGAAATTGATTCAACTCCGAAAACAACACTCTGGCCAATATGTCTGACTCAACATCATCATTATTGTCATCATCGTCATCATCATCCGTTAATTTAAGGTTAATTCTGCCTTCCACTCGCTAGGCGGTGGCGGTGGTTAAATGAAGAGTAGGCCGTGATTTGGCGCCGTATGGTGGCAGCCGCATAAACAGTTATATTCGACTCCTGTAAATCTGTTGTCATGTGCTTCTACTTAATACATGTATGTAAGGCGCCATGCGTGGCTGCCGTTTCTACTATATGTATGTTCACTGTACAGCGCAGTGCGTTTGCATGCGTTTAATTAAAGAAAAGATTATTATTATTATTATCATCATCATCATCAACCTCATCATCATCATCAATAACCATGGGCTCAGCGCCCGTAGGGGTCCGTTGCCTTTCATTTGAAATCTGGAGTTTTACAAAACAGTGGAGAGGAAAATCTGCATGAACATAATACAGCGTGGAATATGAAACTCCAAGTTCCTGCTGGACATGAAATTTCGCCTGTTTTTGACGTTGATACTGCCTGTTTTCCTTTATGGAGCAGATACTTGGAGGCGTACCAAGAATCTGCACACAAACTTGATGCCTGCCAACGGTGGTGCCTGAGGAAGATAATGCACATTATCTGTACAGCGAATCTCACGAATGCGAAAATATACCGCCACAGGATGCACATCCCGGCATCGAAGATGATTCAAGCAAGGAGGTTTCAGCTGTTTGGACACCCTATGCGCAGTAAAATTATCAAGGCGTTAGTGGCAAATATTTCGGCCCTCCGAAATTTTGGAAAAGACTTTGTGTTAGGCTGCACAGTGCACACCGCCTGCAGACAAGCCTAGAATCGAGGCGGGTAGCTACATGTGGTGGAAATGGCAATGCTTCAGAGAAGAGCATGCATCAGGTGATGATGATGATGATGATGATGATGATGATGATGATGATGATGATGATGCTGATGATGATGATGATGATGATGATGATGATGATGATGATGATGATGATGAAGCGATCGACTCTGCATATTGCCAATGAATTGATCGGGTGAGATCTTGATCTGTTGATAATTACAACAAGAATGATTGTCATAACTTGATATTAATAAAAGAAAACATGAGATATCAATACTACTGATATCACTACTAATATCATTATTAATAATAATAAACGAATAATAATGATAAACAAATGTTTTGATTTCTAACAGACTTGATAATTGCACCTTTATTTTCATTTGTAGCAGTAAGGGAGATCTGCACACTTGCAAATGATTCAAAGTTCTCTGGATGTCCAACAAAAATAAGCCTAATAAGTTCGTCAATTGCTGCCCATAAAAAATCCCAATTTGAAATCTGTTAACATAGGAATAGGAATAACACTCAAACACTTTTACGACGAGCTTAGTTGGTTCCCTATCACTTTTAGTAGATGTTAAAGTGTTGAATCACCTTGCCTCTCATACGTTCATTTGCCTCGCATGAAAACCAAATGTGCTAGGCCAGTATTATGAGAAATTAGCTAAAAAAATCAATATTCTCATAAATTATTCACGAGGCTGTTTATATTATATGTTTGAATTTCAAGTAAATAGCGCGGATTGTGTAAAGAAGCAATTCAAAACTCGTTGCATCATTAAAGCTGTGTTGCTTTTTCGCTCAGGTGAAAAGAAATAATAGAATTTTGCAGTCTCAGGGATCCGCTGCCTCTTCTTCCTGTTCTCTTTGCCAACGGAGCAGCATGTTTTGTGATTGGCATTGAAAATGCATGTCCTTCTTGGGAGAGTTAAGGATGCTCCGTCTTATACTGTCTACCAGGAATTGCTGGAGGTAGTCATCGTGTACCACAGATATCATCCCTCATCGTCCTTTGCAATCTTCGATGCAACTTGCTCATAAACTCTGAACACTGTTTCAACCGCTAACTCTTGATGGTACTCTTTCTAATTGGTATTTATATATATAGAAATACTCGTTTATTCATAAAAGAATGGTGACACACATCTTGTGTGTAAGGGCCCCGGAGTGGTAACTCCTAGTTATTCGGGCGTTGCTTTGCTCTCTTACTGAGCACAGTTTTTTCATGTCTTTCATAACATATAAGATATTGAAGGCAGCGCTTTTTTTGAGAGAGACTCAAAATGCACTGTGTCAAATATCTGGATGACTAGCTAAAACGTGTGAAAATATAATGACACTCTGAAAGTTTTCAGATTATATTAAAATATTTTATCAAAGTAATCCCTTGTGGTCAAGATAAACAGGTTTCGTAGTAATGCTTCGAAAACATCTCACTTTTCAGGTAACGCCAGATTGCATTCTTGAACCGTTGTCGGGTAATTCTTCGATTGAAGCAAACGTCGACTGATATGAGAGATCTTAAAACTTCTTCGTCTCTTTGCTTTGTTGATGAATTCAAAATCCAATGTAGATATGACTTTTGCAGGATAATGTCCATCAGCTCCAGTGGAAGATCGTACATCTGAAACGAAAAAATGATGCAAAGTTTACACTGGAACGCGATATGGCTTTCTATGATCACACTGATTATTTAATCTAGAATGTTATTAGGGATGCCGAATAAGTCAGCCTAGCATAGATTTCAACAGTTCAGAAGACTTACAGTTATGGCCAAAAGTTTGCGATCACACACTTTTGGGCACATTTTCCATTGTTCTCATGGTGTTTGGGCTATTTCTGAGTTACTTTTCTTAGATATTGTGTTTATTTTGTTATCAGCGTTGAGACAATTGATTGTTAGTATGGTAAATAGTTGAAAAAATAGTTCAAAAGTAACTATTTTGATCATTTTATCCCCGTTTACTGTCGTTTCTGGCGAGAAGCTGTATAAAAGTTGGTATTCCAGTATCCTAACCGGTTTATGGATTTTGTTGGAATTTTAAGGTGTTTGAACTGCAACTACATAATTTGTGCTGTGTATGTATGTATGTATACATGTATGTATGTACATATGTGCAATTTTATGCATGTATCGTCCTGTACGAAAACCAAATCTGTTACCATAGAATGTTAAGGGTTGGCTGACCTTTTATCATAGTTATATAAAAAAAAGTGGATTTCTGACCAATGGTAACGCATAATGTTTTCGGATGAGGGCACTTTCAATGAATCTGATAGTTTCTGCAGGCATGTGAGGAGACCACCTAGCCACAGGCATGATCCCAAGTACATCATACCAACAGTAAAGCAGGCACCGAAGGTCATGGATGGTGTGGGGAGTAGTGTTCGGGTGCCGGATGGGCTGGGCTGTGGATAATTCCAAAGAACACCGGTCACAATTAATGGAACCGTGTATCTGAACATCCTGAAAGAGAAACTGCCAAACTTCATCAACATCCATGACATCAGCCACTTCCGACAGGACGGTGCACCATGTCATGGTACAAAGGCCGTCAAATCCTGGCGGAAGCTAAAGCGCATTCAGCTGCTGGAGTAATGGCCTCGTAGCAGACCAGACTTGAAAATCATCGAGAATGTGTGGAAGCTGGTGAAACAGCTGGTCTCTGTCCACAATCAAACTTCTGAGGCAGACTTGATCATCTGGAGCAAGTCCGTGTGGGTTCGCGAGATAACACCTGAGTTCTGCTGAAAACTGTCCTGATCGCAGTACATACAAATTGTTATTAAAAACAAAGGATATCATACATACATACATACAGACATATATACATACATACATACATACACAGCACAAATTATGTAGTTGCAGTTCAAACACTTTAAAATTCCAATAAAATCCATAAAACGGTTAGGATACTGGAATACCAACTTTTACAGTGTACATAGTAGTTAAATCTTTAAAGTATCATTTTAAACTATGTGGTATCCGTTGACAGAGTGCAATAATTATAGTCTACTTCATAATAGTTTCAACGTGTGCATATCTTGTACTGAGTAATTTATGCGCTATAGCCTATCTGCGGATTTCTTGAATTATTTAAATGTATGGCCTTGTTTGGTGCTAAATGAAAGTTCTAATCTCTACCATACTCATGCTTCCATCTCAGATGTAATATCATGAGCTTCAGTCAAGTCTACTCTACATACTGCTTCCTGGCTTTAACGAGACACTGTCGTTTTCTCTAAACTTTACTGCATCGAATTTTTTGGTTACCTAGCCCTACGTGCTATGAGTTATTTGTGCAATCAGAATGTTGAGCTGTCATTTCTCTGCTTCAGGATTTGCGCATATTCAATGATCAATGGTTGTTAGCTTAATCAACATGACATTGTGTATAGAGATCACGTTTGCGAAAATATTTTAAATAAGGATGAAATCGGTCATCCAACATTTTAAAATTGTGTCATCTATTGACACAGTGTGAATCAGAGTAATTTCTTGTAGCAAGCTTAACGTCAGTGATAGAATTAGACATAAATGAGACGCTCCACTGGCTTCCAGTCGAGCACAGGCTTAATTTTTCGATCTGCTTCATGGGAAGAGCTACGATAATTGGTGCGCTTCCAGAATGCATCAGATATCATCATGTCTCCTGGGCCTTGCGTTCAGCTGCCTGTGAGGACTGGATGTTTGCTTGCTCCAAAAGGCGATGGGGTCATGCGTACAATTTTCCCAAACAACTCAGGAAACTTTCAGCCTGTAAGATCTATTACATTGTCATGTCGAGACCTCTTCTGTAGTCCCTGAGAAATATTGTACAAGTAACCAGACATGCGATTCCAAGTCATTGAATGCCGAGTCATTAATTGATACTTGAACAGCCGTTGACACCTTTTGAAAAATGTTATTTAATTCACAATTAACTGATAAAACTTTAATTCAAAATTTTAACTGAACAACAGTGTTGTGATATTTAATCCTAATTATATTTAAGTTCCTTAACACGATGTCATAGATTAATATAGTTATACAGTGCCATTATAAGGGCCTAATGCACAATTCACCAGCGATTGTCGTTTCAAACGATGATTATCTCTCAAGTGTTAATGATTTTCTTGAACATATTCTATAATATTTAGATTATCTTACCGTTGTACTTGACGGAGCACCTGTTGTATTAAATAAAACCATTGAAATAGTTAAATATTAGAAAATAGAATTAGAAAATGTTCAACAGCTTTCAGTATAAAATGTGATCTACATTTCTCTATTTTCAAACATTTGGTTTATTACATCATTCAATCAGGTAGACTAGCTTTATGATTACACGAGAATATACGAAATCTTTTGATTTTTCTTCTATAGACGGATATTAAACGACAGCAGCTACTTAGTCAACTGACAACGAACAGCGAAACTGTAAGATCTCGTATTTAAGTATTGTTTCCAAAATTTTGCAATTAAGCCAACCGAGAAATTCGAAATTCGAACATATAACGTGAGTCCACCAGGCAAACGTGAAAACACTTTTTCCAATCAGAAAAATACATATTGCACCTATTTATGATAAATGCGATAAAAATGCATTCTAGGTAGATATCCATTAAACCTGAAAGATTAAGTCTTATGCTCGGCAAGGCACAGTAGACCCAGAATTGACAATGACAAGTTAGAACAATTTTCGTAAAGCATTTCGTCTAAGTGCCAGACTAGCAAAAATCAAATCTCGTAGCCATGGTCGACTACTGCTTTCTATTCCTTGTTGAAACTGATTGGTAAAAGAATAAATTTAGAGACATAGATGGCATGAGAACAAGAACTTCAATAGCCAGTTACCCAATCGATAAACACCATTAGAAAATTGGGGAGTCATTACCTCTCCTGAAAGCCTAATCATTAGTAATCATGTTATCGACTCCATTCCCTCCCAATCAACAAGTTACTCCCAAATTCTTGGTGTGAAACAGCCTCACAGGTTACATGCCTGTGTAAATAATCCAGGATTTTTCTCATAATCCGTGAGGTTCTAACATCATTTGGACTAAAACTAAAAGGAGCACTGGACTTGACAAATGACAGTGGAGATAATTAATTATTACCGGCAAATGGAACTGATGACGATGACGACGATGATGATGATGATGATAATAATGATAATAATAATAATAATAATAATAATAATAATAATAATAATAATAATAATAATAATAATAATAATAATAATAATAATAATAAAATAGTTATAATAATAATAATATAATTGGACCGGCGAAGATGACCGTTAACTCCAGAACGTCAAAGCTTTCGGATAGTTTCTAAGAGTCTGAGGGATTATTTTTAAATCGGGCGTTAAAAAAAATAATAATAATAATAATAAAAGTATGAAGTATGCAGCCCTTCCTGCTACGTATGACTTTGTCCCCATTGCACTCGAAACTCTGGGGCCCATCAACAGTTCTGGCTGTGAATTCATGACAGAGTTAGCCCGGCGACTGACAACAATGTCGGGTGACCCACTCGAGACAATTCACTTGTTCCAGAGCCTCTCTATGTGCACTCAACGGTTTAACGCCGTCGCTTTTCGAGGCACATTTGTACAGTTAATCGTGGACGATGACCGCTAAACTCTGGAACTTAACTCTTCTAAGACAGTTTCAAAGTGTCTGAGGGATCATTTTAAATAATAAAATTTGTTTATAATAATAATAATAATAATAATAATAATAATAATAATAATAATAATAATACTCTCCAACGCATTTAATACGCTGCGTAGGGATGTGATGCTGAAGGCAGTACTGGAAGTGATCCCGGAAATCTACGATTACGCTTACCAGGCCTATTCCTCTGACTCAATCCTCCAGTTTGGTGAGTTTCAAGTGAAGTCCAAGAGGGGCTCACAGCAGGGGGATCCCTGGGGCCCCTTGCTGTTTTGCCTGCCGCTGCAGCCTGTGATCAGGAACATGAGCTCCCGGTTCCGTCTGGGATATCTAGACGACATCACGCTGGGGGGCAGCGGGGAGGAGATCAACCGGGACTTAAGATCGGTGGCCGACCTAGAAAACAGCATGGGTCTCAGCCTTAATAGATCGAAGTGCGAGGTTTTCTCCACCAGTGTAACGAATGACCCGGCATTGGAGGACTTTATACGCGTCAAAGACACGGAACTCACCCTTCTAGGTGCACCACTACAGAGAGGCGAAGCCCTGGACCAGATCCTAGCCGACCACGTGGATTCTCTGGAACATGCGATCACTAATATGACGAGACTACCATCACAGTCCACGCTGCTGCTGCTACGATCGAGCTTTGGCACGCCGAAGCTAATGTACCTATTGAGGACGACACCATGCTGGGATCACCCTTCACTGGACACACTTGAGGTAGTCTTGAGACAAGGATTTGAGAGACTGTTCAATGTACAACTGGACGATTCACAATGGAGACAGGCCACTCTCCCAATCAGAGACGGAGGACTTGGCATCCGAAAGACCTCGATGCTGGCAACTTCAGCCTTTTTGGCCTCGGCTGCATCGACGGCGCCTTTGGTGGCCGACATCCTCGCACTGGAGAGCTGGCACGAAACCTTCCGCGAGGAGGCACTGATAAAACGGAGCGCGACCTTGCCTACTGACGGTCCACATACCACCTCCCAGAGGGTGTGGGATAGACCTCTGGTGGAGATTGAGAAAATGGACCTGTGGAACGAAAAGAACGATCCACTAAACAGAGCCAGACTTGGAGCCAGTAGAGCTCCACACGCGGGTGACTGGATTTCGGCGGTGCCAATAGCGGCTTGTGGAATGTGCCTAGACAACGAAGCAATCCGCATTGCAATAGGCTTGAGGCTGGGCCTAGAGCTTTGTCAACCGCACAGATGTCAATGCGGAGACATAGCGGATCAAGGGGGTCTTCACGGCATGGCCTGCAGAAAATCAGAAGGGAGAGCCAGCCGACATTACCATATAAATGACATCATCTGGAGGTCGCTGAGGAGAGCGGATATCCCAAGCGCCAAGGAACCCCAGGGGCTAGTAAGATCTGACGGCAAGAGACCGGATGGCGCCACCCTCGTCCCCTGGGCTAGCGGCAAGTACGTGGCCTGGGACGCGACGTGTATTCACACCTGCGCATCCTCATATCTTCAGGTTGCCGCTACGACACCGGGCGGAGTGGCAGAACTGGCTGCAGCCAGGAAAAGAACGAAATATGCTGGACTCCCGGGATCGCACATCTTCATCCCCATCGCATTGGAAAGTATGGGCCCACTCAATGAGCAGGCACTGGTATTCCTCAGGGAGCTCGGGCGCCGCCTTTCAACAATTACAGGAGACTTGAGAGAAACCACCTACCTGTTTCAGCGCCTTTCAATTTGCAACCAAAGATTTAACGCAGTTGCGTTCACGGGCACATTCGCACAAATGGGGGAGGACGAGGCACAGTAAACCAATTTAACCACGCACGTTCATAATCTCTAAAAGCCTGAGGGTCACACTTCGGGCGGGAAAAAAAAAATAATAATAAAATAATAATAATAATAATAATAATAATAATAATAATAATAATAATAATAATAATAATAATAATAATAATAATAATAATAATAATAATAATAATAATAATAATAATAATAATAAGGAACCGCCACCCTGTATGTAGTCGCAGAAATGATTGCAACAAAAACAATCTCAATGTTTGGTCACTTCGAACGTCGCGTTCACAAACAGATGCTACGAGCTTTGATATCCTACTCAAAAGAGTTTGATATCCTATTCAAAAGAGTTTGAAGAGACCGGTAAAAGGGACCAGGGACACACAGATCCACGCTGTGGGGGCAGATCCCCGCCGCTCAGCGTCGGGCTGCACAGAGGCTCGAGAGGCGCCAAGGCAGGGACGGTTTGCAGAGTCGAGGAAACAACAGCGCTGCAGATGACGTCTGGGAGTCTACATGTAGGCCTACATGTAATGGCGATCGGTTTCAATGGTTTCTGTTTGATAAGGCTAAGGCACAGGTTTACAGTGTAAAACAAAATTCTCGATAGAACCTTCGCGTATTTGTTGAAACTTAAAATTGTATGCCGTTAAATTTTATTTTCTGATAGAAGATTTTGATACTTTGTCGATCTGTCCTTATAATTATGAGATGTAGAAGTTGTCAGTCGGCGCACTGAACAGGATCTACATTTGACCTATTTACACACGGGCATTGATAATAATTATTAGATACTGTCTAAATGACCTCTAGCAACCGTTGTATTTTCGATGTTTATAAGTGTTAGTAATAAAGTTCTTTCTTTTTCCGAATACCAAACGTGATCATAAGCAAACTTCGTATTGCTCTCCAGTAATAATATTAAAGTTTTTATTTCTGCTTAGGCCTACCTCTTTTCCAAAATGTAGCAAATCGCCATTTATTCTTCTGGAGTGCAAGATTACTTTCCTTGTCGATTCCCTTTTCTTTCCCTACAAATGCGCCCATAATGTTCGCTAACAGAAAAAAGCATGAGGACTTTATGTTTTATTTTATTTGCCCTATTTAACGTTGATGTTTCATATATTATAACAAACGTTGATCTCCTAAGAACGTTTTGTATTTGTAACACAGTGAATTTTTTAGCATGTTAAGTGGTAGGGAAATTCCCACAAGCCCTCTCAAATTCCCCACAAGCCCTTTCCCTTTTCCCACCAGTGAATTTTTGCCCTTTTAAGTCCAAATAGTCGCAACCAATGATTAAATGATTAAATGATTTTATGTTATCATGACCTTGAGGCTTGCAGTTGAAATCATCATTAATAACGAGTTATTATGGCGTTTTCTGCATTACCTATAAATATATGTCCTTTACCCAGTTTCTCTGATTCATGGCTTTCTGACTTAAAGCTACGCGCGAAAAATGCCTTTTTGCAAAATATACTCACCAGTGGAAATTTCTTAAAACAGAAGTCTCCAACCTTTTCTATGTCCTGCACCGCGAGGAAATGTTTGATTAATGTTCGCACCCCATACAAAAGTCATTACACATTTGAAGATGAATAAGTCAGATTTCTATTTTATGACCATAGATATAACCATATAGGCCCTACACTCATGCAGTATTGCACAAAAACAAACTGAACTCAAAATTTTTTGTAACTTAGTGCATAAAATGCCAACATAAACTGAGAAATTAAAAAAATTGTAAACACAAAAAAAATCACTACAGTAGTAACACACTTTCTGTGTTTGTTACTCCGCGTGAAACGCCATCTCGCACCGCTTGAGGTGGGGGCACCCCAGATTGGGAACCTCTGTCAAAACATATGCCCTGGTGTAACTAGAAATATAGACATAATATTTCATAGGTCTTGAGTCATACATTTTGAAAGTCTTATATGTTGTGTTTGCATGTTGGTTTAAATTGCAATTGAAGTCTCATACGCTGCAAACCTGCAGCCAGATAAGTTGTTAGCTCAAGTAATTAAATAGTCTTTTGCTAATCAAGAGAAAGCCGGCATCTTACAAAATTGACAGTTGTTCTTAAGCGTAACTTTCGTTGGACTAGGAGAAACCGGACCTGCCTCGACAGCTACTAGCAGCTACTACAAGTGCATTTGACGCTCACTTAACCAAGATAAACAGATAGAAGAACGCTGAGTTCACTGGAAGCCGACCGATGCTACAAAGGTCAAAGAATCGGAGTATATCGCTCGATGTGAAAAGACTCCTGCCAGGATTTTCTTGACAACAAATGGCGTTTTGCTGGAATCATTTTGTCCATTTCTGAAGACTGCAACAAAAAGGACGTGGAAGTCTCGACTAGTTCGCTTTATATGTTACAACGGTGGATTTAACATTTAATATTCGTGTTTCAAAGTTTTTACATTTTGATTTCTGTTTCATAAAGCATCAAACTCTTAAAATGTTAAAACATCATTTAATTAACTGTCAAACACGTTGTGTTTGCAGGTCATAACATTCTGTGATCGATAAAATGATGGGCCTACATGTAATTAAAGTAGGGTGAGATCAATTCAGTGAAATTGACACGAATGGACAAAGCTACTACGGCAAATCCTGTGTAAGATGACGAGGTTCAGCTGCACTAGACATAACATCCAGTCAGCAATTGCATGGGCATAAAATGGGACCCGTGTGCAGGCCCGGCCCTAGGGCAAGGCGAACGAGGCAGCCGCCTTGGGCCCCGCGCTTTTAGGGGCCTCGCGCCTCTGGATATAATTTTTGTATTGTGATAAGATCGAATGCGGACAACGATAACGTCGTTTAGCAACAATACTGACAGTCAATTTGCCGCGTGAATGTGATAGGGTGATTTAGGAAAGCGAGTCTTCGAATACTTCTGACTGTTTCTGTCACTGTAGCTCCTGGAGAAAGAAGGTTTTCGAAGTTAAAACTTATCAAAACCTACATGCGATCAACGATGCTTCAAGAACGGCTCACTAACTTAACTATTTTGTCAATTGAGAATGATGTTACTAACGATCTGGACTAAAACGAAATCATTGCGAAATGCGTGTCAATCTATCAAAGGGGATTCGAGGCTCGCAAGATTTCCTTGTGTATAAAAACATTTTAGAAGATAGAACCCACGCTATTGTCTATAGTGACTAAAAAATTTCAATTAGAAGGATGCTAAAATATTTTAATTATTAACATTCTTTTTCAGTTGTTAGATATTCAAATAATAAGCCAGTGCTTCTGAATCGTTGCATCGATTTCCTTTCGACTGTTTACGAACTATGGCACTTAAATCTCTACTACTATTATAATTATTATTAATTAAATAAAACATAATTATTGCTTTCATAGTAAAATACTAGTTGTAAGAGCCTGATTTGCAGTTTGTGTTCATTAACCCATTTAATTTCGATTTTGCGTATGGCATTGCCAATACCACTTTGGCAGGAAGTCAACTCCGCAATGCCATGTTTTTACTTGCTGCCTTCGGCCCCGCACACTCTAGGGCCGGGCCTGTGTATCGCCTCTCCAAGGGGTACAAAGTTTTTCCTATCCCTCTTAACCCACAGCATAATTTCATATTCTTTAAATAATCGTTCACAACTCCTCAAAGTAATATGAATTCAGTTGTCAATGAATTAGGGAGGAGTAATAGCGGTAAACTACACATTAATCCTACCAAGAAAATGACACAGAAGCGCGTAACTATACGCAAGGTGTGTGGATGCTGTAGCGGATGTCCCTTTCATCACCCAAATACACTGAATGTATAGAATAGCGCTATATGATTTGTGTGTATGATACAAATGATTTATCATAGTTATTGATTGGTATTAATTGTTTAGTTAATTAACCAGCACGTAAGACCAGTACGATAAGGGTAATTAATAATATAGAGTTAGGGGACAAGTTAGAGGGTTTGAGAGTTGTCAACCGCAAGATGCCAAGATTCCATTGGTCAATACGAAATTACTGGTTAATTCAACGTCGATCGTCTGCTGGTGACGTGGCAGAAGAGAGTCGGTTATTCGCCGCTGATGGCGATAGTTGGTCGTGGTGAAGCTACGACGTTTGACTCAGGAAGAGGCAAACATTGGTGATAGAAATCGTCAAATGTTCACGTTAGTCGTGTAGAACAGAGTACATTCTACGATACGGTGAACTTGGGATCGAAATCGGTCGACATTTAACAAAGTTAGTATCGAACGATTAAAAACTGAAGTTGCGAGTGAAGATGCGAGCATAGCGTCTTCAAGTTACAGTTCGATACGTGTAAAACTACGAGCTAGTGATACGAACGATTGAACTTCGGATCGGCAAGTAGTTTCGAAATAAAGAGACTAAAATACTTGTTCGAACATTGGCTTTCTGGGAACATCCAGAAAGAATTCTACGTGGAAACATCAGACCGGCACATACCTGGGTTGTTCTGAGTACGGACGAGGAGATCGGGAGATAACTCTTCAAATAAAGCTTCGATAAACGGGCGAAGGACATTGTTGGTGAACTCGTCATACGAATGCCGAGAAGGAACTCCAATGGTGCACTACCTCGGGAGGGTAATTTAATGTGCTTATATTTAGCCTAGATATATAGAATATTTAAGATGCATACGTGCTGGTCTTAGGTAAGATAGGTTTAGTCTAGACTAGAGGATTGTTTAGGCGTGATCTATTATTGAACTGTGAAATAACTTGCATTGATTATATCGTTATAATACATATAAGGACAAGCACAGGTCTTGTAATTGACTCTACAATTGAACGATGTATGTTGTGAATTGTTGATGGGGGCTCTGAGCAAATGAAAATATAAAAGCAACGAGGTATTAGATCCATACCAGTCCCTAAGAGATAACCAAACAAGGGGCCTATCTGCTAATAAGGTTATCAGCGATAGTAACGTTACAAAACTGGGTGGCTCGACACGGGATTAAAATAGGATCCGTTTTAATTAGAATCAGGGATAAATTACCTGTAGATAACGATTCTAGTTCAGTTGGTAGAAACATAGAAATTTCCAGTATAATAGATTTGACCGTAGCTGCCGGAACTATTTTCGGCAGGTTAGTGGTAGTGTGACGTAAGCATATTCAAATAGAAGGAATTTGATTAGTCGAGGTAAGGTCAGGTGGTGACCTCTGACGTTGACTTGAATTGCTATTGGATAAAAATAGGTCGAGTCAGGTTAATTTTTGAAGTTTGATAGACAAACTGGAAAATTTGTAGAAGCGAGTGAGACGAAGTATATATAACGCCAAGTTAAGATACTACCTCACAAACATGGCGGCCGAGTATCAGAAATGGCTCAAAATTGCAATTGAAATGGGGGTCCAAGGATCAGAGGTGAAGGATTTCATCCAAGCCAGACTGGAGGAGAGTAGATTAGAGAAAGTGAGACAAGACGAGACCGAATTAAGGAAAATGGAGCTAGAGTTTGATCAGAAAAAACTCTCAGAGGAAAGAGAAATGAAGAAACTCTCAGAGGAGAGAGAAATGCAGAAACTCTCAGAGGAGAGAGAAATGCAGAAACTCTCAGAGGAGAGAGAAATGCAGAAACTCTCAGAGGAGAGAGAAATGCAGAAACTCTCAGAGGAGAGAGAAATGCAAATGAAGCTAAGGGAGCTTGAGATTCAAAAGGAGCTTAAGTTGAAGGAGTTAGAATGTAGACTCCAATATGACAGTCAACGAGAAGACAGGATGAGTAATGGCATAGACAGAGGAAACATGGAACAATGCAATGGAGTGAAGTTTCTCAAAATGCCAACATTCAATGCAGATAAAGATTGCCTCGATGCTTACCTACTTAGGTTCGAGAGGATGTGTGTCACTTATAGTATACCAGAGAATTTGTGGTCTTTATCTCTTGCGAGATTTCTTGAAGGCAAAGCCTTAGAAGTTTATGAAAGAATGAACGCAGAAGATGTGCAGAGTTATGAGAAGCTTAAGCAAGAGCTTTTGCAGCGTTTTGAATTATCAGAATCCGGATATAGAAAATTGTTCAAAATGGAAAGGAAAGAGAAAAATGAAAGCGTTGGGCAATTCGTTGAAAGATTAAAACGATATTTGAGACAGTGGAGGACGATGGCGGAGATGGAAGAGAGTTACGAAGGATTAGAGGCATTAATCCTAAGAGATCAATTTTATGTCACCTGCGATAACGAGTTGAGAAGATTCTTGAAAGAAAGAGGAAAACTCAGTCTTAGTGAGATGACTATCCAGGCACAGAATTATATAGAGGCGCGAGAAGAAGATGAGAGGAGAGGGTTCAACATAAACATGAATAAACAAGGTAATCAGAAGAATTTTATTCGAGAGTCAGACCAGAAATATAAGGAGAAACAAAACGTTGGCCCAGTTAAAGCAAAAGATTATCCGAGTTTTAGGGATAAAGAGGAACAAGAAGAAGCCCAGTTTAGGGGTAAAGAATACAGAGATAGGAACCAATTCAGGAATGATTGGAGATTCAAAGAGATGAGCCGTAATGATAGACCGCATAAAATTGCTATGATACAATGTATAGAGGATGGAGAAGAGAAGGAGGAAGAAAAAGTGGAGAGAATCGCATGTTGTCTTGTAGAAGGACAACCTTTGGAATGGTACAGTAAAATTAAAGGTGTGACAGTAAATAAAAGACCCGTAGAAGCTGTGTTCGACACTGGCGCGAGTTGCATGGCTGTTAATGAAGAGTTTGTAGAACCACAGCAATTTACAGGTCGTAGGAAGATTTGTCTATTTTCCAATGGAATGAAAGGAACATATCCCACGGCAATGATTGAGATCACGGGTAAAGAATTTAGTGGTAGAGTTGAGGCTCTAGTAATCCGTGGTTTAATCACAGACTTAATCATTAGTCCCTTTAGTCCTAAGGTTCTATACAAAGGTAGAGATATTAAGCGTGGACTGTTGGAACCGAAGCACATTCAAATCAGTGTAGCAATTCAAACTGATGACGTCATGGCGGGAAATGCGCCAGGAGAAATGATAGCGTCTAACGTTCCGTCAAGGACGACTACGCTAAAAATAAACAGCTGTAGAAATTCACGTGAGCCAGCTGAGAGTGAAACACGTGTTGAGACGGAATATATTGCGTCGCGGAATGAGAACACGTCGAAAGAAGGCATTATATTTGATTTCAGAGACGAGTCAGAAGTAATTGCTACGTATAATACGAGGTCAAATAAGGAAGAACATGTAACTCGTAAGGAGAAATCATTGAAATGTGGAATATTACCAGATCTTAAAGTGAGAACGGAAGAACCAATAGATATGCAGAAGACGGATGAAATCCAAGACAAATATTGGAAATTAACTGATGGTTCACAAGAAAACACGGAAGAGAAACCATACAGAGGTAATCCATCTTTCATAGTAAAGAAAGATATGTGGTATAGGAAATACAATGAAGGAGTAAGTGGGAAAGTGAGAGGTGTCCCAGATTTATATAGTAATGTGAAGAGAGATCTCAAACCATTTGGAAATATAGATAGAAGGACACATAGAAATTATGGGCGGCGCTATGAGACTAAAAACAGAACCGATTGGAAGAATAATCGAGTGATTAGATCTTCACATGATAATCAGGTTCCATTTGAAGGGGAGAATCTTAACTGGAAGAGGTCAAGGGAGAAAATTCAGAGTAACTTACAGAGATCGTGTCCAAAAGATAAGTCGAAAAGTGAACCATGGACTAGAAGAAGGTGGTTTCAGGACAAGAGAGAAATGAATTGGGAGAGAAATAGAAGTTGTGGAGGAGGTAATGAGAGAAATAAACAGTCAGGTAGATGGAAGACTGTGCCATTGGAAGATGTTCAGTGGAGGAGTCATAGAAACTCCAGTGATGATGAGTCGGTGGATAGTGACTTTCCAAGTTGGAGGAGAGGTGGTAAGTTTGAACGCCAGAAAGGCGTGCCACGATATCACATGAGTGAAAGATGATACTGAGAGAAGTGTTATAAGTGAGATTTAACACGGGTTAAGAAAAGTTTGGGTGTATGTAGATAGCTGAAGTATTTAACTAGAAGTTTTCTGTTAAGAAGGGTTATTAAGAAAATAGATGTTGAGAACAAGAGCTTAGAGGTTAAAGTTAGTTACTTCAAGCTTTTGTCATTTAATATAAGCAAGATGTGAAGTATTTACATTTTATCTCACCTCAGAAATGTCAATTAGAGAGTATGTAAATAAGTAAAGTTAGATGTGACTTAATGTAATATAAACAAATAGATGTTAGAGGAGTAGTTTGTCTGAAGGTGTTGTATAAGAGGTTAGTTGGTTAAGGCCGATACTTAGTAATGGAGTTAGTATAAGATATAAATGGTAATATATAAACAGTTGATATAGATAAGTGATTTGTGTGATGGTTAATGACATAGATTAAGAAATTTAGGGTAAATATTCTAGTGAAGGGGTTTAGTTGTAGCGGATGTCCCTTTCATCACCCAAATACACTGAATGTATAGAATAGCGCTATATGATTTGTGTGTATGATACAAATGATTTATCATAGTTATTGATTGGTATTAATTGTTTAGTTAATTAACCAGCACGTAAGACCAGTACGATAAGGGTAATTAATAATATAGAGTTAGGGGACAAGTTAGAGGGTTTGAGAGTTGTCAACCGCAAGATGCCAAGATTCCATTGGTCAATACGAAATTACTGGTTAATTCAACGTCGATCGTCTGCTGGTGACGTGGCAGAAGAGAGTCGGTTATTCGCCGCTGATGGCGATAGTTGGTCGTGGTGAAGCTACGACGTTTGACTCAGGAAGAGGCAAACATTGGTGATAGAAATCGTCAAATGTTCACGTTAGTCGTGTAGAACAGAGTACATTCTACGATACGGTGAACTTGGGATCGAAATCGGTCGACATTTAACAAAGTTAGTATCGAACGATTAAAAACTGAAGTTGCGAGTGAAGATGCGAGCATAGCGTCTTCAAGTTACAGTTCGATACGTGTAAAACTACGAGCTAGTGATACGAACGATTGAACTTCGGATCGGCAAGTAGTTTCGAAATAAAGAGACTAAAATACTTGTTCGAACATTGGCTTTCTGGGAACATCCAGAAAGAATTCTACGTGGAAACATCAGACCGGCACATACCTGGGTTGTTCTGAGTACGGACGAGGAGATCGGGAGATAACTCTTCAAATAAAGCTTCGATAAACGGGCGAAGGACATTGTTGGTGAACTCGTCATACGAATGCCAAGAAGGAACTCCAATGGTGCACTACCTCGGGAGGGTAATTTAATGTGCTTATATTTAGCCTAGATATATAGAATATTTAAGATGCATACGTGCTGGTCTTAGGTAAGATAGGTTTAGTCTAGACTAGAGGATTGTTTAGGCGTGATCTATTATTGAACTGTGAAATAACTTGCATTGATTATATCGTTATAATACATATAAGGACAAGCACAGGTCTTGTAATTGACTCTACAATTGAACGATGTATGTTGTGAATTGTTGATGGGGGCTCTGAGCAAATGAAAATATAAAAGCAACGAGGTATTAGATCCATACCAGTCCCTAAGAGATAACCAAACAAGGGGCCTATCTGCTAATAAGGTTATCAGCGATAGTAACGTTACAGATGCATATAAAGAGAGTGATAATGACCTGGCGCTGTGCACCCGACACTAGAAAGCACACAACGTCAATTGACAAGCAATAGCACTTTAGTTTGACTTCCTACGAGATATCAGTTTACAACTGGTTAGCATTATCAGTGTAGCTTTGTCTTGAATGCAATTTACATTTCCTGTGCGACAACGTCATCTTGTTCTGCGGACTTAATCGTCCATCGTCGTTTCTCATAGCCTACTCGACGTAGCAGAATTCTAAACACGAAGTCAACTTTCTTTTGGCTTAGTCGTAGGATCGATTGATTACATGTAACTTAGCAAACTCATATCAATTTCATTCACGAAAGTATAATTTAATTTTAATAACTTGTAGGCTAGTTATGTGTGCGCCTGCTATGTTCATTCTGCCTAAATGAGTGACTGTGCTAACTGACTGAGATTCAGGCATTCATTATATATGATTAATGCATATTTGAAGGAATTTTTGTTGGCGTATTTTAGAGGTAAATCTCCATAGAAATTCAATTTCTACAAAATATAAGCCTAAGTAATTCAATTCGAATTTCACTGAAAACAACGCAAAGATACTCAATGCTGTCGCTGTTAAATCTCAAGTTAACGAAATACAGAAATCATTTATGGTGTATGTATAAATGTATGTATTTGAGATTTTATTGACCTCTCAAGGGAACCTAAATTGGCTACTTAGTAGATGGAAAGAGGCGATACATATTTTAGCTAAGCTGAAAATGTTTTGTCAGCTTCTTCTTACAATAAAAATTCAGGTATTCGGTGTACGACTATTTAAAGAAAACGACTAAAGGCACTTTATCACCCCCGCCAGCACCAAGACCACTTTATTCTGGGTTCTATTTGATTCTTTACAATCTCCACTCTACGCTTTTCCAGCTTTACTCTGGGCTCGTATCTAGGCAAGTATCAAAAGCATGAGCATGGAAAATGTTTTCTCGACACCCTATAAGCTAACGAAAGGAGTCCGTTGGCATTAACAACATAACTATACAGTATACATTTATAAGTTGTTTTTGATTCAGCTGATTGAACACTTATCCCTGTCCTTGGCCAATCCACTTAGCTTGAACTGAAGAGTTACAAATTTTATATGCATCCATAATATTTGATGCCCTGTGAACTACAGGTAAATATACTTCACGAAAAAGTTATTTACACTTAGCCTATTCCATCAGCGACAGTTTTATTAACTATGTGCAAAGACAAGCCAGAAGAGCATGATCAACATCACATGGCCATCGAATGACAATCATATGACCTTGTAGTTCAAGGTCATTTTACATTTTGGGGTTAACTTTCGGTTTAGTAGAAACTACAAGTGCTAGAATGGTTTCCGGTGTCGCGTAATAAAAAAAACGTACGAGCAACTCTGTAAAACCTTCGGAGAGTGGCGTCACTGGGCTGGTGTCACCCGGCGCGGTAAGTCATGGACTCATGGTGTCACCCTAAAAAAGTGATGACTTTTTTTAGGAATTCGTCTCCCAAAAAAGTGATGACCTTTTTTAGGAATTCGTCTCCCACAAAAATTTTACGACCTTTTTTTTTAATTCCTCATCTTCCAAAAATTTCATCATTTTCTCATGTTGGGTGTTTTCCCCCTCTGAGGGTGTCACCCGGTGCGGTCCGCACCCCCCGCACCCCGGTCGTGACGCCACTGCCTTCGGAAGACCTTGGAGTTCAAGGTCACTTGAACTGTTATGGTTTTAATCAATGGATTCCTAGGCGCTGCAAGCGTTAGAATGGCAGTCTTGATATCTATTTCAGGGTTTTCTGAGTCATGGAATCCAAAACAAATTGCAATATTGCACGACCATCAGATGACCTTGTAGTTCAAGGTCACTTGACCTGCTGTGGTTAACCTTTGGTTTCGCAGAAATTACGAGTGACTAATTAATAATAATATTCTTCCTGAGTTGGTGATCGTTGCTTTTTTTCAGCCGGAACGCACCGAAGCAATAGGTTTCGGAACTGAACAATTATGGAAGGGTTAAAATCCCGAGAAAAACCGCATTGGGGCTGGGAGGGGTCTCAGTAAACATTGAAAACAGTTCACAACACCGAAATTAAAATAAAATAACTAAATTGTTGATTTATTATTAAAATAAAAAAATATTTTTAGTAGCTGAAAAAGGTACCTCTAAGACTATATCGAAAGTTTTACCTAGCCTCCATTTAAACGGCTCTTAAGTAATCTTTCACTCTCAATAATTCAGCGCAATCGATCGATGATAGGTTACCAGATAGTGATGCTTATAAATGCAAAATTCGAGTAATGAATTACAAAGAAAAACGGATGACGGGTTGAGTGGTAGCTCAGTGGTAAGTTCGGCGCCTTGTGACCGGAGGGTTGCAGGTTCGAATCCCACTCTAGCCGCTGCGTACGGACCTTGGGCAAGTCCTTCACTCGTAATTGCTCATGGCGCTTCGGCGTGAAAATTCCGACACAGTATCAATGCTGTAGTCGGGAGCGCCTCTGAGTAGTAGTTGACTTCGAGAGGCGCTATAGAAATATCCGGAATAAATAAAAAAAAGTTGGAAGCCATTGGAAAGAGTTGCGTTGGTAGAAGCGAAATGCAGACGGTGTTAATGAGAGGGACAACAGTAAGACTATGCTGGACACGCAGTATAGGGAATAGTCTGCATTAGAGACCTGAACGCTTCGACTTCAATTCTACAAAGTGATTGTGAATCGTTCCATTTCATGAACGTTGTTGTGAAGGCTATATAAGGTTTCCCATATGATACACTCAATGCAGAAACCGCTTCGATATCACAGAAACTTCGAACTATGAAAATAAATTTATGGCATCGCCGTGGAGTTGAACGACCAGATCAGACGTAAGGAGTTTGTTAGGAAGTGAAATGATGTATTTACTATGCCGCTTTTCCCAGAATCCCGAGCTCAACGAGCTGCTTTGTCAATCAAAGTTAAAGCTCAACGAGCTGTTATGTCAATCAAAGAAAAAGCTGAACGAGCTGTTATGTCGATCAAAGACAAGGACTTACACGAAGATGCGATGATTCTCAAGGTTAAGGGCACGTCTCAAGTCTGTTGGGGCCCCTCGGAAATTAGGTCATTAATTCGCTCACTCTCTCACTCACTCACTCACTCACTCACTCACTCACTCACTCACTCACTCACTCACTCACTCACTCACTCACTCACTCACTCACTCACTCACTCACTCACTCACTCACTCACTCACTCACTCACTCACTCACTCACTCACTCACTCACTCACTCACTCACTCACTCACTCACTCACTCACTCACTCACTCACTCACTCACTCACTCACTCACTCACTCACTCACTCACTCACTCACTCATTCGTGCATTCATTCATTTATTCATTTATTCATTCATTCTTCTAGACATTTAGTCAGTCATTTATATCATTTAAATAGTTCATGGCTTCAAGGTAAATTCATAATGTTCTTCCAAATCTAAGCTGGTACAAAATTTCGAAAATGTACTAAATTGATCACGATAGTAGTTTCTAAAAGAAATTACTTTACACAATTGATAGGCTACTATTTGAGTGGTCGCTAGGTGGATCGACAAAGCCAAAATGCTCCTTTAAAGAAAATGTCTATTCGTTGTTTCGGGGATGGTTGCAACATTTTAATTTGTGTTGGTTGCAACATGTTGCAACCAACCCCATGCATTTGTTTCAATAAACCGTGATCGTATAGGCCTACTCGTTACAGTTAGGGCACATTATATTAAAATATCATATGCATTGCATTAATTGAATTATTTTAACCATGTAATGTGCTTTAATCACCTAAACTTTGTAATTTTGTTAACCTTAATACTACATGTGACTATGAGAAATCATAAACGAAAAACTTATCGCGAAACAACGACTTGTCAAAGCATATGATCGACTCGACTTGCAAGTCGACCGAGTCGAAGAATTTTCGACCGACTCGACTTTGCCGAGTTTCGATCGACTTGATCGACTGACTCGATCGATCACGGGGTATAAAGGGGGAAGTTCACATTGAATTTAGTAGCACGTTGGAAAGCAAGTTCACGGGCTTCCTTAGGCGATAACCAGTAATACATGTCACCAATCATCACTAAATAGTTAGCAATTAATTGTTCTTGTTGGTCTGAAAATATTTTTCTGTTTGGTCTATGTCCTGGATTCCGCATTGCCACATTGGATGAGCAGATTTAAGTTAATGTTGAATAATGAACGTTTTGACTCGTTGCAGTCTGTCTGAGACAAGCTCCATTATCAATAACTTCAGTCGCTGCATCCATAATTGTTTCTGTTAGGACGGGACTGAATGCTTCGACTTTGGCCAAGAGCAGTGGCTCGGAAAGTGTTTAATAGTTGCGTGAGCTAACCTCCGGCCAAGTACAGACCTAAGATGGATAGAATTATATATTATATCCGATATAACCAATAAGAATATTTTGTCATTTTTACAATCAGTGGAAAAGCTTATTATACTTGGCCTACATATTCATGAAATGAAACGCGTCTATTGCACAATAAGTCAACAACTACTTTAGCAAGCATTAAATGCGAAGCGCCAGCCAAACGTTGTGTGAGTTTGCTTCTGCCTCGGCTCTACAGAGCCAAAACTTGTGTGAGCATTGGCACCTTTGGCGCCTTGGCTCCCGGGTCCCTGGCCAAAAGATACAGTTCAAGTCAACAAAGTCGACCAAGTCGATCGTTTATTTGCCAAGTCGATCGAGTCGACGAGAGGTCGACTAGTCGACAAAGTTGATCGAGTCGATCGTCGGCCGAGCCAAGTCGATCGTAGCATTTCGACTCGATCGATCACGGGGTTTCCCCGTTAATGCTCTGCTAAGTCTGCTGCTGGTGAATTGGCTTTCAGGATTAATTTCGCGAAATCAAGTTTTATCAATACGGAGACCAGAAGCCATTAGTTTGGCAAGAGTTACTAGTTTCAACACAACAGCTGTAAACTCATTCTTTGATAAACTATCTGCAGTTGTTGATCGTCATACTTTCCAAGCAAGTGATATTTACAATCTCGATGAAACAAGAGTAGCCAATTTTTGCAACACTATTATCGCTCGCAGGGGCTTAAAGCAGATTGATTTCGTTGATATTCGGTGAAAGAGTGCAGTTGGTGACTTCGGAGTTAGCAGTGAATGTGTGTTGGAATTCTGTGCCTCCAGCGCTTGCTTTTCCGCGAGTTAACTTAAGAGAAAACGTCTGTATCGGAGTCAAACATCCCTTCGGATGAATGACGTCATCTTTATGACATTTTATCAAACATGTTAAACCGAGTTTAGATCATACAGTCTTTTTGCCGTTGGACAGTCATAGCTCTCACATTAGCATCGAAGCTATAGACCTCTGCAAACAGAGCAGTGTGGTAGTACTGACGTTCCCTCCACACTGCTCTCACAAACAGCCGTGTCTACGGGTCCTTGCAGAAATGTTTCAATATTGCGTGTGACACCTGGACGAAAAATCATCCTGGAATTACAATACACGATTCACCAGGAATTGTATCTCAAGCCCTCCCAAGCGCCATAACACCGTGGAATATACAAGCAGGGTTTCGGGTGTCTGGAGTGTAGCCATTCAATAGACAGTTTAATATCTTTGACTGATGATTTTGATTACTTTGAATTTAGAATTTGTTAAGCTTATTACATTATTATATGTAGGCAGGCCTCAGTATACAGCCTCAGTTAAATAATTAGACTACTTTCAATACTGTTGCAACGTTTCCCAGGGCCGTTGCAACTAACACTTTGAAGCCATCTGTTCAATTAGCGATTGTGGGTACATGTTTTCTTAAATAGATCGCCAACATTGCTGGTTTTGGTGCCGAGATGTAAAGGATATATTATACAAGGGCTAAACTGGTGTTAGGTTATTCCAAAAAATAAAAAAATGTGACAACAAACTATGAAATTTGTTGCAACCAACCCCGGTCTCCCCTACTTATCGACACAATGCTCCATGCGTGTTTCATGCAGAGCCCTGCGCCGACTTGATAGTGTTGGAGGCGGCGCGCTGGTCATTTTGGGTCGGCAGCGGCGGCGCGCCGCCGATCAACAAAAATCGGCGGCGGCGGCGGCGGCGGCGGCGCGGCGTGGTCAAGTCAGAATACTTGATAAGTATGAGTGACTATGAACAACCGTTTGTCCTATGACCAGTCAATAGGGCCAATTTCTCTAAAGCCACTCCATGACAATGAAGCTAAACTACACACAAAGGGACAGAGTGAGAAGGCACCTACAGACATTTGCCTTACAAATAAGAAAATCCTTAACCCATTATTGCTTATTGCCCACGGTCCCTTTTTAGGGACACAAAGTTATTAAAATCCAGTCTAGCATACATGACCCGCAAACTGATAGCGTCTCTTTTGCGGTAATTACTGATATCTCTAGTATTATTTGGAGCGTTTAATTTTTATATACAAAAATATTCTATTAGTAAATATGACGTCATAAACTTCGCCCGCGAGAAATTTCACAAATGATGAATTCTTCTTAAAGGTAAGCATTTTTCAAATAAATGATCTCAGTTAATTGAAAAAACTGATTGATGCTTATGTAGTACAACTATGTAGCTTGTGCAGGAATACTTTTGTTGCATGTTTGTTGTGTACGTATTCCTTACAATGTTGTGTTGAAAGCCTGTCCCTAAAAAGGGACTGTGGTCATTGGAGGTCACAGTATTTTCCCACAGGCTAACATGGCTGTGTGTATGTGTTTGACCACTGGAGCTCATTGAATCCACCCATTATAGCACTATTCGGTACCATTTCAATGCCAGTGTATAGAAAATTATTTCCCTGTTTTTTTTTAATATTTAGTTTTGTTTTACAGAGAAACAAGATTTACTGTCAGTGGTGTCCTCAGTGCTCTCGAGGACGACGCCGACTCTGTTCGCGCGGACATTTACATAATTCCGCCAGAGAATGGACTGGCCAGTAACGGAAATAACGCAGATGAAGACAATACTGCCGATGTATCACCAGACAATATATGTGGAAGGCAACTATATGTGCTCAAGGAGAGGCAACAGTATTTCGTCACAGCTGTTCTTCCAACACATGAACCCAATGTGACTACATGCTTCATATTTGTGGTCGTATGTCCCACAGGCAGCTTTAGACAATTCAGATAAAGGACAACCCATAAGTCTGTTACTTCGTACTGTCCCAGTTCCAGACGGGGAAGTAGGCTTGGAGGGAAGGAGTGAAGGAAGGATGGAGGGAGGGACAGAGGTAGGGCGGGAGGGAGCGAGGGAGGCAGACTTACTAACCGTTGTTTCTCTGTGTGTCAATCCGTCTGTCTGTCTGACCGTCCATCCATATGTATGTCTGGCTTTGCGTCTGTACGTCTATATCCACAGTGTTTAGTATTTGTGGGCATGGCGAATTTCGGGCGTCCCTGTTATATTGCATCGGCTATAATCGGTCATACCCTCGTCCTTGCTCCTCGTCCCCATCAAGAGGGACAGAGGTAGGACGGGAGGGAGCTAGGGTGGGAGGCATAGACAGACTTACTAACCGTTGTTTCTCTGTTTGTCAATCCGTCTGTCCGTCTGGCTTTGCGTGTGTACCTCTATCTCCGTAGTGCCAAATGTTCGTGGACGGGACCAATTTCGGGCGCCTGTGAGAGCGTTTATCGACACGCAGAACGGGGAAATTATATGCATAGATATAAGAAATGTGCTAAATGCTGTGTCGGCCTACACCCTTATTGTTTCGCTGTTTTTATACACAATAACTACCTAAATAAACGCATTCCGGTGTGACACTATCGACTTTTGCTAGCTATTATCCATTTTCACCAGCATTTACATAATGATACGTTTGGACAGATGTGCTATATGTTACTGTTCATCTGTTTATATGTTACTTTTCATTGAAATGTTGCAGTTTTTTTACTTGAATAACATGTCACTGCAGTAGTGTGAGTCATATTTCAAGTACTTTCATTTATAAAAACCTGTGACCGTTAGTGTCCACTGTCCCTTTTTAGGGACAAGAATTTCCATGCGTATATTTCTATTCCCCGATGTCCGCAGAATTTTCCGCATTTTTCCCTTAAAACAATCACCATTATCTACCAACCCAAAGAATTTCATACAGTTTTTGCCACCATGGGCATTAATGGGTTAATTACACTGCACGTCTGTATAGGTATTGACAAATTGTAATCAGATGAAGCAACATGCATTTGCATATTGCATGAATGCACTCGCACATGTTCTGATTCACCCATCAGTAATAGATTCTGTCAAAAATTTCTTTGTTAATCGGCGACGCGCCGCGCCGTCGACCCAAAATGACCGGCGCGCCGCCGATCCAAAAAAATCGGCGGCGGCGGCGCGGCGTGGCCTAGTCAGAATATTTGATAAGTATGAGTCACTATGAACAACCGTTTGTCCTATGACCAGTCAATAGGGCCAATTTCTCTAAAGCCACTCCATGAAAATGTGATCAGATGAAGCAACATGCATTTGCATTAGGGTGGATCGAAAGCATATGCATGATATGCTAAAAAATTGTCTTAAATAACTATATTTAATAGTAAGCGAAAGTTGCCAAATGGTATGACAAACACACAGAAAAAATTTGGTAATTATTGTGCATCATCTTGAGGGTCCCCAAGGACTTTGAAATTTTGCTATATGGGCAATATCATAGATTATCGTGAATCATCAGACGTGATAAGTAACATCTTGCGCACTGGGAGCGCCTCTGAACGGTTCACCGTACTAGAGACGCTTTCTAAATGCTTGAATCTGTTGTAACATATTAGCAAATCATAGAGTACGCCTACATCCTTATGCATAACTCATATGCACAAATGTTAATTCGCAACAACGTTCAGGCTACATGACACGATAATCGGATTTTGTGTGAAACGTTGGCATTATCAATCGAGATTCTAGCCGGGATCGGATAAAGTCAACTCGCAATTTTGCGCCACATAACGCTGCTGATGATTTAATAAATAACTTGGTGCAGCGTTCCACAACCTGCATATACAAGGTAACTTTAGAAAGTTACCAATGGGCGGTCCACCGTTAGTCACACATAGATTTAGATGTTCCTCCGAAATGTCAGTCGTCAGCGGCTGTTCGTTATGTGTGAGTTTTGCCAGTCGATCAAGCCAAAGACCTCACATGCGTCAAACCTGAGTTCTAGTATAGTAGGCCTACTTTGAATTGTCGCACAGCTGATTTTCGAGTTGACGAACTCGCCTTAAGAATGGGACAAATTCCGAGTTCGCGTGCGTGCTGGCGATCATCTGTAATCATGGAGAGAAGTAGGTTTTCCGGATGAGAAAAATAGGCATTCCGTTGTATAACAGGATCGATAATACGATTCTGTTCAACTGTACGATAACGGGAGTGATGGACGGAGCGGAGCAACTGTCTTGCACCATCTTTGCACAACGTCTTAGCCTTGATACTGAATCACATCGGTGCATACATCTGCACGATGTATGCTGCAAGAATCTGGAAGTTGGCTGATGGTTCAGCTGTTGCGATTTACAAAAGAAGAGGTCGATTCGCAGTTGTAAGCCACCTTCAATGACTTAATTTTCCTTGGTTTCGTCTAGATAAGTCATGTAGGCAGCGACCCTCAGAAACAGCGTTAGTTATTTCCAACTGATATTTCTGGTCTGTACCGAGTTCCTTTAAGTTGACCTTTGGCAGTGGTTTTATTAGCTTCATACACTTGACATGGTAAGAAAAGATACCTAACTGAGGCTCTGCGTGCATCCTCCAATGTCCGAGAGACTCTGAGCTCTCTCTGTGCTCCGAAAGTGTCAAGGGCTCATACATGTACTCTCTGATCTAGCCTTACACACGGTTGCTGGTGCGACCACAGTTGCTCGGCTTCTGTATGCAGCCCCGCCGTGGTGGGGTTGCGCTACCGCTGAAGACCGTGCCCGCCTGGAGAGGTTTATGGACCGAATGCGTAGAATGGGTTACCTGTTGCGGGATGTGTGGGATGTGGGGGCGATGGTGAGCGATAGGATGACAGCTTTCTGCGGTCGGTCATTTGGTGCCGGACCCATGTGCTCCGTCTCATTTTCTCATCTACGGTTGTGCGTCGCTGTAGTCAAAGACCGAGGCCGCATGATTTTTCCCTGTCCCTCAAAGATGATAGAAACTTCATCTCTAGGGTCTTGTATAAAAAAAAAACCACTAGCCATGTCATCAGTGTTATCCCTTGCTGGAACAGTGTCTTAGTTAAATTGACATTTAGTTAACCAGCTCTTCGCTTATTGTAATGGTTTGCGGTGTGTCAAGCCACTAGTTGGAAATAAACGAATATGTGTATGTACCAAACAGAAAATAAAGAGCATAGATAAAAAAAAGTAGTAGATATAAAAGTAGTAGAGTACAGAAAGTGCTAGCCAGACATATTCTAATAGATCTAGATTAATCCACCTGACATACGATGCAACAAATGCAAGGAATGAGCAGAATTTAGTTAAAAAAATTGCCCGCGAACCATAGGTTTTTGCTATTACAGCACAGACGATTTTTGATCTCGTTGGGGACCCTCAAGATGTTGTCGAAATTTAAAATAATTTTACACAGTTGTTTACGTATACTAAAGGCAACTTTTGATCACTATTAATAGTCGATACGAAACAAATATTTTTTTCGATCCACCCTAATTTGCATATTGCATAAATACACTCGCACATGTTCTGATACAGTTGAGAACTACACACCAAGTTGGCAAGTCACAGCGAAGATGCCTGATGACAGCAGACTTCCAGTCAATGAGGCTGCTGTGAAGACCAGGAGTGAAATGTAAATATACATTTTTTCTTATATAGTGATCGAATGGCCGAGTGGCATTAAGCTTGTTATTTTTTAAATGCATTAACCAGGTGGTCTGCTGCCTGTTTGAATTGATGCCATGTCATTTAAGGTCTCTGTATATAGACCATTGTTTGTATCTAGACCATTGTTTGTATCAGACTAAACTGAAAGAGACCATTCTTGATTAACAATACTTGATACTTATATGTACTAAGTAAAAAAAACTGTCTCAACCTGGTACTGTTTACCTGAATTGATTCCAGCGAAAAGTATTAATCAATTATACCTTCCATTCTGCAGGAATTAGTTAAACGGCATATCTTGATATCAATAGCACTTATGAACTCCTCTAACCTTACAAAATTAAGCCAAAAATGTACACTATTGTAATTAGACCACAGACATCAAAGACTACAATCAATAAGTTATAGAAGCTATTCAACATGAAGGCAAAGAATGCGGGTACAGTAGTACTATATATACAACGACATTCACATTGCTTTTGTTCTCAAGGTATTAAGGAAATGGCAACAGGAACAGAAGCATCAAAACACTGGCTACTTGTAGCAAGACGTTGCTTTAAATGACTCAGTGTATCATGCCACAAAGACAAGATCATCAAAGTATGATTTAAAAAGGAATTTAGTCAGGAAGACCATGCATTCTTGGTATCAAGATAATGACTACACACATGATAATCATCGATGATCACTCTTCTATTTCGCATTGAAGTAACACTTTATCACGAAATCATGGAAAACATGAAAATGCAACAATAATAATTGAACACATGAGATTGGCATCGGCGGCGCGTCGACAAATTGTCGGCGGCGACGGGGCGCCGACATAAAAAATCGGCGGCGGCGGCGACCACGAAATGTCGGCGGCGCGGCCGGCGCAGGGCTCTAGTTTCATGTGTCCGATTTCCACAAACCGGAGGTTTTACAACATTTTTAGAAAATCTTCAAAATATTTCTTTTGTATCTCTTAAAAAGTGTTTAGTATTATAAAGAAAAAAATGGAAATAGTTTACTAAAAGAAAAATTAATGTTTGCCAGAATCTATTACTGATGGGTTAGTTGAATTTCGACTAAAAGTGTGAACATTTACTCCATATCCTGGAAGATTTCCGACGATCAGTTGTTTCTTTTCTTTGTCGAAACACATTCTCCAATGCTATGAGATATTCAGATATCCATCTTCATCTGATGATCTAGAATATGCGTCCTAGATGTTCTCCGACGATCAGTTGTTTCTTTTCTTTGTCGAAACACATTCTCCAATGCTATGAGATATTCAGATATCCATCTTCATCTGATGATCTAGAATATGCGTCCTAGATGTTCTCCGACGATCAGTTGTTTCTTTTCTTTGTCGAAACACATTCTCCATGGCCATGATATATGCTGTTCTTCACCTGTTGATACGCATAAAAATCTCTCAATCCATTTAAGATCGGAATCCAAGAGAATTACTCTACGATTTCCAGTGTCGGTCACAAACACTTGATCGTCTGAATCGAGTGAGAGATAAGAAGGATCATTCAGTTCCTGTGTTTCACTTGAAGGAATAAAACGACGGATGACCATCTGTCCATCTCTGTTCACTTCACTTATGGACCACTTCTCATTAAACTCAAAATCACTCTTTCTTGACCAAATCTTTCCCTTCTCATCTATTTCCACCAACCTGTGAAGGATAATGAAATTCCCGGTCGATGTTTCCACTGCATGATGAGGGTTCTTCACGTCTCTTGGTAACTTAATGGATCGAATAAGTTCTGCGTCTGATCCGTAGATCATCAGAGCGGGCCTCCATTTAGACCCACTGACCACGAGCAAATGATCATCTCTGGACACTGACAGGGTACACGACCCATAATCAGTGGTCAACCATTTGACGATATGCTGTTGGGCATCTGTTTCTCTTGTAATCTTCCAGATGCATTGCTCCGTTCGGTCCAAGACGTAGAGACAATTTTCCTTCTCACTGGATTCAATGTCATAGAAACCTTTAATCTTTTTTATTTCAAATTTCCTCTGAAGACGAAATGGACTTCGATCCTCAAAGACGCGAATTACTTTTGACCCATAGAGGATGTAGATTTCATTTCGCAGTTTAGTCACTCCATACACGTCTTCTTCTTTTCCTGGGTCGATTCTGTGAGTGAAGTTGACAGAAACTGGACACACGACTAAAACAAAACAAAATCTTTAATAAACAAAAAACTTACTTAATGATATCTTTCTTTTTACATAATTATTATTAATATTTCTATTAAAATTTACTGCTCTAATATTTAGTGTGTTTTCAATTAATGATTTCTTTGCTTATGTATTATTATTTCTTAAATTATATTATTTAAATTAAAGTGCATCTGGAAATTATTTAATTATTTAATGCCTCCGACTCACAACTGAAAGAAAAACAAAGGCATTATTAAAAATTATATACTATAGGAACTGGAGCTGAGTGCTGTGGGTTGCTTAGATTTTTGAATTTATTATTATAGGTTTCTTTATATTTTTTTATTTGCTAATTTAACTGGCTGCTCATTGTCTCTTTCATTGGCTGAGTTTGTCTGCTGTTGGTTTTTCCTGCTTCCGTATCTCGCTACAAACGGTTTAACTTCATACCACTATTTCTCTAAATACCCGATTTTTGTTGCTCATTAGCAACACTTAAATACTTGCTTTCCGTTTGACTACCTGTACTATCATTACTGTCTGAATATCTAACTTTTTGTCTTTTTACGCGCTTTCCATCTCACTGAAATTCTTTTGTGGTCTCTGCGCCTTTCCACTGTATCATTTGATATTTGTCTTCCAATCTGAAATTGTGATGTCTTCCAATGTTTTGATATTACCTAAAGTAGACTACATAAGCACTATATGAGTAGCGTTACGATTCTATAGCTAGAAACCTCTATTGCTAGATCAAATATCTCTCTGTGCAATAAACATTAGTCCTGACTTTCCTTCTGAGTCTCTATTTTCATCCATTTTCACTATATTCACATAAATTAACGACCTTTCTTTCATTTCAGCATCCTGCGTATTTTGTTAGCCAACGCTCTTTTAGTAATACTTTTTTGTGTCTAAGCCCTATATGATATGCTTTAAGTTTTCTTTATGACGAGTGTGTTCATAAGCACTTGCCAACGGTTTTCTTGAATTGATTCCTGTCGATATCGATCTCCATTGAATTAGATGGCTGAATATTTTCAAATAATATATCTCCGAGCTGATTAGATAGGTACATCTTCTGAATATCTTCAAGGGTTGCTTGTGAATGACACCAGATCCAAATGACCACTGTCTGTCTGTCCAAATGAGAGTTTAGGATTTCTATGCCTACCTCCTTCAGTTTATTGATGAGTTTATCAGTTTGATGAGATATCATTTTGGTTCCGTTTCGAAGGTCTTCGATCTTGTGATGAAGTAGCTGTGTTTCCATTGACCTTGTACAATTTGCACCACGAGTTTGCACTTCGAGTTTTATTACAACTAAAAGCAAAAACTTTTTCAATGCAAAACTATTTACTCGGTTGTAATTTTAGTTAACTGCAGTTTGATAAATAAGAATTTTAATCAAATAAAGAACTACTTTAAACGAAAACCCAAAAGAACATTTTCATACCCAACATTTTAAAATTAAATGTTATTATTTATCAGTTATTTATAACTGGCCAATTTATCATATCTCGTAAAAACGGATATACCATGATGATCAATATCAACAATCAGCGAAATACGTTAGGATAAAATTATGTCTATCATAAGACTTTAGATAAAGTTTGGATTGTAAACCTCCTCCGTTTTCTATGATCCTCGCCACTGTGTTCTGGTTAGTTCGTCGAAGACTCTTGACGAAATTTGAAAACTTAGTCTCGTCGAAGGATCTCAGAAAGTACAATAGCTCGTAGTTCTTCTTTCGGTTTGAATGTTGACGTCGAATTAAGTGATTTTGATCCTCCGTTATGCATTTGAGAGACAACAGCGAAGCGATTAACTCGTCATTTAGTTGAATATTTTCTAAGAGATATTTTCTGTTGTTTCTAATGTTTGCCGATCTCTTATTGGTCTTTCCGTAGAAATCTAAAGCGACACAAACTATCACAACTTTTGAACGGCATCACAGCTTTGTTATATCACAACAGATTATGTTCAGAGAAACATTCTTTTGCGAAATAAATAGAAACCTTAATTAACCGACCTTGGATTAGAAATTGATTCAACTCGAAAAACAACACGTAAGCCAATATGTTTTACTCATCATCATCATCATCATCATCATCATCATCATCATCATCATCATCATCATCATCATCATCATCATCATCATCATCATCATCATCATCATCATCATCATCATCATCATCATCATCATCATCATCTTCATCGTTATCGTCATCGTCATCGTCGTCGTCGTCGTCGTCTTCATCATCATAATCATCATCATTATCATCATCATCTCCATCTTCATCTTCATCATTATCATCATCGTCATAGTCATCGTCATCGTCGTCGTCGTCGTCGTCGTCATCATCATCATCATCATCTTCATCTTCATCTTCATCATTATCATCATCATGATCGTCAGCGTCATCGTCATCGTCGTCGTCGTCGTCATCATCATCATCATCATCATCATCGTCATCATCAATAATCGTGGGCTCAGCTCCCGTATGTGTCCGATGCCTTACTGACAATGTCTCTCCACTCCATTCTGTACAGTACCGTATGCCTCAGTTCCTGGAAACTTGTTTCACACCATTCTTCAATGACGTCTGTCCAATCCCTTTTAGGTCTTTCTTTTGTTTGTGCCTTCCATTACACCAAAAACCAATGTTTTAACTTTTCTGTCCTCCTTCATCTTCCAAATATGTTCGAAAAGCTGAACAGTTTGACTCGTCTAAATGCAAATAGCTCATTTATTTTTCAGGCGTTGCCACTCATAAGCTCCGAATTGAGAGTATGTACCTAAACATATATTTGTTTCGTTATTAAATGCGTTTCTGAATAATATAAAAAATCTTTTTCTGGGCAGCGACATAATACATTGGGCATTGTAATCAGTGCTTCCTGGAAAGTGAAACGGATAGGGAGACTGATGCTGCGTATCAGTCCGTTTGAAATCCGGAATCTTAGTAAACACTGGAGAGGAAACCTGCATGAACATCCTGCAACGAGAATTATGGAACTCCAACTTCCGAGTGGAAAAAAATTTCCCCTGTTTAAGACATAAAGTGGTACGCCTCCAAGTGTCTTCTCCGCACAGGAAAACAGGCATACTGCCTGTTTTCCTGTGCGGAGAAGACACTTGGAGGCGTACCAAGGATCTGGAAAGGAAGTTCGCTGCCTACCAAGGAAGGTAATGCGCATTATCTATGCAGCGTATGTCACCAATGCGGAAATATACAATGCAGGATGCATGTCACGCTGTCGAAGATAACCATCACCATAACTACCGGTTTACTCGTCCATCAGAACGCTTATAGTACAAGTTATACATAGATCATCTTACACTATGAATGCTCGGATGGGCGCAATTGAGGCACCTGAAAGGATCTAAGTACCGCTAATCAGGGTCCCAAGTAAATACATAAAAATAGGCGGTTATTCAATATTTGGTCACTAGTAGAAACCGTAATTTATGTAATGAGGGTTCACAAATTAAGTTTAGAAGATCATACTAGATGCACCCTAGATAATTCCAGCCCATCTTAATACTATTCTCCCTGCCCCTTATGGCGTTCCTCAGGGCTCAGTGCTAGGCCCTTTACTTTATATTATTTATACCGCTGGTATTGGCCCCTTGTTGGAGGCATGCGGGCTTCTTCATCAGCTATATGCTGATGATGTTCAGGCATACATTCACTGTCGCCCTGATGGGGTGGTAGCTGCTGTACAGCAGATGACTCAAGCTATGGAGGTCCTTTCTGCTTGGCTAGCCTCCAACCGCTTGCTCTTAAATGCTACTAAAACTCAATTTATCTGGCTGGGTGGTGGTAGGCGATTAGCGGGTATTAACTGGCCCCTGGCGGCAGAGGCTTTTCCCCATATCACCTTCCTGGACGTGGTTCGGGATTTGGGAGTCCTCCTGGATCGTACTCTTAGCTTCTCCCAACATGTTAACCAGCTTACCCGTAGCTGTTATTATCAACTGCGCCAGTTGCGGCTTATTTCTCGTTCTCTGTCTCATGATGCTACTGTCATTCTTATACATGCTTTTGTAACAAGCAGGCTGGATCACTGCAGTGCGATCTTGGTTGGTCTGCCGCTTGGATTGATTGGCCGCCTCGACCGGGTTCTTCGGTCAGCTGCTCGGCTCATTGGACGCATCCTTTAATATGCCCCTATTTCTGCATACATGCGTGATGTGCTGCATTGGCTCCCTGTCCCGCAGCGTATCTGCTATAGGGTTGCTGTACTGGTATGGCGCTGTCTCTTAGGCTGTGCCCTGGCCTATCTGTGTGAGCTCTGCCGCCCGGTCTCTGATTCAGTTGGTCGGCGTGCTCTTCGGTCTTCTTCCGGGGGAGAACTTTTAGTCCCTCGGGCTCGCTCCACAATTAGGCAACGCCGGGCTTTCTCTATAGCTGGGCCCTCCATTTGGAATGGTCTTCCATTAGAGATTCGCCTTCTCCCTAGGGGTAACACATCTGCTTTTTACAAGCTGCTCAAGTCTAACCTCTATTGCCGTGGCTGGGCTGGGAGCGCTTCTGAGTAGGTTTCTTGAAGGTGCGCTATATTAAATTTTTGAATGAATGAATTGAATGAATGAACAAAACGTTCATCCATTCGTTGGAAAACCTGGGTGTGTAGATGATATAAACCAGACCATTCAATACAGTACATGCAATAACATGAATTAACATACCCCCAAAATAATGGAATTCTCCCAACCACTAGTACATCACGCAAGGAGGTATCAGCTGTCTGTATACATATGGCGCCTGTGAAAGTGATCAAGATTTACAGAGCAAAGATTTTCGGCCGTCAGAAATGTTGGAAGAAACCGGGTTGCACACCGCCTGCAGACAAGCTTGAAATCGAGGCGGATGGTTACATATCGTGTAAATGGCAATGCTTCAGAGAAGAGCATGCCTCAGGTGATGATGATGATAGTGATGATGATGACGATGTTAAATAAGCGATCAATTATGCCTATTTTGAATGAATTGATCAGGTGAGATCTTAATCTGTTGATAATTACACTAAGAATGATAATCGTACAATTGACATTAATAAAAAAATGAGCTATCACTACGAAATGTTTTGAATTCTAACAGACCACTTTAGTTCTTATTTGTAGCAGTAAGGGAGATGTGCACGAACTACAAATGATATGAAGCTCTCTGGCAGGAGTCATAACAAAGACCAACAAATATGAGCCTCATAAGTGGGTCAAATGCTGCCCATAAAATATCCAGTTTGAAATCTGCTAATAATTATAGGAAAAGTATTTACACTTAAACACTTTAATGACCAGCTTCGATGGTTTTCCAGTCGCTTTTAGTAGACGATCGTCGTTAGGTTTTATATCACCTTGCCTATTATCCACTCATTTGCTTCGCATGACGACAAAAAGTACTAGGCCAGTATTATGAGAAATTAGCTTTAAAAATGTAAATATTCTCATATTCCCGATGATGTCTAAACTAGATATTTGAATTTCAAGTAAACAATGCGAAGGATTGTGTAAAGAAGCAAGTCAAAAATTGGTGCTTTAAGCTTTGCTGCTTTTTATCGTTCAGGTAACAAGGAATAATAAACTGTTGAAGTTCTTCCGTTTAAACACGACTGAATTGCTCAATAGACAATTTTTAAAGCTAATTTCTCATAATGAGGTTATACAACTGCATTGCTCAGGCTTTTCACTGCAAACTAAAGTCGCACATTTGTACAATCCTTAATAGATGGCGCTGAGCTGAATAGTTCGGCTAGTCACAGCGTAAATAAAAATGTCGAATTTAGACCAGACAACATTGCTTAATTTGAGTTAATGCTTGGCTTCACACTAAAGAACACTCAGGAACTCTTATATACAACCTATATGCAAGGAAAAGTTCGTTATTCAAGGAAATAGTGATGGACCTAACGCGCCTACTACAAACCTACTCGCGACACGCCCCTATGACCAGTGAGTACAACAATTATCTACGATCGGAGGCTTACATCCCTGTTTCAAACTCCTTGTCAATTCCTTTTCTTGCTCCTGCATTCGACGTTTTTGGCGAAGAAGGGCTTAAAGGTTGATGAGCTTCACGAGGTCCTTCAAGACACGAAAATCGTGGATTTCTTAAAAAGCCAGTTTAAGTAAATCCTTGCTTTTACTGTTGAGGCCCTCTTCAAAAGCTTCGTAGCCGAGTTCTCCTCGAAGCTTGAAGACCTCGTTGCCAAGTCTGCAGCGGCACTAATCCAATCGCACTGCGAAAGACAAGCTCAACAAGTTACAAAACTGGAACTCGACAATGCCCAGCTCAAATACAGACTGGATGATATTGAGAATCAACTACATGTACTCCAGGACAACCTTATGATCTATAGACTCTCGGCTGCTCAATCCGTGGTGGACCTCTGCAGCACCCATCTGGGAGTGGCAGTGAGGCTCACAGACCTTGCCATCGCATATCGTGTGCCCAGCAAAACCAGCCCTTACTTTCGTCTGGTCATAGCGACATAGTCAACACACAAGAAATACAATTCTATCCTCACGTAAGATCTTAAAGAACGTCGCCACAGCGAACATCTTACACGAACGAATTCCCTCATATTTGCGAAGACGAGGCAAAATCTCTCCACTCGGCCTGGACAAGAGGCTGCGTCACATTCATTCATAAAAATAAAACCTGACGCTCCTTCACTGAACCTTATTGCCCAATTGAGCATGGGTCCAAAGTTATAGTTCCCGAACTCGAGGATCAACCTCTTTTAAACAACAGCGACTTTGACCCCGACTCCAATCTCTACACTGGCCTTTCTCCACACCTGAACCATTATCACAGAGACTTAATATAGATTAAGTCTCTTGTGTATAATGCACCTCAACTGCATAAGTTTACCGAATATGAAAGCGGACGTAGAGGACTTATTGTCACAGCTCTCAATCTCTGTACTGGCTTTAACTGAAACTTGGCTTGACCCTCACTTAACAGATACTACAGATATACCAGGCTACCATTTCGTCCACAAGTCTAGGTCCTCGGGTTGAGGCGGAGGAGTTGGGTTTCTAAATAAAGAGGGCCTATTCTTTCAAGTGCTGGATATGGAAATCCACAATCTCCCCTCTAAACGTTATGAAGGGTTATTTGTAAATATTCAAACCAAGAAGGGATCGAGTAATCTTGGCTCTATTTATAGGCCTCCCGGCACTAACCTCGAAGAGTTCTGCACAGAATTTGAACAAATACTATCTAAGATATCTAGTAAGAAAAGTCATCTCTTCTTATTAGACGACTTCAACATCGATCTTCTACGGGTTTAAAATCAACACGGCACCAGTATGTTTCTCGATGGTCTAGCCTCTCATAACCTCCTACCCACTATTACAAGACCCACTAGAATTACGGCCCACTCTTCAACTTTAATAGACAACATCTATACCAACGCCTGGGCTAATATTACCCATTCTTCGATTATCCTCTCTGATATTTCCGACCATCTACCGGTCCTAGCTAGTTTTGAGTTTGAAACCCATAAAATAAAAACCTCTGCACCTGGAGATCACCGAATAATTAATGAGGAAAGAAAAATGATATTCCTCAGTGAGTTGACTGGAGTCAATTGGACCTCTGTACTTGAAGCCTGTCATTGTAACAATGCCAATTTAGCTTACGACCTCTTTTTAGAAAAATATAAATCCAGCTACAATATCGCATTCCCACGTATCCAACTCATGAGGAAAAATGACAGCAAGATAAAACACCCTTGGATGACCCAAGGTCTGCTTAAATCCAGGGGAAAAGGCCCTTATCTATTTGAACTACATAAAGAACCCTACCCTTTTAAATAAAAAATTTACTAACTTTAGAAATATTTTCAATACCGACAAAAATAACGCAGAAAGAAGCTACTACTCGGTTGAATTTGCTAAGCATGGTAGTAATCTAAAAAAAACTGGAGCCTAATTCGTACAATGATAAAATTAGGCGACCGTGATCCACCAGTTGAATCCCTTAAGGTTGGCAACACAGAAAGTAATGATACCGTACTAATAGCTACCACCTTCAACAACTACTTTTCCAACATTGCCCAGTCTTTAGCTGACCAGATACTGGCATCCCAAACTTCATTTTCAGATTACCTTATCCCCCCTCCCCATGCCGTGTTCCTTTGGCCTAATTCCCACCCACCACCTCACATGAATTCTTACAGTTACGCTCCTCCATCCGTACAACCTATAGTAAGGGAGTTGATGACATTGACCCCACGCTAGCTGTCATCAGTTTGCCTGTAATAACCTTCCTTTTAGCAGAAATCATTAACTGCTCTCTTAACTCTGGAGTGGTCCCACAGGAATTTAAAACTGCTAAAGTAATTCCGATCTACAAAAAAGGCAATAGAAATGAAGTCGCTAACTACAGCCCTATTTCGATCCTCCCTACTTCCAGGGTCGTCTATCCCCCACCCTAAGTCAGTGGAGCAATGTCCCTTTTCCCCCTCTTTTCCCCCTTCCCGTTCCTTCCCCCACCCTAAAATGGTGGCACACACACTGACAGATCTTCCCCTTATTTTTGGATGGAGCATTTGCTCCAAAGTTTCTATGGTGCCTACTTCTCTAAATTCTACGAAAAAATAATTACAAATAGGCTTACTAATTATATACAAAAATCTCATATTATCTTTCCTTCTCAGCATGGCTTCCAGGCGGGACAGTCTCCTTCCTTGGCTCTAATTAATATGTATGACAATATCTCTGATTCTATTGAAAATAATGAGTATTCTATAGGAATCTTCCTGGACCTTGCAAAAGCCTTCGATACGGAAAATCATGATATCCTTCTCCACAAATTAGCCAACTATAGAATAAGAGGAACTCAGTTAGCATGGTTTGCTAGTTACCTAGAAAACCGGCTCCAATACGTATCTTGCAATGGCGCTCTTTCTGACGCAAAAGAAGTTAAATTTGGTGTTCCCAGGCAGGCCCGCATAAGGGGGTGCTAAGGGTGCAGCAGCACCCGGGCCCGCAGATTTTGGGCCCCGCATTTTCGGAAGTACATACAAAAATTTAAATGTAAGAACAAATTCCCCAAAAAGGTCTTCAAAAATTCCCCAAGAAGGTCATCAAAGTTTGTGTAAGAAGAATTCCCAAAAAGTCATCAAAAATTCACAAAAAAGGTCATCAAAGTTTGTGTAGGAAGATTTCCTTAAAAAGGTAATCAATTATTCCCAAAACAAGGTCATCAAATTTTTCTCTGATGAAATTTGCCAGTCACAGCACCCGGGTCCGCACTAGTCTTAATGCGGCCCTGTCTCCAGGGTTCTAACCTGGACCCTCTACTGGAGCAGTAGAAGGGCCAGGTTAGAACCCTTTACATAAATGACTTGCCCAAAGCCTCGTCCGTCCTATCCTTCATCCTGTTTGCTGAAGACGCAAACGTCTTTCACTCTGATAAATCTTATGCTAATCTTGTACTAACTATTAATAAAGAACTCACACGAGTAGCCGAATGGTTCCTTTCGAATAAACTATCCTTAAATATAGAGAAGACCGCCTTCATTCTCCTTAAGTCACACAGAAAGGCGGGGCCGCCAGATAACTCCCTAAGGCTGGCAATAAATAGTACACCTATAGCCCAGGTCAAATGCACTAAGTTCTTAGGGGTGATCGTCGATCAACACCTAACCTGGGACCAGCACATTAAATGTATTTCCACCAAAATAGAAAAAAAAACATTGCCACTAATAAACTCCCACCCTCTGTACGTACACAACTATATTACTCCATAAGTTACCCCTATTTATCTTACTGCAGCATTGTATGTGCATCTACTTACAACTCTAGACTCCATAAATTGGGAATTCTACAGAAAAGAGCAGTTCGATTCATTGGTGGCCTCCCCCGGGGCTCCCACACCGGTCCCATCTTTTCCAGTTATAGGCTACTGAAAATTGGTCAGAAAAGAAATTACCAGATTGGCGTCTTCATGTACAAATTCTCACGGGACCTCTTACCCACTAAATTTAAGACCCTTTTTCGTATGGGCTCTGACATCCATTCCCACTACACTAGGAACTCATGCAAATATCGATCTTCTTTTGCTCACACTAACTCACGAAGATTTTCAATTAATGTCACCGGACCACAGATATGAAACGATCTCCCTCCCCCGCTCCAGCAGGTTGGATCCCTCCCCGGGTTTAAAAGATTGTTGCGCCAGCACCTTGTAGAGTACGAATCTAATACATGATTGACTTGCTGTTAGCCACTCATCGGCTAACCTTTAGTTAAGTATTATTTGGGTTCTCCCGTTCTGTTTTCTTTTGTTAACTTCAAACCATGGTGGTCCTCAGTTCTGTTTTAATATTGTATGCTCAGTAGGCTATTGGCAAACTTTATGAAGTCTATTCTTTACAAGTTGGTTTTCGCCGCTGTAATTAAAGATGTAAGTAGATGTCCCGACTAGCGGGATTTTCCCTTCTGGGCCTACCTTTGTAGCCATCTTGTTTTCTTCTAATAATTTGTCTCATTGAGTCATTGCATAGTTGGTTACAATAAAGAATTATGTTATGTTATGTTATGTTCGCAGGTTCATCCGCTGCCTCTTCTTCCTGGTCTCTCAGCAAACGGAGCGGTATGTTTTGTGATTGGCAGTGAAAATGCATGTCCTCCTTGATAGATTTAAGGATGCTCAATCTTCTGCTAACTACGAGGGATTGGTGGAGGGTAGAGTCATCGTGTACCACGGATATCATCCACAATCGTCGTTGGTAATCTTCGATGCAACTTGTCCATAAAATCTGAACACTGTGTCAACCGTTAACTCTTGATGTTACTCTTTCGGTAGGGCATTTCTTCTTTGCAAGGACCCCACGTGGTCACTGGTCACTCTTCTAGTTATGCGAGCATTGCTCTCTTACTGAGGATAGTTTTGTTTTAATGACTTTCATACCATTTAGGCCATTGAAGGCGGCGCTTTATGAGATACTTAAAATGCACTGCGTCAAATATCTGGAAAAATAGCCAACCATATCTGTGAAGGTAAGGACACTTAAAGTTTTCAGATTATATTAAAATATTTTATCAAAGTAATCCCTTGTGGTCGAGATAAACAAGCTTGACAGTAATGCTTCGAAAACATCTCACTTTTCAGATAACGCCAGATTGCATTCTTGAACCGTTGTCGGGTAATTCTTCTATTGAAGCAAACGTCGACTGATATGAGAGACCTTATAACTTCTTCGTTTCTGTGCTTTGTTGATGAATTCAAAATCCAATGTAGATACGACTTTTGTAAGATAATGTCCACCATCTCCAGTGGAAGATCATACAACTGAAATGAAAAAAATACTGCAACGTTAACACTGGAGGACTATATTGTACGTTAAAATTACACTGATTAGTTAATCTAGAATTTTATTAGGGATGCCGAATAAGTTACCATAGCGTAGATTTCAATCCGGTACCGAAGATTTCCCTAGTACTTAAATCTTTACATTATCGTTGTGAACTATCTGGTATCTATTGAGAGAGTGCAATATAGGCTGCTTCATAATATATTCTCAAGGAGTGCAACTCTTGTACTGAGTAACTTCTGCACTAACTAATCTGCGGATTTCTTGCATTATTTAAATCTATGGCTTTGTTTGGTGCCAACTGAAGGTTCTAATCTCTCCCATATCCATGCTTCCATCTTAGAATAAATATCATGAGCTTCAGTCAAATCTACTCTACATGATGCTTCCTGGTTTCTACGATACATTGCCCTATTTCACTGATCTTAACTGCATCAAATTTTAATGGTTACTCAGCCCTACAACAATCACTACTAGTTATGTGATATCTCTTGAATAAGCTTATCTCTTGAATGAGTTATTTATGCAACCAGAGTGTTGAGTTGTCATTTCTCTGCTTGAGAATATTCTATATATTCAATGATCAGTGGTTTAATCAAGATGTGCATTAAAATCAAAGGCGTTCCGTTCAACTGCGTTTGAGGACTTGATGTTTCCGCGCTCCCGAGGGACGATGAGGTCACGCGTAAGATTTTCCAAACAACTCATGAAACTTTGAAACTATCAGATTTATTAGATTGCCATGTCGAGCGATCTTGTGTCGTCCCTGAAAGGTACTGTACAAAAAAACAGACGATAGTAAGAATGGCGAATCATTAATTGATATCTGAGCCGCCATTGACACCTTTTGAAAAATGCTATTTCAATTCACAATTGACTGATAAAAAATTCATTCAAAATTTCAGCTGAAGCAACAATTTTTTAATATTTTATGGAACTGATGATGATGACGATGACGATAAGGAACCGTCACCTGTTTTGTTTGGTCACTTTGCATGTCGCTTTGACAAACAGGACCACGCATGATGCTTCGAGCTTTGATATCCGGCTCCAAAGAGTTTAAAGAGACCAGGGACACACGGAACCACGCTGTTGAGACAGATCTTCGCCGCTGAACGTCGGGTTTCACAAAGTCTGAAGACGCGCCAAAGGCTGGGACGGTTTGCAAAGAGTCGTGTAAAATAAAAACCTCGATAGAATCATCAGGTATTTGTTGAAACTTAAATTGCCTGCCGCTAAGTTTTTTTTCTGATAGTAGATTCTGTCCTTATATGAGATGTAACATATTTGTACACGAGCTTTGATTTCTAAATGACCTCTAACAACTCTAATATTTTTGATGTTATTTCTGCATAATTGTTAGTAATAAAGTTGTTTCTTTTTCCGAATATCAAGCTTGTTCGCACGCAAACTTGGAATTGCTTTCCAATAATAATGATATTAAAGTTGTTTATTTCAGCTTAGACCTACCTCGTTTGCAAAGTACGCAAATTTAACGTTGATGATCATGGCGTGCACGATAACCTTCCTTGTCTATTCGCTTTTTATTTCCTCCAAACGCCCATAATGCTCGTTATCATAAATATGTTTGAGGTCTTTATGTTTCATGCTACTGTACCTATTCCAGCGCTGTAGTCGAGGGCATACGCGGGTATACAGCGTTTATTCACTTCTAGAGACAGTATATTCACCTCACAAAATATTTGTACTCATCTCTAGATTGTTTCGTAAAACTAACCGGTAGCGTGTAATCGCCTCTAATTGGTTTCGGAAAACTAACCGGTAGCGTGTACTCACCAGGGCTGTAGTCGAGGGTATACGCGGGTATACAGCGTATACTCACCTCTAGAAACCGTATACTCACCTCACCGAATATTTATATTTATTTATATTAAAATACTATAGCGTATACTCACAAAATACATGTAGCGTATACTCACCTCTAATTTGTTTCTCGGAAAACTAACCGGTAGCGTATACTCACCTCAAATTTTACCACTACAGCCCTGGTACTCACCTCTAATTTTACCACTACAGCCCTTCCTTATTCATATAGCAAACGTTGATCTCCTAAGAACCTTTTTGTACATGAGAAATGGCTACAGGTGTAGTCTTAAATATAGACATATATGAGGGGCGTTCGATAAGTTTTGAGCCCGACTATTTTCCGCTATACTTTGGGCGTTCAAACGTTATAGACCTCATACATGGAGTCTTGTTAGTGTTCTCTAAAAATTTTAGTTTGTGTGCTTCTTTATTTTACGAAGTACAATTTATTGAGCAAAGGCTGGAGCATAGTATGTCTGATTATAAGTGATATAATTTTTGACGCTGGAGAATGTTCAGCCGCAGCAGAAACACAGCCGAGTGATTGTTGTATGCGGTGAAGATAATTCATCATATGTCATGGTCAAGCGTTGGGCTATCAAGTTTAGTCGAGACAGAATATATAAGTCTTGAAGTTGAACCCGGTCTTCATGTACATCTGAAGCTTTTGTCCGGTCGTGCTTTACAAAATATTGCAAACGAAAATGTTGGACAAGCTGCTGTAGTAGAATGCGGTTTTTCATAAATGCACTATCCACTTTACTCTCCAGACCTGGGCACGAAGTGATTACCACATGTTTTGAAATTTAAAAAAATCACCGTCGTGTACGGAGATTTCCGACTGATGATGAGCTCAGTTATGCAACGGAAGAGTGGTTAGACTAGCATTATAAAACTCCGAGATCGTTGAAGACTGTGCAGTGAGAAAGGCGGTGACTATGTTAAGAAATAAATATATGATCATTCGTGTACATTTTGTTTAAATAGGTTAGGTTCAAAACGTATTGAACGCCCTCGGAAGTCTTGATTAACACAAGTGCAAAGTACGAACGGCGAAAGATACAACGCAAATCGCAAAGGACAGTTTTGCGTGAAAGACCTATGGAATGTAAATAGTTAGCAACAGGTGAGGTCTTCGTGATTTCGTAGGATGGATCAGATATCTGTCGTAATACAGGCGGGAGTTTGTTCCAGGGAGGAGGAACGGCTTTGGCTATTGAGCGATTGGCAAACTTTGGTGATGACTGAGGTGACGCAAAGGCATACATATAATTATGGACTATATTTGTTGCTTAATTACGCACCAAGGAATTTTTTTGTGATATTTCAAAACCTCTCAAGGCGCCACCACACTATCGGCTGAAGACTTTGGACCATCGATAAGAGCGGGTATAGCCTCACTGAAATCAGCGAATCGCTCTAGAGCAATGGCGATATCAAACTCCTTACTAATCAATAATAATATTTTTGTTCAAAGGTACGCTAGCAACGTTTTTAAGTTCAGGATATTATATAACCAAGTTTATTTTGATTTATGTTTTGCGGGAGAAGAAAAATGTGACGTCTTTAACAAATTCGGAATCTGAAAGTAATCCTTGTGCTCTGATTGTCTCGTGTGCATCATCCACCAAAAATATGCACTGTCACACCAAAACAGCTTTAAAATCTTTTAACTTAACCTGAAGGCCATCTGGAATCCTATTCTAACATTAACTATAACTCAAAATTTAACATAACCTAAAGGCCAACTGGAATCCTATTCTAACCTTAACCATTAGTCAAACTTTCAACATAACCTAAAGGCCAACTGGAATCCTATTCTAACCTTAACCATTAGTCAAACTTTCAACATAACCTAAAGGCCAACTGGAATCCGATTCTAACCTTAACCATTAGTCAAACTTTCAACATAACCTAAAGGCCAACTGGAATCCTATTCTAACCTTAACCATTAGTCAAACTTTCAACATAACCTAAAGGCCAATTGGAATCCTATTCTAACCTTAACCATTAGTCAAACTTTCAACATAACCTAAAGGCCAACTGGAATCCTATTCTAACCTTAACCATTAGTCAAACTTTCAACATAACCTAAAGGCCAATTGGAATCCTATTCTAACCTTAACCATTAGTCAAACTTTCAACATAACCTAAAGGCCAACTGGAATCCTATTCTAACCTTAACCATTAGTCAAACTTTCAACATAACCTAAAGGCCAACTGGAATCCTATTCTCAGTGGCGTAGCCAGGTTTCAACACCAGGGGGAGCGAGCACATGAAAAAGGCCCCAACTACCAAAATAAATAATTATCGGCATTCACGTTGCAAAAATGCTTTGAATCTAATTAACACAACTAAATTTGGAAGTCACATTATTTTTGTAAAATGCTCAAATCTATTAGTTGTGCTATTTATTCATTCATTCATTCATTCGAATGAGTAGCCCTACTCAGAGGTGCTCCCGACTCCTGCACGACCAAACAAGACAGTTTTCAATCGAGTATAGAATGTATAAGAGGGAGTTCTCGGGAACCGGCATAGATCCGGGAAGCCCGTTCCATGCCGTCGGGCCCACCACTGAAAAACACGGTTCTGTATAATGGTGGCTGAGCGGGCAAAAGGCACACTGAGTACCCTTTGCCCGAAGATCGGAGGTGGCGACTACCATGAACTCCCAGCATGGGGCGGCATAGGACCCGCAGATAAGCTGGAGCGCATCCCAGCAAGCTCCTCCAGACCAGGGAAACAACCCGTAGGCTTGTACTACACGCTGGCTGACAGTACTGTTGGCTGGAGCCAGTGCAGGACCTACAGAATATAACCAGAGACCTGACCAAATTTTGGTATTCGACCAATAAGACGTGCCGCAGAGCATTGCACTCGATTGAGGCACGCCGAACGACTAGAAACTAGACCATAGTAGAGTGAGGAACAGTAGTCAAGTCAAGATATGTGACACAATCTAGTGACACTATTTAGATTTCAACCATGAATCAGATATTCGATTATCCACTCTCTTTCTTTTTCGAACTCGGTGTTGCTTATAGTCAGTAGTAATATCACATTTTTGAACAAGCTCGGTTGCTTCATTCTCTATCGTTCAAATTCTTTTTTGAATTCAGTTCGCATATTTTAATATCGTTTTCATAAAGTTGAATCAAATGAGAAGGTGTTACCAAATCAATGCTACTTCTCTGTAAATAGGCCTAGGTGGATAAACTGAAAGCCTTCTCTAGCACTTTTTCCGGAATATTAGAAGAACTAAGAATTCGAACGTATCAAGGGTTACAAGCATACGCTTTGCCTCAGTCAGCTGTTTCATAGTGAAGCTTTAATCTCGCCATCCACGAGTATATATGCAGGGCAACAGTATTAGTTCTGGTAAATTCTGCAAGAGTATATATGTAGGCCTACTGCTGATTTTCTGAATGCCCATCTGGTATCGCAAAGTCTTTCTAGAGTTCCAGAAAACAAATTATGTCGTTCGAACGATTGGAGTAAAGAAATTTGAACGATTGGAATAAATAAATTTTGAACGATTTGAATAAATAAACTGTGAAAAAGGCCCCATATCTTGGAAAATGGTCTCAGGGGGAGCGGCCGCTCCCCCTGCTCCCCCTAGCTACGCCTCTGCCTATTCTAACCTTAACCATTAGTCAAACTTTCAACATAACCTAAAGGCCAATTGGAATCCTATTCTAACCTTTACTATATCTCAAACCTTCTTAACCTAATCTAAAGGCCAACTGAACTTCTACTCTAATTTTAACTGTGACAACAACTCAACCTACATTTGAACAATTGTAATACGCTTCTAACATTTACTATAAACCCTAAATCAAACTCTGACCAGTTGTATACCTTAATCCTAGCGAACAATACACCATATTTACACAGCAAAGATGAATGAGTTTACGCTCAGAAAATCTGGAACAGCTGAATTCTGAGCCACTGCTAGGTATAGTAATCTCTTTCACCTTTTTTCGTATTGTTTGCCAACAAAATGGCGGCGCCAAGCTGAAGAGACCCAAGGGATAAGGTTGGTTTCCTGGATCGTCAATTCTTTAATAAATGCTTTACGGGGCTTACATCATAGGCTTGCCTTAGGACGATCTTAATGCTATTGCCCAGAAACGAGGAAAGGTTTGCAACCGTCGCCCGGCAGGTGGCTTTGCAGCTCAGTCTGGCGACACCTGTCGACGAGGAAGGTTGTCCTTGATCTGTCAGAATAAAACACGCGATATTCGTGCTTTGTCAAATTACGAATTGACAGGGATAAAGGCAAAACACTACACGACCTGTCGGACAGGTCTTCCTTTCGCATGCGCACGCTCGAACGCACATGCAGAGCGGAGAAGAAGAGCAGAGACAGCAACAGGAATAGGGAAGGTATCAGACTTTAAGAGAGACAGAGAGGCATGGAGAGGAAGGGAGATACAGAAAGAGAGAGAGAGAGAGAGAGAGAGAGAGAGAGAGAGAGAGAGAGAGAGAGAATGGAGGAGAGAATGGAGAGAGAAGAGATTCGAGTGAGACACGTTAGCTGATTGGTTGATTGCTCGCCTGGTAAAGGGGACAGTTGGGTTTATAGCCTCCATTTAGACGGTTCCTGTGTAGAGAGTAAGTCCTTCACTCCCAATTACTCAGCGCGATGGAAGCTATAAAAAAGACTCGCTTTGGTAGAAGCGAAATGTAGGCGGTGTTAATGAGAGGGACGAAAATAAGGGTATACTGGAAATACATTAAAGGGAATTGTCTGCACTAGCGACCTGAACGTTTCCACTAAAATTCTACAAATGATGTTGACGCCTTTCATTCAAAAAACGTCGTTTTATGGTGTGGTATGGTACCTGGGAATTTATAAAGCGCCTCTCACAGTGCAAACTATTCAGAGGCGCTCTCAGCGTGTGACCCTCGCGGAAATAGAAAAGACTTTAAACGATGAACAACATAGAGAGAGACAGACAGACAGACACACAGACATACAGACATACATACAGACAGACAGACAGAGAGAAAGAGACAGACAGAGACAGACAGAGACAGACTGACAGAGACAGAAACAGACAGACAGACAGAGACAGAGAATAATAATAATAGTAACACGGACAATTTCTATAGCGCCGTAACACGACCATGCCGCTATAAGGGCGCTGAGAACCTAGAGATGGAGGATCCCACGCAGTACCAAGGTACAAATGTGAAGGTTATATAGGATTTTGTATATGCTACACTGAATGCAGAGATCGCAGCTATTTCAGAGAAACTTCGAAGTATGAAAAAATTTATGACATCGCCGTGGAGTTTAACGACCGGTTGAGACAGAAGGAGTGTATTTTGAAGTGAAATGATGCATTTACTATGCCACGTTTTCCCGAATCGCAAGCTCAACGAGCTTTCACTTCGATCAAAGACAAGGACATAGTCGAGGATAAGGTCGTTCTCAAGACTAAGGACTCGTCTCAAGTCTGCCTTGAGGCACCTGGGAGATGAGGTCATTCATTCGCTCGCTCACCCACTCGCTCACTCACTCACTCACTCACTCACTCACTCGCTCACTCACTCGCTCACTCGCTCACTCGCTCACTCACTCATTCATTCATTCACTCACTCATTATTTCTTTCTTTCATTCATTTGTCATTTAGTCATTCATTTAAATCATTTAAACAGTTCACGGCTTCAAAGTAAATTCATAATGTTGTTCTAAATCTAGGCCGTAATAAAATGTCGAAGATGTACTAAATTATTGTGCCGATACTAGTTTCTATGAACAATTACTTTACACACAACTGATAGGATACTATTTGAATGGTCGTTTGGTGGATTGACTAAGCCAAAAATGCTCCTTTAAATTAAATGTCGGTGTTTCTTGCCGTTGGTAATTGATCAAAAAGGTTTATCGGCGGCCCGTCCTTGCGGACTATTAGCCTATAAATCCCAACATTAAAAGTGCACTTGCTATGTAACTCTTAGCATTTGCGCTGACAGTTGACAACGTAAAGCAGAGGTTCAAAGTTTTTCAGCCTAGTCCCAGACTGCATGTTAGAAAACGGTCGAGGGCCACAAGTACGACGTAATGTATTTATTTAGCCTAGGTATGTAAGTATCTGGACACTTAACAAAGTGCATTTCAAGTACCTCGCGAAAGCCTAACAACGACTTGGACATTCTAATATTATCTCTCTTTCCTTTTAATGAAATTTCAGTACGCAAAACGAAGCAAAGCTTCAGAAAAGTAGAATTTTGCATCACATAGGAACAATAAAATGCACGCTGTGAAGATATACAACGCAACAAATGAAAATGTGAATTGATTCATCTGAACTGACCTTATTTCCTCCTTTAATGAGTATTATTTAATTACAGTACTACTACAACGACTATGACTATGATTACTACTGCAACTACTACCAATAGGCCTAGGGCCTAGTACTACTGCCACTACTACTACTTCAACTACTCCCACTACTACCTCTGCAGCTACTGCTCTTCTACTACTACTACTGATACAGACGATTGCGGCCTTAGCTAATAGTTACTGGGTTTCAGAACAGTTTCCTTGAAGCAAGTTGTTTACACAATCAGAAAGTAAATTATATTGGACAATACAAGTAAAATTATTTGGTGGAATCAGGCCAAGTAACTTCTGTCCACTTTGATATAAGCCAATTTTGGGGCACAGTAGCCGATTGGTTATGGCGCTCGCGTTGTAACGCGTAGTGTTCGGGTTAAAGCCTCCCGTTAGACGACTACTGTGTGTATTATGCATAGTCGCCTATAATGCAAGCCTTGCGTGCTGCGTGCCTGGTATATGGACTGCACGGGTATATAGACCGCAGAGGTACAGGGCAGGAGAGGTAGACTACCGCACGGGTATATACAGTCACGGCCATAATGCATGCATCATCAAGATTTTTCTATGTTTCCTCACTTTTATTCCAAAAAACATGAGAGTTAGACACTTTATGTCCAATAAACATGAGAATTACACACATGTGCAACTTTGCACACGTAGGCCCTACTGTACAAAGTTTACTGGCTAGTATCTAGTGTGATTGCCCTTGTTGGCGATAACCATGACAATACGTGAAGGCATTGAAATGAACAGTTTTTCACAGTACTTTGGTGTAATTTCTTGAACCCACACGCTCGTGATTATATTCTTCAGTGCCCCAAGTGAGGTAGGGTTCTTCTCGGCAACTCTACGCTTCAACATCACCCAGCAGTTCTCAATCGGGTTGAGGTCAGGTGAGTTCCCGGGCTATGGAGATAGCAATTTAACGTGATTCAGCGCCAGCCAGTTCTTAACTACTTTTGCCTGATGGCAAGGGGCCCCTTCCTGTTGAAATGTATCACAATCGTGGATTGTCAAGATTAACTACATCAATAGTGGCTTATATACCGTATACCGGATCTTTAAGGAACATTAAAATTAGGCCCCATAGCATAATACAATTTTTCCCTAAAAAAGTATGCCAAATTGGGGTGATGCATGCATTATGGCCATGACTGTAGACCGCAGAGGTACACTACCGCAGAGGTACACTACCGCAGAGGTACACTACCGCAGGGGTATACCCCTGGTTTTCTATATAAGGGGCCGCAACGTTCATTGAGTGCTTTTTCTTTCTGAGATCGTTGTGTGGTGAAGACGTGGTGTAGAAAGAGCTTTTCTTTCTGAGATCGTTGTGTGGTGAAGACGTTGGTGTAGAAAGCGTCGCCTGAGAATTATCTTGTCGTATCTCCACTTTTTTTCGAAAAGTAGTTAAGAGTTGATTTGTAGCAGAGTTTTTTTGATCTTTCTTCAGTTTCAATGGCTAGGAGATACGATTGGTCGTTTTAAAGATATTCAACAAACTATACTGTCGTATGTCCTGTTTTCAGAAACATTTTATCGTATCTCCATACAGCATTCATAGTGAAGCAGTCTCTGTTGTTGTATGTCCACAGAAAGCTCGTCGCTGACTGGACGCGCAGGAGATACAGCAGTATAAACCTGTGCGCTTAGCTGGACTATAGTGTCGCATATCCAGACAATTAAAAGTTTTTCTTTTAAAAATCCGGACTATGTAAATGAATATTTTAACGAAAACACTCTGTAATAATTGGTCGTTGCTTAATTTAATCATTTCATATCTTTGTTTTCAGAAAGATGGTTTGTAATATTTGTAAATCCAGTTTATAAAAAATTTTCACAAATTTCAGAATAACAACTACAATTGTTAATTTTTTAAATGCAAAATCTTTATGCAATGTTGATGTTTTAATATGACGTCTGTGTGTGAACTGTAATTTGACAATGCCCTACTTATTGCATTGAATTTCTCATTTTCCCGCAAAATGCGGCCCAAACTTCTACCTCGTTTATTTCGGAATTTTGGAAAATGGAGATACGCCAAGATAATTCTCAGGCGACGAAAGGGCTTTTGTTTCTGAGATCGTTGTGTGGTGAAGACGTTGGTTACGTCTGGATAATTGAGGGTTTTTCACAGAAAATTTCTGGGTCTTGAGGACGTTGAATTGTGAACGTTACGGAGTATTTCTGGTCACTTAAGACGTGAATTGCCTAGTACTATGGATTAAAGGAAACCTTTCTGGAGTTGTGGAGTTATCGAATATCTTGTGTTGCGATTGCATTGTGTTACAAGGTCAGTACGAGTAACTGTATTTTGGGTCTTCTGAAAGTAACGGTTGATTGGTTATTCTTTGGCGTGTGATTACAATTGTCTGGACAATGGAGCTATATGAATATCAGCGATATCATTGTGGAAGAAGTTATTGTCTGTGAAAGCGCCATATTGGATGACTTATGTTGTCAATGAAGTACTGTGCAATTGGATTGGTGAAGTGTTGCTCGTCTGATTGGAAGAACTGCAATAGAAAGTAATTAAGACCGTGTGGAGTTATTCTTCTTCGACTATCTTCAATTAACTCTCTTTCTGGCGAGGCTTTTCCACTGCCGAAGTCCTTCGTCAAAAATCGGAGGCCGAATTACGCGAAACATATCCTTATTCAGAATTGCTCTTCTGGCGAAAACTCTCTTTCTCCGCCACTCGGCTAGCGATCCTGGTAAATTGCATAGAAGAAGGGAGGAGGAAGAGAAGTGGAGAGTAGAAGCAAGAAAGCGGTCGTGGATTACATTGGTATATCAGAAGTGAGGTGATAAGTCTGACAGATACGACGACTAAGTGTTTTCAAGGCTTGTTTCGCCACATCATCATTGTTATTACACCGTTAAACAGCAACTCTCTCAGGTCGTATAAGACAGGAGACAAGAAAACACGACATCTAAATCTAATAGTAGCCAACTCTTTCGGATATCCTGTACAAGTCATCTAATAACTGAACCTTGGCTTGCTAACACAGAAACACAGTCTCATCAGACGAAACCTAAATTATCAAGCTCAGTTAAACTTATGTTCAACAAAATTTAAAACATTAATTTTTAAATTTGTCTCCCTACTGTCCTACGCTAATTACAAGGAAACTTGGCGCTCGCCTGTTGTTTTTGATCTTACCTTGGCTGGTGACACGCAAACATTCGATATTTTGACCTGGTCGTACAGTACAAAACTGAAGTTGGAAAACCGCGGCTCTAGATGTCCAAAGTTTCGCTTGATGGATTCCCTACACATTGATCATACGATGTTGGAGTCATACAGTAGCAACAGAATAGGCAGCCAGTGCAAATTGTTAGAGCTCTGGGTTGTCTCTGGACACTTCCCCTACATGCAAATATCTATGAAAGTGATGAAGACATTCGAAATATCCTATTGCACAGCGACTCTCTTATCAGTGCATTTGTGGTCACCCAACAATAGGCCTATGCCGCAAGAACAGCTGTCTCAGTGCCTGCCAGAAAGAATACCCAATCTGAATTGGGGTGAGCTGATGAAACAGAAGAGCCATCGCGCACAAAATCGCACGCTTCGCCGCCAGCCGGCGACACACGTGTAGCCCTTCACGACTGGTCGTAAGCCTCCACACTTTTTACGCATAGCTTTCGGGTTCGCTTCATTCATTTCTTGTGGTAGAACTTCCTTAACCAGCATATCGACATGGTCATACAAATGTTGGCCGACGCTGTAATCCACTCCAAAGGTCGCGAGATTCTTTACCTGTTGCTTATTAATTGAATTAAGTAATAGTAATAACTTATCAGTTGACCCAACGGGAAAGAGATTTCTTAGCGACTTGTTCTTTACCCGTATGGAATCCTCTTGTCTGCCGGCACCAAAAATTAGTTATTCCTCATCTCAGCAAACGCTTCCGGTTTGTCCAGAATCCTTTATCCTCAACGAGGACATGCGACGTCCTTCAGATTCAACCAATCAACACAGGGCCATCGCCATTGCTTAGCGCCTTCGAGGGTTTATTACTTTCCGACACAACGCTCCATGCGTATTTCATGTATCTGATTTCTCATAACGGAGGCTTTACAAAATTTATAGAAAATCTTCGAAAAATGTCTTCTATGTCTCTTCAATAGTGTTTAATATTATAAAGATAAACAAATGGAACAAATAGATTAAAAGAAATATTTGTCAGAATGTGTAAACCATTATTCGACGAATTGTGTGAACATTTGCGCTATATCCATTATCTTCTACGACAATGAGTTGTTTCTTTTCTTTGTCAAAACAAATTCTCCCTGGCGATGACGTATCACCTGTTGATCGACAAAAAATACTACCACTCCATTTAAGATCGGAATCCAAGCGAATTACTCTACGATTGCTATAGTCGGACACAAACACTTGATCGTCTGAATCGAGTGAGAGATAACTAAAGCGACTCAGTTGTTGTGTTTTACTTGAAGGAATAAAACGACGGATGACCATCTGTCCATCTCGGGACACTTCACTTATGGACCATTTCTTATCACTTGACCAACTCTTTCCCTTCTTATGTATTTCTTCCCACTCGTGAAGGATAATGAAATTCCCGATGGATGTTTCCACTGCATGAAGAGGGTTCTTCACGTCTCTTGGTAACTGAATGGATCGAAGAAGTTCTGCGTCTGATCCGTAGATCTTGAGAATGGACGATGACCAACTGACCACCAACAAATGATCATCAGTGGACACTGACAGAGTATATGGCTTATTATCAGTGGTCAACCATTTGACGATTTTCGGTTGGGCATATGTTTGTCTTGTAATCTTCCAGACGCATTGTTCCGTTAAGTCAGAGACGTAGAGACAATTTTCCTTCTCATTTGATGTAATGTCAAAGAGAAATCTGACCTTGTTAATTCTGAATTTCATCTGAAGACGAAATGGACTTTGATCCTCAAAGACGCGTATTACCTTTGATCGACAGAGGACGTAGATTTCATTGCGTAGTTTAGTAACTCCACACACATCTTCTCTTCCTGCGTCGATTCTGTGAGTAAAGTTGATGGAAATTGAACACACGACTAAAAGAAAAAGAAAATAATCTTTAATGGGAAAATAACTGACTTAATGATATCTTTTTTTTATAGTATGGCGATGTTGTCAAGGCCCTGCCCGTGCTCACCTTCGGGAACTTTGCTGCACAGTTTCAGGTGCCCAAGGCCGACGTTCAGCGGGAAAAGGGATACTTTTAGTTCCATTTGCTCGTTCCACGACTATGCAAAGTCTAGCTTTTTCAGTGGTGGGCCCGGTAATCTGGAATAGACTTCCCTTAGAGCTCCGCATGTGCCCTGGGGTCACCCCTGGCCTATTTCTTGCAAATCTTAAAACTGTCTTGTATGAACGTGCTGGTGTCGGGAGCGCCTCTGAGTAGTTCCCTTGAAGAGGCGCTATATAAATTTTCGAATGAATGAATGAATTTTTTAAAATATTTCTATTAAAAATGACTGCTAATATTTAGTTTATTTTAAATTATTGCTTTCTTTGCTTATGTATTATTATTTATTAAATTATATGAATCGAATTAAAGGGTATTTGGGAAAGATTTTGGATATTTAATGCATCTAACTCAGTGCTGAAATAAAACAAAATTATTAATATATCAACACCTGATTATTATTATTCATTCATTATGATGGAGGAACCGAGAATCTGCGGAATTTAGAGGGAGACCGTTCCAGAGGCGTGGTGCTGTGTGGATATGGCTGGGTTGGAGAACTTGAGATGAGTAGGCCTAGTGACTGGGGGGTCGAGAAAGACTGAGATATGAGGAGGATCGGGCGAAGCCGGTTGCCTGGATGATGAAGAAATTACGGAGGTGAATATTTTATGGAGATGTAGGTTATTGATAGGACTTCGAAGTGGATCAGCTCTCGGACATTTTTTTAAGCCAGTGGAGTGATTTTATGATGGGAGTGATATGATGATGTTTGAGTGTTCTAGTGACAGGCCTGGCTAGTGAGTTTTGGATGAGTTGCAGACGCTTGATATGGGTAGATTCAAAGTCGAGGAAGACGGTATTGCAGTAATCAAGCTTTGGATGAACAATGGAGGTAGTAATGGTGAAGGCAGTTTTAAGGTCGAGCATGGGCCGGATGCGGCGGAGGTCACGAATGTGAATGAAGCAGGAGCGCGAAAGGTTGGTAATGTGGTTAGAGAAGGAAAAGTGATGACCAACAGTAATACCAAGATTGCGTCAGAGGTGAAGGTAAGATACCAACTTCAACAAAACTTACACAACGTTTACGGTATGTCATATATAATGATATATTTCAATTAAATAAGTTGCTTTAAGTAAAGTTACTAGTCAATCATGTCAATTGCTTTGTTTCCTGTCCGGCTGGTTAACTGACGAACTTCGACCAGAAGCTACGTTTATCGAGGATCCGATGAACTGCAATGATAACAGTCAAGTCTAGCTCTGAGCCTCTGAGATTCGCCGATTGTCCAGACCCCCATGCCCCACTAATATTTTGGACAAGTCTACGCAAGTGGCTGGTGACACGCCAACATTCGATATTTTGACCTGGTGGTACAGTACAAAAGTAAAGTTGGAAACCGCGGCTCTAGAAGTCCAAAGGTTCGCTTGATGGATTCCCTATACTGATCGTACGATGTTGGAGTCATACAGCAGCAACAGAATAGGCAGCCTGTGCAAATTGTTAGAGCTCTGGGTTGTCTCGGGACACTTCCTCTACAAGCAAATATCTATAAAAGTGATGAAGACATTCGAAATATCCTAGTGCACAATGACTCTCTTATCATGCATTTGTGGTCACCCATCAATCTGTCGCATGAACAGCTGTCTCAGTGCCTGCCAGAAAGAATACCCAATCTGAATTGGGGTGAGCTGATTTTTATCTGAATTTTACTGCTCACTAGCACCACTTAATTTCTTGCTATCCGTCTGACTACCTATACCTATATTAATTTCTGAATATCTCACTTTTTGTCCTTTTACATACTTTCCATCTCACTGCAAGCTATAGCTAGAGAGACACAGAGGCCAAATGTGGCCTCTGTGTCTTTCCACTTTTACCATTTGATATTTTATCTTCTAATCTAACCTTGTGGTTTCTTCTAGTGTTTTGATTTCACTCAAAATAGACTTCATACCACAATTGAAATACATTTACGATACTATAACTAGAAACCTCTATTGGTAGATATCGTTTCTCTGTGATGTGCTGCCTCCAGTTTTTTCCTGTTTGCTACCGTCATTGGCCACGACTCTGCTCCATACAGCAGGGTGCTAAAAAAATACAGCCTCATATAACCGGATCTTGATCTTCACGCTGCATCCCTTACTTTTCCATATCCTCTTCAGTCTCCCGAAAGCCACGTTTGCCATCCCAATACGTATTCTTATCTCCTTGTCACAACTGCTATCCGCCGCCAATGTACTGCCAAGGTAGCAAAAGTCAACTACCACTTCGATTGGCTTGTCGTCGATCGCGATCCTACCCACTTCTTGCTATTTCCCTATCTTCATGACCTTAGTCTTCTCTGGATTTATAACAAGCCCTACTCTAGCCGCCTACTCCTGTACTTTGTTATTTCTTTTATTCCATCCCAGGTATTGTCCAGCAGAGCGATGTCATCGGCGAAATCCAAGTCGCTAAGTTTGTCGGCGCTTATCCACCTCAATCCAGAGCTATTATTCTCCGTTGCTCTTTTCATCACCTAGTCCACCACCAGTGCAAAGATAATTGGTTACAGTACGCATCCCTGACGCACTCCAGTCACAACTTGGAACCACTCTCCCACCTCCCCTCCATGTCTCACCGCACATCGGCAACCATTGTAGAAGCTCTTGACGATGTATATGATCTTGGTTGGAATTCCGTAGTTCCTCATTATTTTCCATATCGAATCTCTGTCTTTATTTGCATTTATTTTCACTGTATTCACGTAAATTAGCGGAATTTTCATGGCCATTTCAACATCCTGTTAATTTGGTTAAATAGCGTTCTATTAGTCATTTCTTTTAATCTAAGCGCTACAAAATATGTTTTAAGTTTTCATTATGACGAGTGCAACTTGCCAACGATTTTCTTGAATTGATTCCTGTCGATGGTTATCACCATTGAAACAGATGGTTGAATATATCCAACGAATATAATATCTCTCAGCTGATTCGATTCGTACATCCTCTGAACCTGTTTAAGGGCTACTTGTGAACGACACCAGATCCAAACGACCACTGTCTGTCTGTCCAAATGAGAATTAAGGATTTCCATGCCTTCCTCCATCAGTTCACTGATGACATCATCAGTTTGCTGTGATCTTACTTTGGTTCTGTTTCGAAGGTCATCGATCTTTTTAAGAAGTAGCTGTGTTTCCACTGACATTGTGCACTTTGCACCACGACGTTTCACTTTGATTTTTATTGCAGCTAAAAGCAAAAACATATTTCAAATGTAAAACTACTTACTCGGATGTAATTTTAGTTAACTGCAGTTGAATAAATATGAATTTTTATAAAATTAAGAGTACTTTAAGCGAGAAACCCAACGTAACATTTTCATGATGACCATTTTAAAATTCAGTGTCATTACTGATTTATGATTTCTCGTGAAAACACAAGTACCATGATTGATCAATTTCAACAATCAGCGAAAGACGTTAGAATAAGATTAGGTCAATCATAAGATAAAGTTTGTATTGTAAACCTCCTCCGTTTTCTATGATCCTCGCCACTGTGCTCTGTTTAGTTCGTCGAAGACTATTGACGAAATTTGAAAACTTTGTCTCGTCGAAGGATCTCAGATAATACAAAAGCTCGGCGTTCTTGTCTCGGATTGAACGTTGACGTTGAATGAAGTGACTTTGCTCTTCCGTTATGCAGTTGAGAAATAATAGCGAAGCGATAAACTCGTCATTTAGTTGAACATTTTCTAAGAGATATTTTTTGTTGTTTCTAATAACTGCCGATCTTTTTTTGGTTTTTCCATAGAAATCTAAATCGACACAATCTATCACAACTTTTGAATGGTATGAAAGCTACATCACGCTATAACATGTTCGGCAAAACATTCTTGTCCGAACTAAACTTAAACCTTTAAACACTTTGTTAGACAGAAGTGATGAAATTGATTCAACTCGAAAAACACCAGCTAAACGAATATGTTTGACTCATCATCGTCGTCGTCGTCGTCGTCGTCGTCGTCGTCGTCATCATCATCATCATCAATAACCGTAGGCTCAGCGCCAGTAGGTGTCAGACGCCTTCTTGTCAATGTGTTTCCACTCCATAATGTCCAGTACCGAGTGGCTCAGTTCCTGTTAAAATTCGCTGTGTCTAATATCTGGATAACTACCTAACCATATGTGTGAAGATAATGACACTCTGAAAGTTTTCAGATTAAGCCTATTTTAAAATATTTTATCAAAATAATCTCTTGTGGTCGAGATTAACAACTTTGGCAGTAATGCTTGGAACAAGTCTGACAGTAATGCTTGGAAGACATCTCACTTTTCAGGTAACGCCAGATTGCGTTCTTGAACCGTTGTCGGGTAATTCTTCGATTGAAGCAAACGTCGACTGAAATGAGAGACCTTATAACTTCTTCGTCTCTCTGCTTGGTTGGTGAATTCAATATCCAATGTAGATATGACTTTTTGAGGATAATGTCCATCAGCTCCAGTGGAAGATCGTACATCTGAAATGAAAAATGATGCAAAGTTTACACTGGAAGACTATAATTATTGATGTTATGTTTACGTTGATTAGTTAGCCTATAATTTTACTGGAGATGCTGAATAAGTTGGCTTAGCATAGATGTCAGAAGTTCAGAAGACTTACCTAGTAGTTAAATCTTTGAAGTATCATTCTTAACTATGTTGGAAGGTTGGAAGGAGCGCCCACAACGGCTGCCAAAGCGCTTATTTCTGCGTTCCGTTTTTCATAGTTTTTTTGCCGCATTGCTCGACTTCTGAACCGAGACTTGTGTTAAGAACATTGGTAATATGAGACTGCATACGGATTAGTTTATGGAATTATAAAATTTCCAGGCGTTATATCGTTATCTTTGGGAGTAACATGGCGATTTTTGAACAGGCCCGTCACGCTTCAGTTGGCGGTACGGGTCTACGCTATTCTCAAGTGTACAGATACAATAATAAACAGATGTACGACCTACGACGATGTACGCACTTGTCCACTCGGCCGTCTTGGCTTTCTGAGTCGGTGGATTATACTGCGGTCTTGGACAGCATCGCGACCCTTAATATCCTACAATTTAGGGGTAGAAGAGGAGCCAGGTCAGTTACCAGAACGATAAGAGTCAAGGTGTCAACGCATCCTGGTCGTTGCCGGGCCCATGGGGTGAGGCGCCAGAGATGCCTTATCGATGTAAACAAAGCTTCTTTTCGGCCTGTCGGTCTTAGGCCTGCGGCTCGTCCAGATCCTATCATGCCAGGATTGTACATCATCAATGTCAGATCTGTGACCAAGCCGAATGCCTTCGATCATCTGCAAGCAGAGATGATTGGCTACAAGCTCGATGTGGCCATACTTCCTGAGACACATCTGAAGAAGCATCATGCTCACGCAGATGTTCAGGTGCCTGGATTTTGCCTGTTCCGAAGGGATCGACTGGGCCGAAGGGGCGGAGGTGTTGCTGTGATGATCTCCGAGTCATACTCTGCCAAGGAGTACATAATAGACGGTGACGATAGATCGTTGGAGTTGTTCTGGGTCAGGATTCAGGCCAAGTGCAGATCGATTTATGTAGGGGCTCTATACCATCCCCCGCGGCCAAATTATGTGACGGCTGATCTCATGTCGTGGCTGGAGCATACGGTTGACGCCATCGTTGCAGCTGAGCCAGATGCTCTTGTGGTCTTGGGCGGTGACTTGAATCAGCTCTGTGCTGAAGAGGTTGCTGAGCGTACAGGACTGATACCTTTAATAGATCAACCGACAAGAGGCCAAAACATCCTTGATCGCCTCTTTGTATCAGAGCCGTGTTTTTCTGTCGTCAGGATTGCAACATCTATCCTGAAGACGGACCAGAAGGCTATTATTGCCACCGCTGAGGTGGGCATGGCGCGCCGCAACAAAGCTCCGAGAAAGATCACCTTCCGAAGGCGCACACCTGGCCTACACGCAGCCTTCCTTGGTTCTCAGAACGGGGATGAATTCAGGAGTGTATATTAGGCTGGTGATCCTCAGGCTGCATGGGACAGATTCCATGACGTGGCCTTGGGTATGCTTGACATGTTCTACCCTCAGAGGGTGGTCACGATGACAACCTCTGACCCGGAGTTTATGACACCAGAGATCAAGTACCTGCTGAGGAGGAAGGACAGAGCGATGAGAGCCGGACGATCTGAGTTGGCTTCCGCACTGGCTGGGCGTGTAGGCAGGCTTATTGTTCGGGTTAATGGCAGCAGGCTGAGGCATGTTTGACCGGATGACTGGAGTTGGAGAACTGTGGCGCTACGTGGGCAAAGTAACTGGACGGCATAAGAGATCCAACTTGGAACAGGATCAGGGCGTCACACCCGAGGAAATCAACAGGCACTATGCTGCTGTGTCTAACGATCCGGACTACACTCCGCCTGTGAGTAGGGCAACTGCTGAAACCAACCAGCCATTTACATTGGAAAATCGAGTGTTTGAGATCTTGGATCGCCTCAGATACACGGCTCCAGGAGCTGACCTAATGCCATCCTGGTTCCTGAGGCTGGCGGCACCTATATTCTGTGAGGTCCTCGCGTTTCTCATTAACGTCTCCCTCGCTGCCTCCTGTGTCCCCAGGCAGTGGAAGCTGGCCGTAATACACCCTATGTCCAAAGTACAGACCCCTACAACACCCACTGACTACAGGCCAATTTCCGTCACGCCTATACTGTCCATGTCATGTCATGTCAAACACCGACGTCGCTGCGCGACGGTTGGTCACATGCATGGACTAGAGTTCTCCACTGACGCCTGTTGCGTGCAGCAGCGAGAAGATAAGATCCAGAAAGATGGGACCAGGAAAGAATGTTGTCTATCCAGTTAATTCGTGGTCTTCCACGGCGTCGATATCCTTCAACGTGACCCAGCATGATGACATTTTCTAAGGAATCCTGAGGGAGCCTGATGATATGACCGAAATAGGAAAGATTGCGAGCCTTGATGGAACCCAAGAGTTCGGGGGAAGTTCTAGCAAGCCGATAAACTTGCTCTGTAGTAAGCTTGAGTGTCCAGGAGATGTGCAAAAGTTTTCGAATGCATTTATTCTAAAAAAATTGAATTTGCTCTTCCACGATTCGCAACCATAGGTTGCGACTGACCACACGAGGGATTTCATCAAGCGGAGTTTGGTTTGTAGAAAAGGAGATCGTCCATCGATACATATACCCGGCTTTTCAGGCAGACATATTGCATGGACTCCTTGAGGATCAGTTTGCCTTTCGACCGACTGGTTCTACCACGGCGGCGCTCATCTCTATCCAGCATCATATAACCTCACTTCTTCGAACAAATGAATATGTGGCAATGGTCGCCATCGACTTCTCAAAGGCTTTCGACATGGTCAGGCACTCGACACTGGCTTCCAAGCTCGCCAATCTCAGCCTCCCTGATAACATCTTCAACTGGCTCATCGACTTCTTCAAAGATCGACGGCATGTAACACGCTTCAAGGGAGTTCTTTCTGCGATTGCTGAAATAAATGCCAGTATTGTGCAGGGCTCTGGTCTAGACCCACCCTCGTTCAATGTCAACGGATCGGATTTACATCCTCAGCGACGAGAGAACATCATAGTCAAGTATGCCTAGGACACGTATCTCCTGGTTGGTTCTACAATGATAACTACCATGGGCGAGGAGCTGGATGCTGTTGGGAGATGGGCGTCCGACAATCATCTGAGTTTAAACAAGAGAAAAAGTGTGAGATGGTCTTCACCCGACGGTCGGGGGTCGCCCCGCCTCCTCTGACTGATGGAATTCAAAGAGTCAAGTCTATGAGGATCCTGGGAGTGCTCATCAGAGACGATCTGAAGGCTGGAGGCCATGTGGATGCAGTTCTTTCCTCCTGCAGTGCCTCTCTGCTTGCCTTGAGGGTCCTGAGATCCCATGGCTTTTCATCAGTGCCATTGCATCGGGTGGCTGTAGCCACCACCATCTCCCGTATGGTGTATGCGTCACCCGCCTGGTGGGGTGGACCTCTGCGGCGGACCGGGAGAGGTTGAATAGATTTCTGCGAAGGGCAAAAAGGACCGGTTTCTTCTGCGACTCCCTACCTAGTGTTGAACAGCTGATGGAGAGGGCGGACAGGAGTCTTCTGGACTCGGTGACTCGAAACCCATACCACGTGCTTAGAGGTTTATTCCCCTAAGATAGAAAGACATTACAAACTACGTAAGCGACCGCATGAGTTTGCACTCCCTCCCAAGGATGACTCTAACTTTATCCCTAGAGTTCTGTACCATGCCCTTAAGTAGTCGCCTAACTTGTACCTGTTACCAATTTCAGTGGATAATGGTTGTCGAGCTAGTCTTTACTTTGTTTTGCCACTTAGTCTTGTTCATGTACCATGTTGCGGTTTGCCAACGTGTCAATAAACGAATAATAATAATAATAATAATAATAATAATAATAATAATAATAATAATAATAATAATAATGTAATATGCGCGTGATATCAGAGTGCAATATAGGCTACTTCATAATACTCTCAACGTGTATAACTTTCAAACTGAGTAATTTCTGCGCTAACTTATCTGCGGATTTCATGAATTATTTAAATATGTTGCCTTATGTGGTGCTAACTGAAGTTCTAATCTCTCCCATATTAATGCTTTCATCTCAGATGTAATCTCATGGGCGAACTCAAGTCTACTCTACATAATGCTCCCTAGTTTTTCTGATCTCTCCTGCGTCCAATTTTATTGGTTACGTATCACTGCCACAATCGCTACTAGTTTTGTGATATATTTTGAATGAGTTATTTATGCAGCAAGAATGTTGAGTTGTCATTTATCTACTTCAGAATGTTGCACATAATTATTCAATACTGTATTTCACAAACAACTCAGGAAAGTTTGAAACTATCAGATCTATTAGATTGCTATACAATGTAGAGCGCTCTTGTGTAGTTCATGAAAGGTACTGTACTAATAACTAGACACAGCATAGGAAACTAAGTCATAGAATTCCGACTCATAAATTGTTATCTGAACCGCAATTGCGCCATTTGAAAATTGCTATTTCAATTAACAATTGAAGGGCTTGCCTCAATAACCAGGTATGTCGACATATCTGGTTTATGTGAAAAAGTATGCCAGCGTGCTCGGAATATTGTATTCTATAGACTCTGCAAGTTTGGTGCAAATCTGATTATTTTTGAATTGGCTTTTGGATAAGTAAGTAAGTAAAGTAAGTATATTCTTTATTACACCATTAGCAAACGCACAATGGGACAGAAGCTAGAAGCATTGATTGTAAAACATTGAAGTAATAATAAATCGAAATAAAAATGATAAAATAAGTAATTAAAAAAGCAAGTGTTTTCTTATCATTTATGCAGTAATCTAGCAATGTAACCCTTCCCCGTCAAAGGATAAACAAGTTTGTCGACATATGCTATTTAGCAGCCGGGAGCATTACTCCAGTGCAATAACCCGGTATGCTAAAAAAAATTGTCGTTTTTTCTAGTAATCTTTGTATTAAAACCAGTGTAATAATCAGGTTATTTGACATACCTGGTTATTGACTGTTACTTACTCTACAATTCACTGATTTTGCGTTATTTTTCCTTAATGTAATGTAGCTATGATGACTTACCTTTTTATTGAACGATTAATTTGGACTGTGTGCTAGTCACCATTTGGTGCAAGAATGAGGTATGTCGACTAACAGCAGGCGATGTTGGGTTATTGAGTGTCAATAACCAGGTATGAAGCAAAATGTCGTGAAAAAAAGATTAAAGTTATCTTTTGCATTGCATTATGTAACAATTTCGTGAAAGACAATAACAACTCAGACGGTGTTTCAAACAGCTTGTCGATATCTCGTAAAATGGCTTAGATACAACAGTTTGAAGTGTCAAATCTTTGAAGCCATTTCCCCAAAACTAAAAAAATCCGACATAGGCCTACCTGGTTATTGCTGCAAGCCCTTCAATTAACCTGATAAAAAAGTTTAATTAAAAATTTCAGCTGAAACAACAGCTTTGTAATTTCTGACCATAATTACGTTTAAGTTCATTACCATGGCGTCGTAGATTAATAATAATCGAATCTGGTGACCTATACACAATTGTCGTTTGTCGTTTAAAGCGATGTCTCCAAAGTGTTAGTGATATTGTTAAACTTATTCTATATTATTTATATTACCTTACCGTTGTGCTTGACGCAAATTCATTCCGTTCCTCTGTTGCATTTAATAAAACCATTTAAGATAGTAAAATTTTGAAAAAAAATAGAATTAGAAAAGTTAAACAGCTTTCAGTTTTAACTGCGATCTACATTGCTCCGTTTTCTAAACATTTAGTTTATTACATCAATCAGGTAGACTAGCCTTATGAATACATAAAATCGTTTAATTTTTCTTCTGTTAGCTGATATTCAACAAGACAAGCACATATTTGATCAACTGACAGCCAAAAAACTGAGATCTCGTATTTTAAAATTGTTCCCAAAAATTTTACAATTTAATCAACTGAGAAAATTCGAACTTCGAACATATAACATCAGTCCAAAAAGCGAAGTAAAAAACTTTCTCCAATCAGCAAAATATATATTGCACCCATTAAAATGCGCTGAAAGATGCATCCGAGGTAGAGATATCTATTACATCTAAAAGATGAGGTTTTATGCTCGGCAAAGCACGATGTGTCCCAGTAGACTCAGAATAGACAATAACCAGTTAGAACAATTTTCGTAAAGTATTCCCTGCAAGTATCGGGCTAGCAAAATCAAATCTCGTAGCCATGCTAGACAAGCATTCCTTGTTGAAAGTGAGTGGTAAAAGAATGAAGTTTCCTTCGAATTTAGGCTCATGGATGGCATTCGAACAAGAACTTCAATATCCAGTTACCCAGTCGAAAGACGCCACAAGAAAATATTCAGGAGTCATGCTCCTTGGTTGAAAAACCATAATCACGTTATCGACTCTATTCCTTCGCAATCAACAAGTTAACTCTCAAATTCTTAGTGTGAAACAGCCTCATAGGTTACATACATGTGTAGATATTTCAGGATTTTTCTCATAATCTGTGACAGTCGAACATCACTTGGACTAAAACTAAGAGGAGCATTGGCCTTGACAAATAACCCGGAACAATGGAGTTGATTTATTCGTGCCCATTGCCAGCAAAATGGAACTGATAGTGATGACAATGCTGATGTTTCTGCTGCTGGTGATGATGATAATGATGGCGCTGATGACAAAGAACCGTCACCCTACATGTAGGCCTACTCGCAGCAAGATTGAAACAAGACCACTCTGAATGTTTGGTCACTTCGCACGTCGCATTGACAAATAGCCCTAGAACCACGCACGATGCTACGAGCTTTGACATTTGGCTCCAAAGAGTTTGAAGAGACCGGAAAAAGAGATCGGGGACACACGGATCCACGCTATGGAGCCAGATCCCCGCCGCTGAACATCGCGCTACACACAGCCTCGAGACGCGCCAAAGTCTGGGACGGTTGGCAAAGAGTCGTGGGAACGGCGGCGACCAGATAACGTCTGGAAGAGTGTAATGGTTTCAATGGTTTCTGTTTCATTAGGCTAAGGCACAGGTTTACAATGTAAAACAGAAGCCTCAATAGAACCTTCACGCATTTCTTTTATTATGCTGATAGTAGATTCTGTCCTTATAGTCATATGAGATGTATCGTTGTCAGTCGGCGCACTGAACAGGATTCTCAGTCTTCTACTATTTACATGTACGAGGGATTGCTGGAGGGTAGAGTTATGCCTTAATCCGCTTCTGTTCTGTCCTTATATGAGATGTAACAGTTGTCAATCGGCACAGTAACAGGATCTATATCTGACCTATTTACAAACAAGGATTAATAATTAGATACAGTCTAAATGACCTCTAGCAACCGTTGTATTTTCGATGTTATTTCTGTATGTATTAGCAATAAAGTTCTTTCTTTTTCCGAATACCAGACGTGATCATAATCAAACCTGGCATTGCTCTACAATAATAATATTAAAGTTATATATTTCTGCTTAGGCCTACCTCTTTTCCAACATGTAGCAAGTCGCCACATATTCTTCTGGAGTGCACGATTAGGCCTACTTTCCTTGTCGATTCGCTTTTATTTTCCAACATAGAGCTCGCTAACAGAAACTAGCTCGAGGTGTTTATTTGTGGTGTTATCTGCCTTATTTAACGATGCTGGTTCATGTAACAAACGTTGATCTCCTAAGAAAGTTTTGTATGTGTAACACAGGGGATTTTTTAGCATGTTAACTGGTAGGAAAATTCCCCACCACCCCTCTCAAATTCCCCACCAGTCCTTGCCCTTTTGCCCTCCAGTGAACGTTTGCTTTTTTAGTCGACACCAATGATTAAATGATGATTTTATTTTATCATGACCTTGAGACTTGAAGTTGAAATTATCATTACTAATGAGTCATTATGGCGATTTCGGCGTTTCCTATAAATATGTCCTTTTCCAACTTTCTCTGATTCATTGCTTTTTGACTTAAAATACCATTTTTCAAAATATCCTCACCAGTGGAAATTTCTTAAAACAGAGGTTCCCAAACGTTTCTATGCCCTGCACCGCAAGGGAATGTTTAATTAATGTTCGCACCCCCTACAGAAGTCATAACACATATGAAGGTATATAAGTCAGATTTCTATTCTTGAACCATAGATTGAACCATGCACGCTCAGGTGAACAAGCTGAACGAAAATAAAATTTAACTCAATGCATAAAGTGCAAATGTAAATTGAGCAATTAGAAAAAATTGTAACCACAAAAAGTCAGTACAATAGTAATACACATTCTCTGTTTGTTAATAATAATACACATTCTCTGTTTTTTAACCTTCGTGAAATGCCATCTCGACCCCTCGGAGTGCGGACAATCCAGGTTGGGAGCCTCTGTCAAAAAATTTACCCTGGCGTGATTATGTCTTGATTCGTTCAAGTAAAAAGTCTTACCTGGTGTGTTTGCATTTTGGTTTAAATTGCAATTGAAGTCTCATACGCTGCAAGTATGCAGCCAGATAAGTTGTTAGCTCAGGTAAGTAAGTAAGTAATTATACAGTCTTTCGTTGCTGCAAGAGAAAGCCTACATCTTACAAAATTGACAGCTGTTGTTAAGAGAAACTGTCACTGGACCAGGGGAAGCCCGACCTTCCTCGTCAGTTACTAGCAGCTACAACAAGTGCATTTGACGCTCACGTGATGAAGATACACAGTTCGAATGTCGTTAGGTTCATTGGAAGCCGATTGATGCTGCAAATCTGACAGAATCGGAGTATAGCGATCGATGTAACAAGACTCCTGCCAGAATTTTATTGGCAGCAGATGACGTATTGCTGGAATCTTTTTGTACTTTTCTGAAGGCTACTAGAAATAGGACGTTGAAGTCTCGGTGTGCCGACATTTAAACATTTGTAGACTGTCCATGTGTTTATCTGTCGTGTGTTTAAGTGTCTGTGTTTAAGTGTCGCGTGATTATCTGTCGTGTGCTTAAATGTCATGTAACCGAAGTCTCGACCCGTTCGCTTTAGTTGTTACAAAGGTGGATTTAACATTTAATAGGCCTATTTATGTTCAAAAGTTTATCTTTTTGATTTGTGTTTCATAAAACAACAAACAATTCAGAAGACGCCAATAAGAATAACACAACTTTAAATGCTACTGATAGGCATACGTTTATATCCTGGCAAAATCATGCATTTTATAGATAAAAGAAGCGAATTGATTTCGTTCATGTTCGGCTGTGGAGTCTGTTTTGTTTTCTGTTCTCTTGCAACTGATTGACATCCGATCTGTCCATCTAACCCTGATCATCATGTTGCTCTTCGAGTTCGGGTTGGTTGCACTAACATAACACATGGACACAAGGTAGAACCTACGTGAGCTCTGTATGTGTCTAATATGGGAATGTAGGGGGATATACGTCCTATATAGTCCCCATGTGGTCATGCTGGCAGGGTAAACTGCTGGTGAGTCAACTGTAACGTATCGAACTATATATTTCGCAGCTTCTCAGTAACTCCATCATCATTGCAACCCGTCCTTCATCCCCCTCCTCATGTTCCTCTATCTATCACCCCGGGCTCTTCATTCGAAACTGAAGTTTCATCTTTTCAAGTACTCCTACTCTGACTCATCTGATCTTCTGCCTTCCAATTATTCTCGCCCTAAATGACATCCGCCTTGACAGCTGATCTGTCTCCTCTCTTGAACTGGCTTCCTGGAAACTGGACTCGGACTCATAGGCGAAGACTCTGGGCACGTGCCCCGGCTGCACCAGCCGGGCACGTGCCCCCAATAATTGAGGAGCCGGGGAAATGCCCCCAAAAATCGAGAGAAGAATTTCTTCAAATATTGAAATATTATGTTTCAATACAGACAAATTTCTTCAGAAACAGAAAAACAGAGACACAGATCTGAAATACTATCATAAATTCATAAAAAACAAAGATTTATTTTAATCTTCAATATCTTCAATATGTAAAAAATTTACATGTAAACAAAACGTCCCATTTCATACGCATTAACGTAACACCGGAAGCCTCTGCTGACTGTCCAGACCAGAGGTGAAATATTTTTTTCGGATTTTGGTTTTAAACAAAGAAAAGAAAACAGCAAAAATTTTTTATTTTTTTAATAATTTTTATTTTTGTAGAAGCTATTTTTATTACGTTGATTTAATGATTTCGAATTTTAGGAAATCGCAACTGAATTAAACTGAGTTGGAGCTCTTGTTCATGCCCCCTTTTATGATTTTTATGACCCGAAATTCGAAACAAAAACCATAAAAACAAAAATAAACAAAAACACACAAAAAACAACTTTTCATCTTAAAAACTTTGTTTTTTGCACCTCTGGTCCAGACCTCATGTCCCTCAATATTTTGGACAAGTTTACGCCAGTGCTCGGACTTCTTTTGGACCACTCTCTGGAAAACCCCTCTGATTTGATTTGGCCTCCTGGAAACCGGACTTGGATCTCTTTTGGACAACTTTCTGAAAACCCCTTCTTATTTGTCATCTGGGTCAATCTCCATATTGAGGGAAACATATTTGAACTTTAATCATAGCAAATGTCTTTTCTACGCCTTTTGAAGACCGAAAGGTCCTGTGTCCAGAATCAGAAACACACTTGCATAACACAAATATCTTCAGCATAGGTTTTATTTGTGGTCTGATTTCAGATGAATGGCGTCATGGGCGGAGTTTGGTTTTAGTTCATGGGGGGCCTAAGGCATACCTTCACCTCCCCTCCTCGCAACAAAGCGGCGGGCCATTTATAACAGAGGGGTTTGGGGGCGATCTTAGCCCCCAATCGGGGTCTAGCCGCCAAATGCATTTTGAGGATACTTGGTACTAATTTCGGCCTTCTGGTGAGTAGATTTGGAGGATTTTACTGCTTAAACATACGCTGATCCACAATACCTTAATGATGCACGGTCAAGTCGGTGGATTCATGGGGCTTAGCCCCCCTAGCCCCTGAAAAACTCCGCCCATTAATAGCGGTATGCTAGTCTAAGCCTTTCGACAGATTCTATTGGTCGACATACGTTTATATGCTGACAAGATCCTGTATTTTATAGATAAAGAAGCTAATTCATTTCATCCCTGTTTGGGCTATGGAGTCTGTTTTGTTTTCTGATCACTTTGCAAGTGATTGACATCCGATCTGTCCATCTGACCCTGATCATAATGTTGCTCTTAGAGTTCGGTTGGTGTGAAAGATGTCGAGGTTCAGCTGCACTAGACATTACACCCTGTCAGAAATTCCATGGGCATAAGATGGGATCCATGTGAGCTCTACATAGGTTAAATATGTGAATGTAATTGGATAAGGGTCCCATCTGGGCATGCTGGCAGGGTACACTGCTTGCGAGTCAACTGTGACTTAAGGAATTATACATGCGACTTAAACTCAGTTATATCAGTAATAAATGACACAAGGAAATGCAGACGAAGAAGATGAGGCGTGGTCATTCGTTAAATGGGAGGGATCAGACCGAGATCTATCCATTACAAAATGAGTCACAATTTCTCTGCTGGTCTTTCAATATCATCTTAGTCAGAATCATTAGCGGCGTGAATGTATATGGAACTTTTCCGTTTCCACGACAATTTGCCAGTCGTACTATTCCTGGCTCGTATCTAAGGAATGAAAACAGTCTTGGTTGGGTTTACGATAAAAATATATTATTGTGAATGAATAATACATGACAATTTACACCTTTCGAAAGTGCACAGAACCGAACTCAACAAAAATCAGCGACTGAAACATCAGCAGCTTTACAAAGAGTAGAACATTTTAATCAAAGTGGCCATCACAGAAGACAGCAACTCTGTCAATCGTATAAGACAGACAACACGACATCTAAATCTAATAAAAGTCACATTTTCGTATGTTCTGTACCAGTCATTTAATAACGGTGCCTTGGTTTGCTAACACAGAAACAGGATCTCGTCAGACCAAACCTAAATTACCAAGCTCAGTTAAACTATAGTGTTCTAACAAATTTAATATATTAATTTTTAAATTTGTCTACCTACGGTCCTAAGGTTATTGCAAGGGGACTTTGCGCTCGCCTGTTGTTTATGATCTAACCTTTGCTGGGATACGCCAACATTCGATTCCTTGATCTGATGGTACAGTAAAAATAAAGTTTGAAAACCGCTGCTGTAGAAGTTCAAAGGATCGCTTGATGGGACCCCTACACTGATCGCACGACGTTGGAGTCATACAGAATAGGCAGCCTGTGCAAATTGTTAGAGCTCTGGGTTGTCTCTGAAGACTTCCTGTATAAGCAAATATCTACGAAAGTAAAGAAGACCTTTGAAATATCCTACTGCACAATTAGGCTACTCTCTTATCGTGCATTTGTGGTCACCCCGCAGTATGCCGCGCAGTATGCCGCATGAACAGCTGTCTCAGTTCCTCCCAGAAAAAATACCCAATCTGAATTGGGGGAAGGGGAGGAGCTCATGAAACCGACTAGCCACCGCAAACGAATTCGAACACTTCGCCGCCAGCCGTCGACACACGTGTAGCTCATTTACGACTGGTCATTATCCTCCGCTCTTTTTACTCATAGTTATCGGGTTTGCCATGTAGATCAATTCATCCTTCTCTACCGGTAAAACTTCCTTAACCAGCATATACAAATGTTGGCCACTGCAAAGGCTGCGAGATTCTTTAGCTGCTGCTTATTAATTGTATTAGGCAATGCTAAATACTTATCAGTTAACCAGACGGTAAAGAGATTTCTTAGCGACTTGTTCTTTCCTATGTTCTACGCTTGGAAGTGGTCGACTCTTTCTCTCACATGGTATCCTCTTGTCTGTCGGCGCTGAGATACTTATACTTTATCTCAGTAAACGCCTTCGATGTTTCCGGAGTCGATTTATCCTCGATGAGGAAATGCGACGACCTTCAATTTCAACCAATCAACACGGAGTTATCGCCATTCCTTAGCGCTTTCGACAGTTGATTACTTCATGTGTCTGATTTCCAGAAACCGGAGGTTTTACAAAAATTTTAGAAATTCTTCAACATATTTCTTGTATAGGCCTATCTATTAAATATTGTCTAATATTATAAAGATAAATATATGGAATTAATAGATTAAAAGAAATATTTGTCGAAATCTGTTAAGATAGGTGTATTTAATTTCGACTAAAAGTGTAAACATCTAATCTACATCCAAAGATTTCCCCGACGATTAGTTGTTTATGTTCTTTATCGAAACACACTGTCCGTGGACTTGAGGTAGTCAGATATCTTGTTGATCGAGTAAAAATTGTTCCATTCCATTTAAGATCGGAATCCAAGAGAATTACTTTGCTACCCTTAAAGTCGATCACAAACAATTGATCGTCTGAATCGAGTAAGAGATATTCAGGATATTTGAGTTTTTGTGCTTGATTTGAAGGAATAAAACGACGAATGAAAATCTGTCCATCTGGGGTCACTTCACTTATGGACCAACTGTCATCAAGCTTACCATGACTCCTTCCCTTCTCACTGTGAATGATAATGAAATTCCCTATGGATGTTTCCACTGCGTGAAGAACGTACTCCACGTCTCTTGGTAACTGAATGGATCGAATAAGTTCTGCTTCTGATCCGTAGATCCTCAGAATGGACGACGAATAACTGACCACCAACAACCGATCATCACTGGACAATGACAGAGTAAGTGGATCATATTCAGTGGCCAACCATTTGACGACTTTCTGTTGGGCACCTGTTTCTCTTGTAATCTTCCAGATGCAGTACTCCGTTTGATCAGAGATGTAGAGACAATTTTCCGTCTCACTGGACGCAATGTCATAGAAATTTGTGATCTTTTTTATTCTAAATTTACTCTGAAGACGAAATGGACTTCGATCCTCAAAGACGCGAATTACTTTTGATTGAGAGAGGACGTAGATTTGATTACGCAGTTTAGTCACTCCATACACGTCTTCTTCTCCTCCCTCGTCGATTCTGTGAGTGTAATTGGTGGAAAATGGACACACGACTAAAATAAAAAGAAAATTATTTCCAATACGTAAATTACTATCTTTTTTATTTATTAATATTTCTATTAAAGTTGACTGCTAATATTTAGCTTGCATTCAAATATTGATTGCTTTGCTTATGTATTATTATTTTTAAATTATATAAATCGAATTAAAGTGCATCTAGCAAAAATTTCGTTATTTAATGCCTCTGACTCACAACTGAGAAAAAAAATATTTATATATTGAATAGGTAATTATAGTTATTGTTATTCATTCATTATGTTTCTATTATGCTATAGGAAATAGAATTGAGTGTTGTTGGTTGCTTAGACCATCGAATCTATTACTATATCTCTCTTTATATTTGTTCATAATTTATTGATTTAACTAGCTTCTCATTGTCTCTTTTATTGTCCTCCAATCGTTTTGAGTTTGGTTTTTATTGCAACCATTTCACGCTTCTGACCTTTTGACTTCGCACCATTCTCTTTCTAATCACCTGATTTTTACTGCTCATTATCTTGATGTCGGCATCTCTATGTGACATACAAGCCATGGTCCACATTTGTGTCAAAGAACTAGTGAGTATTGACATGAAATTAATTGTAAAAGAATCTCAGGTAATGAGGATTAGCCCTTCTTATCGTGTGCATGTAAAATGATTAGGATAAAGAGTGTTCAAATCAATCATGTAGAAAAACTTGAACACTTGGAGTGTTATCTTGTTTCTGCCAAGTCATTTAAAGTTAGTTTGCATGAAATGAGAGTCAAGTTCAACAAATCTTTCAACTCTTGTATAGTAAATGTTGCAAATTCACTGAGCCAGTTCTACTGCATCTTGTTAGTGCTTATTGTAAGCCATTCTTTCTTTACGGAATGGAAGTTACGAGCCTCAGTAACAGTGACCTTCAAGGTCAGCCACTGTAGTGTTGAGGACATACTGCACATTACGCAGGAACCTAACATTAAGGACTGCTGGTTGTTAAGAAGAACAAGACTCTTTCGAAGGGGCCAATTACAGGGAACACTGTTGTAAATTTTGTGTGTGAACTTATATGTACATAGTATAATTGCCTTACTAAGGAAATGTGGACTATGAAATATGTTTAATTAGCATAGTATGGGCAGGTCTACTCTCCAGTGAATGCTGTATCGATTTTTTTCTTTTTTCTTGTGCTACCATATTTGGTGAATAAAGATTGATATTAGCAACATCTTAATTAGTTTCTATCCGTTTAACTACCTTTCCCTGCCAATAATGTCTGCAAATATCACTTTTTGTCTGTATACACACTTTCCATGTCACTGCAAGCTTCTGCGGCCTCTGTGCCTTTCCACTTGTACCATTTTATATTTTTTATTCCAATCTATCCTTGTGGTTTCTTCTAATGTTTTGATATCTCTCAAAGTAGACTACGAAAACACGATGTAAGTAGCTTGACGATACTATAGCTAGAAACTCTATTGGTAGATACAGTTTCTATCTCTACAACAAACATTAGTCCAGACTCTCTTTCTGAGTATCTATTTTCATTTATTTTCACCATATTAATATACATTTTCTTATCCATTTGCACATCTTACGGATTTGGTTAACCAGCTGGTTAGTCATTTTTTTTTATCAAAGCCCTATATAATTTGTTTTAGGTTTTCTTTATGACGAGTGCGTTCAAATGAACTTGCCAACGGTTTTCTTGAAATGATTCTTGTCGATGGTTACCACCATCGATATAGATGATTGAATATCTTCAAAGGATACATTTCTCAGCTGATTCGATTCGTACATCTTCTGATTATGTTCAAGGGCTACTTGTGAATAACACCAGATCCAAACGACCATTGCCTGTCTGTCCAGATGAGAGTTCAGGATTTCTATGCCTTCCTCACTCAGTTGACTGATGAGCTTATCAGTTTGATGTGATCTTAATTTGGTTATGTTTCCAAGGTCTTCGATCTTTTGATGAAATAGGCCTACCTGTGTCTCCATTGACGTTCCGAAACTATAACTAGAAACTTCTATTGGTAAAGTTTCTCTCTGTGCAACAAACATTAATGCATACTCTCTTTCTGGGTCTCTATTTTTATTTATTTTCACCATTAATATGCATTTCCTTATCCATTTCAACATCCTGCAGATTTTTTAACCAGTGCTGTATTCGTCATAATTTTTTTATCTAAGTCCTATGTGATATGTTTTACGTCTTCCTATGACGAGTGCGTTCATAAGAACTTACCAACGGTTTTCTTGAATTGATTCCTGTCGATGTTGATCACCATTGAAATAGATGGTTGAATATTTTCAAAGAATAAGTCTGTCAGCTGATTCGATTCGTCCATCTTCTGAATATGTTCAAGGGCTGCTTGTGAATGACACCACATCCAAACGACCACTGTCTGTCTGTCCAAATGAGAGTTCAGGATTTCTATGCCTTCCTCACTCAGTTGACTGATGAGCTTATCAGTTTGATGTGATCTTAATTTGGTTCTGTTTCTAAGGTCTTCGATCTTTTGATGAAGGAGCTGTGTTTCCATTGACGTTGTACGCTTTGCATCACGAGTTTCTGCATTTGTTTTTATTACACCTAAAATAAAAAAAAACTATTTCAAATGTAAAACTACATGCATTCACTCGGATGTAATTTTACTTAATTGAAGGTTAATAAATATGAACTCTACTCAAATTAAAAACCCAGCAGAGCATTGTCATAGCGAACATTTTATAATTAAATGTCATTATTGATCAGTAATGTTTAAGGTGCCAATTTCTGAATTTTCGTTAAAGCGTAAGAACCATGATATATCAATTTCAACAGTCAGCGAAATACGTTAGGATAAGATTATGCCAATTATAGGCCTTTAGATGAAGTTTGGATTGTGAACCTCCTCCATTTTCTACGATCCTCGCCACTGTATTTTGGTTACTTCGTCGAAGACTCTTGACGAAATTTGAAAATCTTGTCTCGTCGAAGGATCTCAGAAAGTTCAAAAGCTCGGCGTTCTTGCCTCGGTTTGAATGTTGACGTTGAATTAAGTGACTTTGCTCTTCCGTTATGCAGTTAAGAGACAACAGCGAAGCGATTAACTCGTCATTTAATTCAATATTTTCCAAAAGATATTTTCTGTTGTTTCTAATGATTGAAGATCTTTTTTGGGTTTTTGCATAGAAATCTAAAGCGACACAAACTATCACAACTCCTGAATGGCATCACAGCCTTGTTACATCACAATATATAATGTTCCGCGAAATATTCTTGTCCGATATAAATAGAAACCTTTACTGGCTTTGGAATAGACAGAAGTGATGTAATTGATTTAACTCGAAAAACAACACTCAAGCCAATATGTTTGACACATGATGATGACGACGACGACGACGATGACGACGACGACGACGACGATGATGATGATGATGTTGATGATGGGGTGCTTCTTTTCATGTTTGTGTGTAATGCCTGCGACCATAATATCGCTAAGCGGCTAAGGTGCAGAGCAAGTGTTATTACTTTTGTTCTACTGAGTCGTTCTGCGGTAGAAGTCGTTCTGCTGTCGGTGTTGTTTCTGTTCATTTTCGAACGTCTGCTTAGAGTGCAAAGGTGCTATCTCCATGGTGTTAAGCATTGGAGATAGCACCTTTGCACTCTAAGCAGACAAAATATTAATTGTCTTGTAAATATTAAACTAATTGAATCATACCCTAGTGAGCCTTTGCAGTCGCAATTGATATTTTAAAGGGGGACCTCCTAACAATAGGAAAAGAAATAAAACTAACACTTTAACGGCTAACTTCGTTGGTTTCCCAGTCGCTTTTAGTATATGCTCGTCGTTAAAGTGTTAAATCAATTTGGCTGTAATTCGCTCATTTGCCTAGCAGAAAGTACTAGGCCAGTATTATGAGAAATTTGATTTAAAAAAATCAGATATTCTCATATTCTCCAGTCTGTTTAAATTGCATATTTGAATTTCAAGTAAACCAATAGAAGGGTTGTGTAAGACTTAGCCAACGGAAAAATCTGCAGGATGTTTTTTGTGATTTTCACTGAAAATGCATGTCCTTCTTGGCAGATTTAAGGATGTTGTTTTCTACTATCTACGGGGGATTGCTGGAGGGTAGACTCGTCGTGTACCCCGGATATCATCCCCATCGTCTTTGATAATCTTCGATACAACTTGTCCATATATTCTCTGAACACTGTGTCAAACGTAACTCTTGATGGTACTCCTTCGGTAGATATTTCCTGTGTGCAAGTACCCCCACAGTGGTCAATCTTTTAGTTATGGGAGTATTGTTATCTTATTGAGGATAGTTTTGTTTCAGTGACTTTCATACCCTTTAGGCAATTGAAGGCGTGCGATTTTGCGAGGTACTTAAAATGCACTGTGTCAAATATCTGGATAAGTAGCTTACAATTCATTTATTCAATCTAGAAATTTATATAACGCCTCTTCAAGAGACCTACTCAGAGGCGCTCCCAGCCAGGGCACGGGTAAAGAGATAGGTCTTGAGGTATCGGAAGAAAGCAGATGAGTTACCCTGGGGAAGCAGCGTAAGACGATTGGAAAACCATTGCAGGTAGATGGGCCAACAATCGAAAAGGCTCGGCGTTGTCTGACTGCAGAGCGAGTCCGAAGGACCAAAAGCTCTCCGTTAGTCGCAGGGTGCAAAGCTCTGCGAGAGGCTAAGTCAGAAATTGGGCGACAGAGATCAGTCAGGTAGGATGGAGCGCTGCCGGAGAGACACCGCCAAACTAGTGCTGCTAGCCTGTAGGAGATGCGCTCATTAGCAGGAAGCCAATACAAACGTCACGCATATAGGCAAAAACTGGAGATCCCCTCTGAGGGTGGCGCCGAGGGGGGTCATCTCACTGACCCAATCCACTCCTGGGAGAGGGGTGGAAAGGTTGTAGAGTTGTTCCGTCGGGCGACAATCATCTCTCTTGGATTACTTGCGATCAACCTGAGATTGCTGTTTGTTGCCCAGCGCGTTATGGCCTCGAGCTCCTCACTGATTGCATCCCTCATTGAACTGGTCACGATGAGGTAGGTGTCATCGGCAAATTAATCGATCTCATTTTGCTCATGGATGGGATGGAGGTCGGAGGCATTAACAATAAATGCGACAGGGCCAAATTCAGATCCCTGGATGATGCTGGCGTTGATTGTAGCAACAGCTGACAGACGTCCTGCGAAGCGAGTTGAGTGTGACCTGTCCTGCAGGAAGTCGACCAACCAGTTGTATACATTATCCGGCAGGTCAAGGTGTGGCAGCTTTTGCGCGAGAACGTAATGCCGGACGGTGTCCAACGCCTTCGAAAAGTCAAGTGAGACGATGGCGACATAGTCGTTATCCCTGAGGAGTAAGGTGACATCGTGTAGGATGGAAATAAGTGCCGCAGTAGTGGAGCACGTTGGACGGAAGGCAAACTGGTCGGTAAGAAGATCAGACATGGAGGAAACCTGGATAGATGGATAGATGTAGGTGTGAACCAGCTCCCTCTCAACCATTCTTGAAAGGACCGGAACTATGGAGATCGGCCGATAATCTGAAGGATTTTTTGGAGACTCGACCTTTGGCATCGGATGGATGATGGCGGTTTTCCGCTGAGAGGGCACATGTGAGCGCATGATGGAAAGGTTAATAAGATGCGCGAGTACAGAGGAGTAGACAGGAGCCGTCAGACGCAGGAACCACGAGGGAAGACCGTCAGCGCCGTCAGCAGTGTGGCGTAAGTGGTCAAGTAGGTGGAAGACTCGGTACTCTGACGTGAATTGCCGGTTATCCGCTGCCGTGTGTCGCCTTTCCCGTTGTTCGTAATGGTCGTCTGTTGATATCCACGAAAGTGGGCGTTGAATTCCGCCGCTGATGGTGCGCTCTCAGGATCCACGTAAGTTCTTCCCTTAGTGATCTTGTTTACACTTTGCCACAGATCTTTGAGACCTCCTTGAGCCATCAGTGGCGCGGCACATCAACCCAACATATATTTGTGAGGATAATGACGCTGAAAGTTTTCAGATTATATTAAAATATTTTGTCAAAGCGATCCCTTGTGGTCGAGATAAGCAAGTTTGACAGTAATGCTTGGAAAACATCTCACTTTTAAGATAACGCCAGATTGCGTACTTGAAACGTTGTCGGGTAATTCTTCGATTGAAGCAAACGTCGACTGATATGAGAGACCTTATAACTTCTTCGTTTCTTTGCTTTGTTGATGAATTCAGTGTCCAGTGTAGATAGGACTTTTGTAAGACAATGTCCATTATCTCCAGTGGAAGATGGTACAACTGAAATGAAAATATTGATGCAACGTTAACACTGGAAGTCTACATTGGATGTTACATTGATAAGTTAATCTAGAATTTTATTAGGGATGTCGCATAAGTTAGCTCAGCAAAGATTTCAGCAATTCAATAAGAAGAGTTACATATAGCAGTAAAATCTTTAAAGTATCGTTTTAAACTATGTGGTATTTTTTGACAGAGTGCAATATAGGTTACTTCATAGTAGTCTCAACTTGTGCAACTCTTGTACTCAGTAATGTCTGCACTAATTTATCGACGGATTTATTGAATTATTTAAATCCATGGCTTTTTGGTGCTAACTGAAAGTTCTAATCCCTCCCATATCCATGCTTATATCTCATATATAATCTCACGAGCTTCATTCAAGTTTACTCTACGTAATACTTCCTGGTTTGTACGAGACATAGCCGTGTTTCTCAGATTTTACTGCATTAAATTTTATTGGTTACCGAGCCCTTCCACAATCGCTACTAGTTCTGTGATATCTTTTGAATATGAGTTATTTATGCAACCAGAATGTTGAGTTTTCATTTCTCTGCTTCAGGATATTGTGTATATTCAATGATCAATGGTGGTTACCTTAATCAACATGTGAATTATAATAAAGTATGCGAAATAATTTAAAAGAAGGATACAATCAGTCAGTCCAACATTTCAAAATTGTGTTATCTATTGGCACAGTGCTGTCAGTGAATGACAAGTTGCGTCAACTAATCACTGTAGTTGGTTGTTGCAAGCTTAAAGTCAGTGAGGGAATTAGGCATAAGTGAGACGCTCCACTGGCTTCCAGCCGAGCAAAGGATAAATTTCAAGATCTTCCTCACGGAAAGAGCTTCGATAATTGGTGCGCATCCAGAATGCACCAGATAATTATCTCTGCGTTACTGTCTCCTAGGCGTTGCTTTCAGCTGCCTTTGATGTTTAAGCGCACCCGCACGACGATGC